>CM017555.1:36090703-36368782 GCA_007844125.1 Sinonovacula constricta
CAACTGTTGATTTCCTTGGGGACCAGGATCTCAGAGGCAGCAGTTGCTGCCATGTTAACACTGATATTGATGGCCATAGCCAGCCTCGAACAGCTTCTTGGTTACACCCTCACATCATATCACTGTGACATACCACACTGCTGCTGATGATGATGTTGTGTTGGTGGAAGTGATGATGAAGCTGATGATTATTGCAATGATGATGGCGGTAATGATGATGATGGTGGTAATGATGATGATGATGATGATGATGCTGGTGTAGGTTATGATGATAGGTGATGATGATAATGGCTATGATGGCAAGGATTATGATGACGACGTTGATGATGATGATGATGATGATGATGATGATGATGATATGATGGTGTAGGTAGGCCAATACTGGTGATGATTATGCTAATTATTGATTGATGATAACCATTTATCTTAATTTGTAAAATTTTAAACAGACATTGAAAGATAATAAAAGAGGAAATATACAAAAATTTAAAGCTCATATTTATGTGATTTAAGTGTAATACTTTTTTGGCTATTATTGTTTTTGCAGTCTGTCTCATATATATTAGTTTTGCTGGTTAAAGGTATGTTAAATATAAAACCTTTTTTCTAAAATATTTTTTTATATTTTAACATGTTATGTGTATTCATAATATTACAGTTTCTTCGGCATTGTATGACCTTTATAACATTAAAAAAATAAGTAAAAAATCTTGTAAAATAATCTTCAAGACTGTTGATATAAAGTTAACATAGCAAGTGTGGTTGTGTTGTTTCAGGATGTTTCATCTTTCTTAAAATTATGAAGTTATGAAGCCTTAAAACACAGTATTTTCAGCATGGTCTTAAACTTGTTGTGTTTTAAAAGGAGAACACAATGACAGGTTTTAATGTTTTCAAAGTTAGAGAAGTTAGTTTAGCAGACTTAATACTACTCAGCTTGTGCGTGGGTTAAAGTTTCAGTTTGGACAAAGCTTTTATGTAGGGTGTGTATAACCAGACCTGCTGTTCACCTTAGGTTCTACCCAGAACTTTCTGGAAATAATGTTATAATGTCAAAAGATTTTAATTAAAAAGTTAATAAATCTAAAATAAGACACAAAAGTGTTATTGTGGGTAAATTAACACAGATTAGCATCAATTATTGACAAAGGTATTTGTGTAAGACATGTCTTGTTGATCTGTATTATTGAGATTTTGAAGCCATGCTCATGGTAGAACTTACCTTTTTACATACAGAAAGGTGTATATTTATTGATTTCTGGAAAATAAGCCCCATTTAAAATGCACACCCAATTTGAAAGTGTAGTGTAATCATTTTTGTTTTTTTGTGGACATAAATTATTTATGCTCGAGAATTTCTCTGTCTCCTTGATTTCTGATGTAATAAGAACAAGAATTAACAGCAATGTGCATCAATTAATTATGCAGATTACTTGGCAGCCTCTGGGTTATTAGATGGTGGATTTGTAGCAACACCAGGCCTGTAATCTTGACTGGCAGCCCCTGCACATAGCACATAAAGATGCTTGCAGCAACATGCAGCCCTGCCCTGCTAGGAGTGGTCTGCAATGCTCCATTTGATGCTACTGCTGATAAAAAATGGTGTTTTTGTGGTGTTTTAACATTGTTTATTTTTGTACAACATTGTTGCTGGTTTAAGTGGTATTTAATATTTTTAAATTGGAAATGTTGCGCTTTCCTGATGTTATTGTTGTTTTATACCCTTGATATGGTCAAAATCTCCAGGTTTTCTGCTCCAAATCTACACCATCTACCTCAGTCAGATCAGGTTGTGCTAAGCAGGGTGAAAGGGAAGCTGTTATTACCTGATGCATTATATGAACTGTTAACCAGCATTGTAAGTTGTAAATATGGCACTTGATACATATTTTGAACCGTTGACCATTCCCTAATATATGAAGTGTTGCTCAACCATAATGCAATGTCATAAAAATGCACATTGATTGTTTCATTAAAGGCTAAACTATGTTATTATCAAAATTTGCAAAATTTTTAAGTGGCGTAGTGTGAGAGTTGCTGATTTGTAACTCCTCAGAATGCTTAGCCTAATACGCATGGGTAAGAGTCCTAGTCTGGGCGAGGGACTTAATGTGAGAAGGTCTTCCAACTTACTTGCAGAGCGCCGATGGTTCTACCCAGACATATGTCAGGGGTCCTTCTTCAAATAGCTTGGTACTGCTATAATGATCATTATTGGTCTCTGCGATGTATTACAAAAATAAAAATTGATAAATAAATTAAAATAAAAATTTATGTTAAATTTCTTCAACTCATTCCCAAACTTGTAGTGCTCTATTATGGCCATTAATATATTTTGATAAATACAGTAGGCATCTGCATCAACAATTGAATGAGCACTGCTTTAGTATGACACTTTCTGGTCCTGGAATCACTATTCCAGTAAGCTGCCTTAGCTCTATTGTTATGCAACATATTTCATGTCTAAAACCCATCAGAAAACAATATAAGGCAATTTGTATGGCCAATATATATGAATGTGAAGTGGCTTGCCCAAGGGTTTTACAAGTGGATAATACACATTAACTTCCTCCATCAACCTTGAATATCTCAGTCTGTCATACAGAGTTTGAAAGTGTGAGATCTTGTAAATATGTCGAGTCATAAATTATTACATGAGTTTTATCAAAACCACTAATTGCTTATCTGTGTAAGATCATGCTGGTGAACATGTGGATGATCTCATGGTAATGGTGATCAGTCAAGTTGTTTTCCTCCAATGATTGCACAGGGTCACTGTTACAAATAGTTGACAAGACAGATCTGGCTTTACTTGACAATCAAGTGTCAATGTTAAAGGAGGATACTTTAATACTTTTTTAAGTTAGATAATATTGTTTTTTTATGATTAATGCTGTTATATTTGCATGTTAGTATTTGCTGTTATTATGAAATCACATAGAAGAAAAATATCTTAATTTCAAGTCAGAGCTTTAATCATTTATCAGAAATGTAGAATAGCATATTAACATTCTAATTATAAATACACACATTTTTGTGTAATTATTAAAAAAATAATGTTGATAGATCAACTTAATTCAGCGATGACATTGAAGTAGACAATTTCTGTCTAGTACATACTTTAGGGTTAAGTCAACTTAAATATCAGTGTTTTCTATCACAACACAGATTTTTCTCAAAGCAGTTGAGGTGTAGAACCACGGACTTGTAAATGCTCTTTCTCAGTTACCTATCGCCACATGACTTGTTGTTGTGAACAGGATGAAGAATTTCATAGAAGTAGGTGTGGTGCATTGGTGGTTCTACATAGTCATTTGTCTGAGGTATTCCTCTGTCAAAATCAGGTGGACATCTCTATAATGAGCAGAAGTGTGTTGCTGCTATGTACTTCTAATACCTAAAGACAAAAACATCTTTTCTAGATCTGTTGGGGTCACCTATATTTGAACAGGTAAGATTGTCAACCTTTATTGCCTCTGGCTGGGCAGCAACTTTCAGTGAGGAGACCTACCAGCCTTCACCTGCAGTGCACCAGAGCTTCTACCGGGCTATTGGCCTTCCTCTACTAAATATGGTTGGATGTCACCTTAATGACCTCAACTGTTTAACTCTAGTTATATTGAAACCAGCAACAACAAACAACTAGAATTTTGTTTGCATTTGTCTAATGTATGAAAATTGTTTATTTGTTTATTGGGTTTATCATTCCCATCAACAGTATTTCAATTATCTGAGACACTTGTCCACTTGAAGTAGATATAGTGCTGCCTTCACTGTGTAGAGCATGCCAAGAACAACTGATTCCACACCCAGTCAAATTATCCTGACACCAGTCGTGGAACTACCCTTTATATTATTTGCTTTAGCATTAGCATGGGAGCTATACCTCTACCATTTTTAACGACTTTGGTTTGTCGCGGCCGATGCTCAACTAATTGCACTTCCAGGATCCGGTGTGTATGAACATTAATTGAAATGATATTTCAAAGTACACTACAGCATGTCTATCTTAGGGGCTTAATTATTGATTGTGCCTTTAAATATTATCTACAAGGAAACTTTGTCATTAGGTACAATGTGTATTGTTATAAATCAGATACTGTACTGACTGGGGACCAGAAATACACATGTATGGTTGATTTTGTTGATAGGATAAGAAGATATTTAACATTTAGGAAACATTCACAGTCTTTGTCTTTTGTGTCATGTATTTGAATCAACAATTAATGTCTATCTTTTGTCCCTGCTATGTCATTATGAGTAAATTTGAGTCAATAATTAATGACTGTTATCCCTTATCATGTTTCAGGTTTTTAAAATCCATTTTTAACTTCTAGTAGTTAATTGTTAATGCATATGTTATAAGATGTATAGAGAAAGTATTAGCAGCAAACAGTGCAGATCCTAATCTGACAGGTTCCTCTATTTGATCTAAGCCTGATCATTTGGTGCTAATAACAGTACAGGAGTATATACCCATTGTCCTCTATCTATAGAAATATTCTGGCTCAATAAAGCTTCCTTGACCTAAATCTGAATTAGTCAATTGATTTATTTGCTGTCTTTTTTAAAGTTACATTTTAAAGGCAATGTATTTAACTCAATTTCTGATTTATTAAAATATGCTGTTGGGTTGCATTATGCCAACTGTCTCAGTCTAAGTGTAAAACAATGAAGAAGACCAATAGCTGGCTAATTCACTTTGTAATGTTCATAACATAACCTAACTAGTCACATTTTCTTCTGACACTTCCCCTACACAACCTTGATAATATCTTTAAACCTATCCATACGCTAGGGAAGCTATTCCAGTAATATTTTTGTAATAATGTTAGCCTTTTATTGAACCTTAAACCTTTTGCTGCAGTGAGCAGATGCTCAACAGCTGTGACTGTCTGGAGGTATTTAAGCTGACCTGAGAGATGCCACTGGTTCTACCAAGATGAGCTTTTGAGTTCTTTTTCCTTCCCAATTGTGTCTAGTCCCCATTTAATAACCAGTATTGTGTCAGTGCGATTTATACACACTACATATCCTGTATAACATTGTCTGTGTATTAGCTCTTGCTTTATTTGTTATCAATCCATTCTAAATGTTCACTATTTGCAAACAACTTGATACATTGACAAAATGTATTTTTGGAGTGTTAGCAGCGGACAGTGTAGTTTTTGATCAGACAGCTCATAGCAGGAACTGGTTGTTCTGGATCTACTCTATTTGCCTTAGCCTTATCAATATGTGCTTTGCAGGCCTAGAGTTAAAGCACACCATGACCTTGGAATCAAAATTTCCAGTGGCATTTTGCATATTATTTTATACATCAAATACATGACTACTTTCAGGACCAGTACCTTGTCAAGTCACCTCCACATCCAACGTGATAATTTTATTTATCACATGATTCACCTTGTTTTCCATTCAATATACCCATGTAATATTTTTTTGTATTACACTAGTGTAATACAGCTTTTCTTGCAATTTGATTGGCTAGCAGCTTCGCGTGACTATTCGGTATTCATCCGCCGAGTTTGTAAACAAACTGGAAGACAATGACAGCTCTTTTTTCGTCGGTTTAAATGTCACGATTGATTATTGGTATAAATAAACTTGCCACCATCATGAAGCGTATAGCTAAGGCTTCTGGACTTGCATCCGAAAGACGTCTGACTAACCACAGCACCCGAAAACATTAAGTTCAAAAACTCTCCGAAAATAGCATCCCGGCAAATCAGATTATGCAGATAACAGGACACTGCAACATCCAACCAATTAATAACTGCCCCCATATTAGCGATAACACAAAATGATATCGAACATCCGAACAAAGTCTTACTGTTCTCACTAGCATGTGAATCAAGACACGAATGTCCACAATGCGATGGTAACGTCAATGAATTCCGCCACAAAGAACTCAAACATAACCGTCCACGGTGGCTTTAACAGCATCTTCGCAGGAAACCCTTTTTGTGGAACTTTCAGTATTAACATTCAGCCGCCTATGACACAATCAAATGTTAATTCTACTGAAAAAACGAAAAAGAATTATCTCCACTTCGACACTAACAGCGATGAGAATTAAATTTGAACAGTGACCTTCACACTAACCGCTTTGTAAACTTTCTGGGTCACGCACTTTCACGTGTTAACTGTTTATTGTTATAAGTTATTTAGCTGAAATAGTCAATAAAACATATGACAATGACATGTTGTTTTTATTGTACAATCATGTTAAATACGCATTAAAAGTTTGTCAAAAGGTTGCCTTTACTCTCAATTAAAGACAATGAAATGGAACTATTTTGTACATTGCAACAATGAACTTAAACGGTCTTTGATACGGTGTTTGAATAAATGACGTCACAATATCGTTCTAATTTTTGAACCGGCATGTAGATCTACACGGGTATTTGTTTCTAGTAAAAGAGGACGAAAATCATGTGATAAAAAGAAAATCTGACACTCGTTGTTATATAATACAAACATTTATTAAACTCGTCCAGGCAAAATGATATAAAACTCGCCAGAGGCTCGTTTAATATCATTTTGCCTGAACTCGTTTAATAAATGTTTGTATTAAATAACAACTCATGTCAGATCCTCTATATCTATATAAATTGATAAAGTTTGTTATATACTACTACCGCAAGGCTAATATGTGTTGACTTAGTTATTTTATTAAATTACTTCACTTGAGGGATTGCAACCTTCACAATAAAATTATATTTATAGGTTTAACATGACACTTGAATCTTACATCTCATCATACTTCATAACATGTTTATAATTATAGGTCATTCACTGTGCAAAAAGACTGGTTAAGGAGTTAATTATGCCTGCAAAAAATGTCAGACGTTAGCTTTAAGTTTTATTATCGTAAAAAGTTAATGTTCGTCATGAGAAGTTCTTCTTCATTATACATTTGTTACATAAAGATGCCTTTTTAAAGTAGAAATGAGCGCTTTTTTATTTGCCATGTAAAGGTTTTTAGTGTAGTGGTTAAAACGTCGCACTCAGAATCAGATGGTTCCAGGTTCAAACCTGGCTTCACAAGAAGTTAGTCCACGGGCATGTCTATTAACTGAGCATTGCTTGTGACAGTCACTACCTGAGTAATAGTTCTATTCAGGAAGTGGACAGGTGAGAGGAATTAACATCAGTTGGGCAAAATTAGTTAAACAATAAACAAACAGTAAACACTCTTAGCCAGCTAACTGAAAATAATCATGCTTATGCAAATAGAGAAAATCTTGATTAGGATCTACACTATATGTGCTTAGTATTGATCAATACTTGTTTTTACCTGTACAAGCAGTTGTGAGCAAAAAAAACTAAGATTTATTTATTTATTTATTTATTAACAAATGTAACATGACAAAGGTCAATATGATGGATATTTAATGATAATGTCCAAGCAGTATTTAGCCCATCCATGCCATAAGGTAGTGTGACCTTGTCAGAGATAGCACACTTCTGCACATCATATCTAATTAACAAAAGGCCACTGAATTCGAACCTAATGTAATGATCAGCTTTCAAGT
The DNA here is from genome assembly GCA_007844125.1 of Sinonovacula constricta. Taxonomy (NCBI): domain Eukaryota; kingdom Metazoa; phylum Mollusca; class Bivalvia; order Cardiida; family Solecurtidae; genus Sinonovacula; species Sinonovacula constricta. The sequence continues at coordinate 36,098,242 of CM017555.1, forward strand.
TAATTATTCGTGGCGAGTGACAACAGTATCAATCTTAGGGAAACATTTAAACAGATCACATCAACAAAGGCTGGAACAGCATAAAACAATAATCAATACATTACATCTCCAAATACCATTTACTGAGAGTGAGGAGACTGCGGTGGGGGGATGGAGAGACTTGGTTGGAATAATACAGAAATCTGATAATTGCAATGATTCTGTCTTGCTTCAAGTGTCCACTGGTTGGCAGTGATGAGCGTATTGCTAACATCATAGTGCTCCTAAGTCGCTTACTGAACAACTGTCAATCCTAGCATACAGTTGTCTCCCTTGTGTTGCCTGTGTGAAAAAAATCAATTATAATAAAACAGCGAATAATGGAGAAGAACAAATCTGTGACATGTTAACCCTTAGCCTGCCACTTTTCTTATAACCTCCTTACTAAATTCTCAGTTTCGACTAACAACATCACGCTAAGGTAACCAAGACATTTTCCTGAAGACTGAGCCACAAATACTGTAGATCCTGATTATGTGTGATCTGGCTGTACTGGAACAACACTTTTTTTACCTGATCAATTTGTTGTTAGCAGACTGAGAGTTAACTGCCCCCAATAGTTTGATCAGCCAGTGAAGTGGTTCAATAGCGGGCATTGTGTGACTGGCCCAGCAGTAAATCAAAGCATGGCTCAAACTGCTCCTAACAACTCAAAATAGTGGGGATCATTGGGGCCCATCGTTTCCCTTTAGGGGACTCTATTAGTGGACACCCGGAGTCAGTCAAATGTCATTTTACAGGGCATACAAAGGACCTTTCCTTATTCCAAGCCTTGAACTGCTATATTTAGCATTTAAACATACTTTTTGTCATTTGTTTAACTAATACACACAATAATAATTAGACAAATTGTTTGACTAAAAAAACTCCTGACCAGAAAACTCCTACATCTTGATCTACATTATTTGCCTAAACCATTGCGTTGATTGCATAGCAGGTTAAGAGTTAAGAGTTGCTTCAATGGAGTTGTAGCTGATATCCCAGAAAATGGGTGAGGTTGATTTGTGGCCACATAGACATGGTTACAGATAGGGACCCTTTGGATGCAATGTTTCATCTTAACCTTCCTAATTTGTATTATTAGGCAAAAAAGTGTAGATCCAGATCAACTAGCTCATGCTGTCTGCTGCTAATTGTATAATAAGCAGCCAGCTTCTGACTTTAAATTTGTAATTATAATTATGCATTTTCTCGTATGCACAATGTTTTTGGCAAAATACTAAGAATTTTGAAATGTTTATGATGAACAAATGTAGCAGGTTAAGCATTTCAGTATAATGCATTGTCATGGTGTTGCCAAAGTTATATATGGGTTTAGAAATACCTTCATACTCATAGTCCAATGTTGTGTATTAACTGATAAGATCATTTGGTGCAAATGTTTAAATAGACAATTTGGATCCAGTATTGCATTTATTCTCCACCATAAGTGAAAAATTCAGTAAGACAAAATAATTCTTACTTTCGAGGTCATTCATTTTTTATTGGTTTATTTTGGAGTAAAAGTATTAAATAGTTTCTTGATATTGAAGCATGAACATAGCTGCTGATAACTTGATTGGATGTTTCCTCTTGGACAATTAACAGTGACATGTACATAGAGCATCATCAATTAATAGCAACATGTACATAACATGTCATAATTTTGAGAAATTAACACCTGGATGCAGGTCACAGGAAAACAGGAATGCTTTCTAACAAATCAGAACATTCTGGGATTTGTCCCCTCCAGTCATTTAAAATCTTTTATGGTATGACTGGGTGGTGCGAAAGAGTTGTATAAATTCTATGCATATTTTTGAGTTAAGTCATTTAGATTAATAATAATCACTTTTGGCAAACAGCTTTGATGTAGGTCACATAGTGTATTTGAAACATCATTCACTCTAATTTTGATGATGAAAGTCCAATCTATATATATCTTTAAGGAGGTATTGTTAACATTTTGGAGTACATATAGTTAGTTTTAAAGGTAAAAGAAACTTTACTAAATGCAAAGTAATTTATTCCATACTCTATTATTTTGATAAAAGCCCAGGGGACATTTAAGTAAGAATAAGGTTTTGTTTCTCTTAGAGAATAATGTAAGGGTTTAATAAGCATGCATGTATGCCTTTATAATCAATAATCAGTAAGAAGACATGGTTATTTTGTTTTATTTAATAAGTTTATTGAACTTTTATTAAAAATCTGTTTTGTATATTTACATAATGTTTTAAGTTATGATTTTACATTTTTATTGGTTAGGTTTTTATTTTTAAGGTTAGTTTCTAGTTTACCAAAAACTTTATTTATTATATTATAAACTTAATAAAATTAAAGTAGATTTTTGTAGATTGCCAGCCAGGGACATATTGAGTAGTTTAAAGCACACTTTATGCCTACACTTGTGTGCTACAGAGACTCCAGCAAGTAGATGTAGGTATCTTTATAATATCAGCACTATAAGGGCTTATAATAAGTTTGGTTTGTTTAACAATAGGAAGCAGGATAAGGATTAAAGGTGGTCTTCAACATTTTGGACCAATAATTTTGTTTCCTGCCACCAAATATATTATTGTTACCTGAAAAGATCATGCAAAATGTTGTTTATTGGTGCCTACGTTCATGTTAAAAATAAAGCACAACTCCTTACTTGTCATTACAAACATGTATTTCCTTTCAGATCCACACTGCACATTTAGCTATTTTAAATACTAAGAAATTTTAAATACTAAGAAAACCAATTGACCACTTACATGATCATCCAGATAATCAGCTCTGACATCAATATCTATTTAAAGCTGCAATCCCTGTTGTGCTTATTAACAGTTTGGGAAATAATGGATGTTTATAGACATGTATTTCACAATTTGTACTGTCAAACATTCAATATAATGTTACAAACAGCATTTACTTGAACTAAAGTATAAATTTATATAAAAAATTGTGCACAGATTGCCCAGAACTGGTGTAAGTTGTTACATGTATTAGATTTAGGTCAACTGTCGGATACCACCTTTAAATTGGGACGTTGATGAGCATGTGTGCAATCTAGTAAATGCCCCTGGTTAATTTGTTTAATTATTACTTAACCTCTTATTCTTCTGGAAAAATAAATAATAAAAGTAAGAATACTGGAACATTACGATGCTATTTTTCATGTAATTAAAAGTGAATAAAAGTAAAGTTTTTATTCTGTGGAGGTCATCATTTATTTGTCTCTCTAGTAACTGGTAATTTTCCACAGAAGGCCAGAGAAAATTAAATTTGACATTTTTCACTGTTTAAGCCAAATGGAACGTTTAACTTGCATGTACAGTTTATTGGAATACCGTAGCTGAGTCTTTTGCAATATTAAAACCTCATTTCAGCTAATTGTCACTACAAATTTCATTAACATCTCTAGCAGTGTTAAATATTAAAAAAGCCCATGAGTTAGATTTAGACCAGATTGTTATGTTCGTAAAATGATAACAGTTGATTGAATTCATTAAATATTGATCATCAGCATCTACAGTGTATTTTCATCTTCAGCAATGTTACATTTCAACACAATTATCTATCACTAGTTTCCATAATAGCCATAAATGGTGCAGATTCTGATCAGCACGCTTCCATGAGGGAGCGCTGGCTAATCTGGATCTACACTGTTTGCTTTGGGCATACTTTTACAGCCTTTAAGTGGTACTAGTTAAGTTAATTTCAACACACTCTCATTAAGAGATAGATTGAAGGGTTATTATCGGATAAGGGCAAAGGAGAGAAGTGACAGGACCATAAATGATAAACATATATCATGCTATATTTATTTATTAACAAACAATACAAAGTCAGATTTATGTTTATAATAAACTACATGCAAAGCTAACAAGACATATTGCTAGATACTCTGTCATAAATAGAGTAGAGCCTTATCCAGAGATGCTGGCTGATCTGGATTTGTACTATTTGCCTTGGCCATGTCAGTGTTGGGTTAGAATGGCACTTTTGTTCAATTGCTTTGACATAATAGTGCATACTAACACCAACATGATCATGACAAGGATATTTAGCTAATGATGGGGAAGAGAAACACCATGGTGAAGAGAAACTCCAAACAACTCTGGGTAGATCCACAAATGCACCTAAGGTCAGCTGGGAGAGATATCGACTGACTTCGTCTTAGGAAGGTTATGACCTGATTACAGGGACTTTCAACTGCATTGGTGGTGTCTTATAGGCCAAGGATTCTACCAGTCACTGCTCACTGGCACCTTAGTTTGGAATTCATCTTCGAACAGATGAGCATTATGTTTATGATATTGGAGCAACAAAATTAACATTTTATATTCGTTGATACCTTTTTTCACTATCAGGCTTATCAGTGTATTGTAATTGACTGAGCTATACAACTTAAATGATTTAGCATGTGCATCCATATATCTACTAGGCTAAAGGTCTTAAAATAGCTAAAAATGAATGAAAAGTGTCACAGTGCTATTGTTTCTCCCCACTCAAAGACAAAACATTCTTTTGAAAGACTGCATGGTCTTGCATTGTCTCTTGATTAGATATAATATTTGAGTCCATTTTAATTGTGGTACAACTAAATTTCACTGTTTTATACAAATGCACATTCGACCAACTGTGACCATGTCACTTTTAAATGTTACCATGATAACAAAGCATACAACAGCATCTTCAATACAATTTTGCATCATAATAAACATTTGTACATATATCAATCAAGTCTGCTTGGTATATTTTTACAGCTTGATATTCTGGTGGCGACAAGTGTACATTGCTGTCAGTCAGCATTCTTGTTTCATGCCTGGTAACAGCTCCCTCAATAACTCCTAGGCTGCCAACTATGAAATGATCAGACTTTGACAAATAGCAACAATCCAGATCACCCAGCTCTAACTATTTACAGCCTTATCAGGGTCTACACTTTTTGCTGCCAAAGTCTAAAACATATATCTTATTACAATGAAGATTGTCAGCATAACTTTAGATTGAATATTTGGTTATTAATAAGTAAAGCAGTATAAGGGCTTAATGATTAGCATAAGAAAGATGTTATGGCAGCATGTTACATTGATTCTAAAGAACTGCCTGTCCCTTTCTCAATTCACAATGGCCCAACAACAACAATAGGTCGCTGCCTCATCTAATATCTAATAACAGTTGTCAGTACCCTACATTACATTTATAACTTCTAACCAATGATGGCAATGATTTGTTACTGAAATGCTGCTGAAGCTACTTTTGATGTCCGTTGATTGTGATTCTTCTAATTAAGCTAATTGCTTAACAATTGATTTGATGATAAAACATGATGACGATGTTGATGATGCTGCTGATGATGATGATGATGATGATGATGAATGATGACGATGTTGATGATGACACTGACAACAATGAGGACAGCAATGACATTGATAAGGAAGACAACAATGATAATGATTGTATAAGCCTTAAGATGCTTTGATTAATTAAGTTTGCTTTTAATTTATAATTACACTTATATTACATATTTTCTTGTTTTAATAACTGTTTCATATAGAAATTATCAGACATCTTTTGTTTTAGGCATCAGTTTCGGTTTTGGAATAATATCATAATTTGTCTCTTTGACACTTGTAAATACATCACTTGCCTGTTAACAACAAAACCTATGATAAAACACCTAATTGTTTATCACAAATGATATGATAAAGAATAGTAGTGTGGTTTTATTTTTTTACATCAACAGTATTTCCCTATTGTGTAGGATTGCATTGTCAGCAGGGAAGCCCCAAGATAATGTTACTCGTATCATCAGTGAACTAGGGTTAAGTAGAACATATGTTGCTGAAAATTAGTGGTGACAGTTTAAGTTGTAGCGTTGTACATAACTGAGGTATTTAGCTCTTCTCCTGCTAAGCAATGACTAATCAGGCTTAAGCAAATGGTGTAGATCCTTCTGGGAGCTGTCTGATCAGGATCTACACTGTTTAAGGATAATTTGTCACCTATTCTTACAGTTGTAAATAAATATTGAATAATTGAGTGTGGGTTATTAACAAATGAAGTAGGGTAAGTAAAAAGATTGCCTCATTCAGACCTCTTGACATTAATCTGGTAAAAACCTGATCCTAAATCAAGCTGCAAGCAGATAGATAGACTTCTGACGTATCTGTTACAAGGAATGTTTGGTTGTTAGGAAAGTCAAATAACAGGAGATGTGTTCTTATTATCACATTGTTCACAACAATTTTTATCTGTGAAACCAAACGAGAAGATAAAACTTAGTGATGTCCAGCCTATACACGACTTACTGTTGTTTATATAATATAAATGTGTTAATTCACTTCACAAACGGTAACAGTTGGAAAAATTACAACAAAAACAGCTCATGGCGAGGACTGTTGTCTTACATAAATATGTTTATTCACTTGCAATATTTTATAACAGAGAGGTTTGCTATGACAGCTTAATAGCTGAATTAAACTAAGCCTGAGGCCAATGTGTAAACAAGACTTAATAACTTTGGCCCAGTTTTCATCAGCTAGTTTACAAGTGCTGTGAGGAGGTTATTTATTCTGTAATCAGTAGAGCAACATGGATCTCTCACCCAGGCCTGTTATACTAGGGTATTAGTTGAGACTTACAAACAGGTGATACATTCTACTGCCCTGCAACAAGAGTTATTCACCCTTTGAATAGGTTGTTAATTTCCTTGAAATGAAAGGTCATAATAATTTAAGTAGCAAAAATAACACTGACATTGTCCAAGTTCTTAAATTAAAGCTAGTCAGCATCCTAATTATAAATGAGTTACTTTTTCTTTGTTTCATTGCACCAACACAGTTATGGTCATATTTGCGACGTCCAGCCAATTATTCATGGAGGACTTATATCTAAGTAAAACCATGGGCGCACAACAAGTAAGCTGGATAACCTCCCCACATGACATTTCTTACCCAGACCAAGACTCGAATCTATGCTGTGAGGGACGATGGAGATACAAGTCAGTTACTCTAAATGCTCATCTATAGGTACCGCTCAATTAAAATAGAAATATTTTATATGTACATGTAATTCAGTGAATGTCAGTAAAAACATTTAATTATAGTAATTTTTTCAATTTATGGCATTATTAAAAGAATAAATATCTCTTTTACATAAATTATAAATACAGTTTATTAATAGACTTTGTTGCAACATTTTGAAGGTTAAAATTCTATTCTTTTAGATCTGTAATTGTAAGAATGAAGGTTTGAATCCGAAATTCCCCTAAGATAAACATGTTATCCCAAAATAAAAGTTAAAAGTCTCTAGTGTTTGTGTCTGTTATATAGGTAAATGTTTATAATGACCTTTTGTATGTGGATATTCTAGACCTACAGCAATGTTCTTCTGTATTCTGTTAAGAGTAATAGCCTGAAAATGTGAGGATTTCTGCTGACAGGGAATGTATTATTTATAGAAATGAAATGAAATGTATTGATGTCAAAACATGAAAAAGGAATTTTTACTTCTGTATTTTGCTATCTTTTTAATTAGTTTTACCTGCAATGTTTTATTGTTCATTAATATTCATGAAACAGCTCTGCCACGGTTGCTATTGACAGGAAGTAGGAATCCAATCCAATTCATTAACTCTAAACTTTGATAAGCAATGATCATACAAATGCAAATAGAATAGATCCAGATCTGCTAGCTCCTGTGCTTATATTTCTTAGATGTTAAGAAATAAGTTCAGTGACTATGAATTATTATGGGATAACAACTAATGTAGTAGATGTAGGGGTAATAAACTGACTATGGGCATGTATTGTTTATAACTTGACAGGTAGTTGTCACATGGCGATCAGTGTGATGCTGAATATTGATTGCAAGATGAGGTTTGTGGTGTTAATGTATGAAATGTAAGCTTGTGATGAACCTTACTCTGCCATAATGTAATATCTGAGGAATTGTTGGCAACTTGGAGCAAGTGTCTGCTGGATAATTACTTTGTAAGGAAGATTGTCTAGCCTGTCTAACACCTCCCCACACTCACACAAAACATACCAAGGGCAAGTAAATCTGTGACTGTCACCATTTATAGATCTGTAACATGATTGGGATATCCATAGTGTATGATTATCATAAGAAAGTGCAGGAAAATCCAGTATACAATGCATGTTGTGCTACCTATAATATAATAGCAAAGGTCAATAACTGACATACACAGTAGAATAGTGAGATAATAATAATGAAGTAGATCCACAAAAAGGGGAGATAATTTTGACAATTATAAGTTAAATGACAGTTTTTTAGTTGCCTGGAGTTTGCTTATGGCAATAAGTAGGATTGTTTAGATATTGGAAGTTTCTAGAACAATATAGTAGATAGAACATTTTAGGGACTGTGGCGAGGATTTATGATAATTATTGGCATGCCCATATTTACAGAACGGAGATAATCTGCAATGTTCCCTGATACTTTGGTAAGTTTTTTTTTGGTTTAATGCTTATAATGGCAAGCCACTTGATTAAGACTACATTAAATATTGCTTGTTGCACTCTAGTCTTGATAAACACATGGTAAACATAGCAAGGTAAATATATCAGATTTTTTTAAACTGAGGATTGCTTAATCATTTTCTAGAACTGTAACAAACTCAGCAATATAGCATAACCTGCAGAGTCTTTTCTATGTGTTTTAATAAGATTAGAAGATGATAGTTCCAAACAAAAAGCTTCTAAGTGTCATATTTATAGCGTATTTTGAGACTTTAGCAGCACCAAAAAAACTTATTAGGCTAAATAATGAAGACCTGTTTAGCAGGTCAGTTTCCTGATAATCAGATGCAGTATTGAGGAAGTTAATAATTTTTATTAATTTTTTAATTAGACAATTTGCTCTAAGAAAGTTTTTCACATAGCCATATATATCCTAGCAATGTCAATATCTATCTTTATGTTGGTTGCATTGCTGAAATATTGTTTTTAAAAGAAAATGCATGCAGGCTTTACATGTTATTTACCCAAAATAATATTTTTAATTTCTTTTTTTTTGGTATTAAAAGATGGTATGTGACTAGAAATAAATAAATAAAATGAATGCAATGGGGCCAACTAAACAAATTTTAATTTTTAAGCCTTAGCTACTTTGCATTATGTTAGTAGAACCAGTGTCACTCTCATTGGCCAGCATTCAAATGGGAGCATCATGCCACTTAACTGTCAACAATGCTGATTAAAACATCATCTTCTCTTGAAGAAAAGCAACCACTTGTTGCCTTCTTGTCTTGTTAGTCTAGTAAACCCACTTTGTACCTTTCATCAATATAGGACCATCCAAACAAACAATCAAAAGGAGGGAGATAGTTTCGGCCTGCTCAATACTATGCCCTTGGGTACAGTGCTCATTTTTTGTTTATCAAAGCTTTTGTGCTTCTCCTGTTCAGGCAATTATTGCTGATGAAAGAGCCATTAGTTTCTTGATCAATTCTCCTCAACTCCCATTTCTCTCATTCCATTATTGTGAAATGAACACGCTCACTTTGGTTCTCATTTTGATAAACAAGTTGAGTCATTGTATTGACAAAAAATAAATTTGATTTTGAATAAAATATCTGATACCTAAGAAAGTTAATATTGTAGGTCGAATTATTTTCATTGAAATAAAATTAGTCTTAAGGTTAATCAAAAGCATGTTACATATTTTATCAGATTAAAACCTGCTTCATTTAATGTATAAAGTCTTTTTTATCAGTTAATTATGTCATATTAAATTTGTCACATATGCACTCACTGATCTTAGTAGAAGTATTTATTCCTTGTCTTGCTATTATTATTATCCTTCTCATCACCTTCCTATTAATTCAATATTTAACAAAACAATCATGTTAAGTCAGTAGGAGACAGTTCTCAGTAAAAATTGACCAAGTGCTACCATTCATTGTACTAGCATGCTATTTCTGACCTTGGATACTTATCACCAGCTCTCTATCTTTAATGGATGTTATAAATTTGGCACCTCCAGGACTGGTCCTTATTTCATTTATCTGTTGCAATGAAAATATACTGAAGGGGTAGTGATTTCCATGGCCCAGTCCATAATGTCGGCAATTTGTATCTCCACTGTCTCCTTCGGTCCTTTATCCCTTGGGTTTAAATCCCAGTCAGAGCATTTGTGTACATGTTGAGAGGTCTTACAGCTGTCCAGCTATGTGTCAGTGGTTCTACCCAGACATGTGTTTGTAGTCAGTTCTTAATAATAGCTAGATGTCGTAATTGTGATTAGATGGCGCAGTGTACTTTGAAGACAATCAACAAACATAATTCTAACCATGGTAAGAATTGGGCTTCTGCAAATGATTCAGATGTCTAGCATTTCCATCAAAACTTACATTTTTTTCTTTAATTAAATCTATAAAAAATCACCTGTCTGCAAGTAAAGAACTTGATTATTGTAGACAGGTAATATCTTTCAGTCTCTGTGATTGGAAGAATTAAACTCTTAGCCTGCTAAGCTTGTGTTGATCAGGCCTACAAACAGAGTTGATTCACTTAGCCAGCTTCTATTGGAAGCTGTCTGATCAAGATCTACACTATTTACTGCTACTCTTTGTCAATATGGTCTTTATTTGTTATATTTATTTGTTATATGAAGTTGTAAGGAGATGGACTATGAATAGGTATGGGTTATTAGCAAAATGCAGTATGATAAGGGGAAATAGAAATAACTTCTCAGCATTTGTAAACAATGTCTGGCTTCTAGCAGGAGTGGAGTTAGGTAGGTGCCAATCAAGCGCAGGTAACATTTACCTGTACTTGTCAGGTTGTCGGGTTGACAATGATGTGCATACTATCAAGGGCTCCATTGTCATTCCAGATATAATATCGTGATTGGTAATTATGCTTTGTGTCAGTGAAGTATGCTTTACTTCGTCGTGTGCCGAGATTTGTTCCTATCAGGACAGCTAGACAATATGCTGATGTGTAGAAGCAGATAATATGTCGAAAGACGCTAGGGTTTATAGATTTAATATGTTGCACTAACATTTCAAGTCTTATTTGAAGCGTCCTTTGCCAAGAAGGTCAGGTTGCACAATTAAGACTATACAGTCCCAAAAATATGATGGTTCCAGCAGTTCACATTAAAATATTGATTTATGTGAAACAGGAGGCCTTACCACAACATACAATGACTTTTTTCATAAATTGGAAAGATACAGGTGATGTTATAAAATTTCTTAAAATATATTTGATTTTGGATATTCTTCAGAATAATAGTGGGGAACAAAAAAGTGTATATATTTAAAAAGAATTCTATGCATGTAAATAGAAAATTACGATTTTTACCAAATTTGTTAAAATTATTGTCCAATTTTTGAATTCCCACAAGTCTTAGCTTACCTGAGTTCAACATGCTCAAGGTAAGCTTTTCTGACACCCCTTCATCCATTGTTCATCGTGCGGCATCAACAGTTTGCTTGTGAACAAACAAAAGGATACAGTTTTCATCCAGTCTTCATCAAACTTGGTCAGAATGTTTGTGATCAAGAAATCTTGGATGAGTCTGTTATTGGGTTACCTGCGGTCAAAAAAAAAGAGGTCTCTAGGTCAAATTTAATAAAATTCTTGTGAACACGCTAGAGACTACATTTATGGTCCAATCATCACTGAACATGGCCAGAATGTTTGCTTTCATGATATCTTAGATGAGTTTTGTAACTGAGTCATGTGGGGTAATATAAGTAGGTCACTAGTTCAAATCTTAGAAAAACATTTTGGACACAGTAGAGTCCACATTTATGATCCAGTCTTCACTGAACTTGGCCAGAATGTTTGCCTGCATGAAATCATGGGGGAGTTCATTTCTGGGTCATGTGGGATCAAAAGGTAGGTCATTTGTTCAAATCTTACAAAACCTCTGTGAACACACTAGAAACAACATTTATGGCCCAACCTTTACTGAACATGACCAGAATGTTTGCCTGCAAGAAATCTTGGGTAAGTTTATAACTGGGTCATGTCTGGTCAAAAACTAGGTTAGTAGGTCAAAGTTTAGAAAAATATTTTGAAGATGCTTAAAGGGCCTAATTATGGCCTATTCTAAACCAAACTTAGCCAAAATGCTTGCCTTTATGAAATCTTTGATACGTTTTGAACTGGGTCACATTGATTCAATAGGTCACTAGATCAAACTCTAGAAAATGTTATCAGCCCATGGGTCACACTAATGGTCCGAGCTTCACCAACAATTTCTAAAAAAATAAGTCCTAATTACTTGATGCCAGATATGAGCCTCCTAAGAGCCTGTGCCCTCAGGTGAGCAATTAAGGACAATCTTGGCCCTCTTGTTTATAGAAAAGCATACTTTTTCTAGGAATATGACTGAATAACTGCACAAAAATGGTGCAAGCGGAAAAAAACAGCTTCACATACCAAAGTTGTAACAAAAAGGTTGCAGTTTAGCTCAATTGCTTATGCTCAGGCCAGTATGAAGTGTCAAAATTATGTGACTGAGGATGGTATCATTCAAAGTGTTTACAGAATGCCATAACAGTGAAGGCAATGTTAGATCTCCATCAAGTGAACACTATAACGTCTCTTGATGGCTTGAAGTTTATAGTTCAGTAAGCCACCTTCTGGTCTTTGACCTATTATAAATATGTGATTTTTTTTAGAATGATTATTATTATTATATATTTATAGTTATATATAATTATATATAGATACATGCTTTTAATGCCAAAGTTGATGTAGTATCAATTAAAATCTGCATTTATACACTATCAACATTAAGATTCATATTAAATTATACTTTTAATAATAAAGAAATTATATAAAATATAACATTGTTATCAAATATATTAATATTAAATATTAAGGATATTATGACTATATTAAATAACAAGAGACTATAGTTTCATTAAACATGCTATCATATGTCATATTATCAAAAACTTGCCACTTCTTCTTTGTAAGTCAAGTAATATATGTGTCATCTTAACACAAATACACAAAGTGTATGCTATCACAAAACCTCTTTTTAAATAGATTTTTTTATGACTCAAAGATTGTTCGTGGCATGCTAAATGCTCTCACAATAAAACATGCTGTCATAACTTTTCCTCGTAAAGCATATCAGATGTAGACAGTGAGATAACATTACAAATTGGACACTAATTAATTTGTCATCATAAAATATTTATAAAAAAAATCAGTGTTTTCCGTACAAATTGTTTCTTAGTCATTTATTGAATCTTATACATGGACTTAAATTTTCTTGTTTTGTAATTAGATGGTTTCTATTGCAAAACATGACAAAACATGAAACATGACACAAAATGTACACAACAGTATTGTATGTTGTGCTGTTAGAAAGATTTTAATTTACAAGTTTGGGATGTTGTTGCATCAGCAGCAGGTGCATCTAAGTAGTTGCATGGGTAGAACCACAACACTGCTAGCAAAAAACACATTTTCTTTTAAAAATCATCATCTGGCATGGGTCGCTAATCCTTAGCTGTGAACAACTGAAAGCTAACCACAAGCTCCCCAACTCCTTCCACTCTTGAGCAGTAGAATTTGACCAAGTATTGAATTGGTAAAATGTATCTTTACAATATATAACTCATATCCTAATTATATGGCTTTCATGACATTGGAGCCTTGGGACTGATAATCTGTCTCTTGAATAGTGTTTTCCACTGGAGCCTTCATAGCAAACTTCTGAACGTTAGACCCTTTAGTCGTGAGAAGTTTAGCTACTTTTTTTTTGAGCCTGGACCCAGAGGTTGTAGGTTCTGAAATAATATGTGAGCAACTCCTGAAAGAATGTTGACCTTTGGCCACAGAAACTGTATTTCTATCACTTAATGTGCTTGTATGCAGTGCTAGGGGACGAGCAACAGTTCCTGTGCTTTTCCAAGAAGTCCTTCAATAGAGCCCTATTGGTTCATAGGCCTTGTCATAGTAATCCATATAGTTGTGACTGATTCTTCCCAGAGTGTAGTCCTTAAGTTGCAGGAGCTATGTACAACTTTGCCCCATTATGTAGTACTAGGGTTTTTAGTGACACCAACATTGCAGCCTGACTTGGGGGAACTATAGTCCCAGAGGCTTTTTGACTGATTCTTTCCAGAGCAAATATTATCAGACCCACAAGTTCAGTAGCCCATGGGGCTTTCTTCAAAAATTGTTTCTGTGTATTTCATGTACTTTGGCTAAAGTCAAACACATTGGAAACCGGATTCTGAAACTTGACACTAGACTAGTGTCCCAAGAGATTTTAGACTTCTCCCCAAGCATGGATTTCCAGGGGTCCTGTAGCCCAAGGGGCTGTCATATGTCTGTCTCTGTGTAGTATGAAAGCATCTAGCAGGAGTCTTCCATGGTTCCGGCAGACTTCATCCCCAGTCAATTAAAATTTCCCAGACCTGGTAGTTTCTCATGGTTATATAACTTTTCCCCACATAACCCTTTATGAGACTTTGATCATAGGAGCTGGTTACATAATTACAACAAGGATGATCTTGGCTAAATTGGGGTTATATTTTTGTTGATTGTAGGCATTACTGAATGGTGGATATTTTGAGTAACTAACATAAATTAAATTGGAATTTAGTGTAAAATTTCAAATTTAATAAAAAATATATATTACATTGAATTGCAGGACTTTGGTCAGTTTAATTTATTTGGCTGGTCAAATGGCAGCTTTGAATTGTTATTTTGTGTGCTAGGATACTGCTGTTCGCAAGGCAAGCAGGAATGCTTTCTCTCTCTGAGCTATTTGCATGCAATGTAATTGTTGGAAAAGACATCTTGCACAGAAATCCATTTACTTTATTGGTATAATCAGTTATTGTGAATCAACCTGATATTAAGCTATGTGACATTTACCATTGATTGTCTCTGTACAGTAGATTAAGGGATACCCTCCTACAATAATTTAAAGTACCAAACAAATGGTCCGCACCAAACTGACGGAAACATGTTTAATGATGTGAAAAGAATAAATGTAGAAATACCATAAACCTTTTGACAATTGGATTACAAAACACAGTGCATTAAGTGTATTGGTGCTGAATAATGGAGATTGAAATGATCATAGAAACTCCAATAGAATTTATTTTCTCACCCATGACTGCATATTCTCTGTTTTGTTTAGATGACAACTCATTGCTCTCTTTTGTAATATTATGTATTTTTAATCTTCTTAAGAAAGTATTTGGTAATAATTTGAATACCAACAAGTTTAATCTTGCATTAAATGTGTGAGATATGTTTTAAATTATTTAAGGTGGTTCTACAAATGATTGGCTGCAATTGAGCTTTAACATCTTTTCATTTATCTTCTTTATTTGTCCTTTTAATTATTTGTAAGGGTCGACATTTGAGACATTTAACTTTTCTTATCATTTGTGGACTATTTCATATATAGGAGCAGTGTGAAGATGGATGGTTATATTAAATACAATGACTTGCATTTTGCCTTACCTGTCAACTGTAAATTTATACACTCATAAAAAAAGTCCTTTGTTGCTAGGCCTATTCATAAAGAAAATATATTAGACTTTGTAAAATATCTTAATTCACTATGTTGTAGGTGTTAACAGGGCATGAGTCAACAATATAACAATTATTTGTATAATTAATCTGCCTATTTTAACGATCAAAAGCAAGAAATCTTTGCAGTTATCTTCATAATTTTAATTTCTTCAGCCATGTACGGCTTTAACATTTGTGATAGTTTTTATGTATCCTGTTTTATTACTTGCTCTTTGATGCATTCCTCTGTGTGAGGCACAACCCGAGACATACCAAGTGAATCACTTGTATCTATTAACTGGATGTGAAGCAAAAACATATTAATGGCATAATAAACTAGTAGAGTTTCTCCCCTTTTCTGAGGAGCTCTCCACACTATGGAAACCAAAACAGGTGCAGCATGAGAGTGCTTCCTGTCTTGGTTCTCATTGCAAACAATTTTACTTCTTGACGATTTGCATTTTTTTCCCACCTTGATATCTTTTGTTTAAATTCTACTTGTCATTGTGTTTTATATCTTAGATGTTTTATATTTTGTTAACTTTTTATCTTTATTATAAAGGATGTAATGCACTTAACTTCAAAAAGTGGATAACATTTTTATTACAAAAATGCTTTTTTTCAAAAAGCATTTAAAAATATTTGATAGTCTGATAAGTTAAAAAAAATTCATAAAATTAATAATTTTTGTTTGAAATTCTCTCTGAGTTTAAGACAATAATTAATTGTAGTACATGAATCTAATTATTTAAGATTTTCTGCAACTGTTATTGACTGCCTAATGTGGATGAGCCAGTTGATGAACATCTTTCACATACTCCAGTGTAATTAAACACCATGCTATCATTTTCCAGTGCTTAAATATGCAGATTTCTGTAATCAGATACCTAATTGCGTTCCTAAGAGATGCTCAATGCAAATTGTGTCGCAGTAAAGGTTGTAAGACTTTTAATGCCCAGCCATAAGTATTTCTGTTTGTAAGAAAATATCAATAAAATCTACAAAACAAACAGTTCACAAAAAATATTGTTATGGGTTTTGGTGATGTCTTGATGTCCTGGCATATCAAAAACGTATAACTTCCGTTGACAATAAATTATTTTCTTGTTATCTAATTTGTCCAAAAAAATTTAATAGGAATTATTTAGTTCACTAGTTTTCTGATGGCACCTTAAAACATGACACATAGAACCATCTGCATATCATATTTATCTAAATTATTACCCCAGTCACAAGCCAATCAGAATATTGTTAATGACAAATATATGCACATGATGTCTGTTACTTTAGGCACAATTAGATGATATGTTTTGGAGCTAAATGGCCAAAAAATAGTTTAAAACTCATTGCAACACTTTTCATTCTCCCACCTGAAGACAACACATCATGTAAAAAGGGAAGCATGCTCACATCATATTCTTTTTATTATTACATTTGTATTTGAAACAAAAACAGCAGCAAAAAGAAAGCCCAATGAATAAACATTTGTTTGCTTAAAAGTTAATTTTCAGATGAAAAGATTCAATCAAAATATAAAAACATAACATTTCATATTACTTATCTTACTGATTTCTTGGAGAGAAAAAAACACACGGCCAAAACAATTTAATTCACAATTAATTATTTTGTTAATCTGCAATGATAACTTCATGTTAACCTTTTAATTTGTTTGCAAAAGTATCAACCTCCCAAACACTGTGTGAAACATTGCTTTCTTTGTTGATGTCTTAATTATTGGTCCTTAGAACCTATCCCTGTACCAGTTCAACAGACATTTATTGCAGGAATGAATGCCCCCTAGAACTCATTCCTATTCTGCTCAATTCATTCTGTCATCAAGTATCTTTCGAGATTATTAGCTCAAGTGATCTGCCCCTTCTTTTCCACTCAGCGTTCTCCTTTATTCAGGAAAGCTTTGCTGTCATGTGTAGTTACTGTGGACATATTGTAGGACATATTGGGTGCAGATTTATCACAAAAGGCAGGCCCAATTTACACCCGGCATCCATCCCCCTCCTCCCCAGCCCTAATCGGGTGTCTAACATGCATTTTTTGACAGAGATCATACTTGTATGTGCTGGGGGTGTCGAGAGCCTGGCAGTTTGGTCCCTTAACCTGATTTATCTTTTATTAACCCATACTTTTTATGAGTTATCCGCATACATCTACACTTTACATGTGAAGAAAATTTTAACATTATGCTTTGATAACATAAGCAAATAGTGTAGATCTTGATCAGACAGGTTCTATTGAGAGCTGTCTTAATCTGGATCTTCACTGTTTGTCAAAACTTGATCATGTGTAGTAGGCTGAGAGTTAATCACTTTTGTTACAAGGCTCAGCCACACTTTGTGATGCTTGTTCTGCTCTGCTTGGGGAAACAAAGACAATATTTGGATGCAGCCATTCCAGCAGGCTTAGGGATCAACTGAAATTGATGAATACTGCTCAAAGACCTCTCTGCCAGCTAGGAAAATCAATTGTATTCATTTTTGTGTCAGTGCTAAAACACTGACTAATCTTGTAGCTGGAGAGAGGGTAGTGAATATGTTTGGTGCTCAGCACAATTCCAGGGGGAAGTCTAGATCCGAGGTCAACATGTCTCCGAGTGGACAGTTAACCTATATAATAATGTAACTCAGTTTAAACTAATTTATGTTTACTTAGTAAACAAATAGGAGAGAGGATATATGTTTGTCTATATATATATATATATTACTTATATATATATTATTCAATCTCCATTCCTGGGGTGCCTGTGGATCTATACAGAGTTGCAGACTTGAGCATCTTGAGCTCCTCAGGAGATGGGTTTAAGGTCATTGTAAAAATGTCCACATGATAAGGTCATCCAACTGGTATGCCAGTGGTTCTACCCAGGCATTCAATTCTTACATACCAATACCATTAATAGCTTGAAGTTGCCATAACAACCATAATTTGGTTAATTATTTTTAGACCACATTTTTAGCCTTCATTACCTTACTAAATCCCATCTTGATAGGCTCAATTGCTGATTGTACAAGACTGTAGAGATCTACTAAAGATACTGCCAATGATAAACATATTTTTATAGTCTATTTGGAAACAAATTTGTTCAACTTTCTTCAACTATTTGATTCCTTGGTAGAACAAGGGGATATATTTTTTTGAACCTGTAGCAAAGCATAATCTAAATTCTTTCCCAATGACTAACATATCATGTCTTGTATAAGGCTTGAGCCTATGACCCTCCCTTCCTGAGCCCAAATCCTCAACCACTAGACAGAGTATGCCCAAATAGTCTTGCTGTTATTAATACCACCTTCTTAGGAGAAGAGGCCTTGGTGTACTGGTGTTGGTGTACTCAAAAAACAATTTTGTTTTATATAACAACATCTACAAAAGTTTCATCTTAACAATTTTCATGTAAAATAATTGACCTGTTTTAGTTGGTATTACTTGTTAATCCACATTAAGAAACTTAAGCTAGAATGTCATGTTGTCATTAAAATGTGGAATATTGTAACATAATTTGAGAAATAGTACAAAAATTAATCTGGTGTAATTAAATTTGAAGGAAAATATGCATTAAATTGTGAGCAGGTTAACTTAAGATTTTGTATTGCTTATTAAAAATGTAGCATGATAAGGGTTTAGCAAACTTCTGCAGAAGCAAGCCTACCCAAAGAGCAGGCTATGTGATAAATATTAATTGCAAAATGTGAATGTTTCCAACTTCATGGTTATTAAATAATGCAAATTAACATTCTTCGTCTGTAGCATTAAACTTGTGTTCATTTTTGCTCTCTAATTGGAAATTGTGCATTGTCAGCTGCCTTGAAATTAATTCTGAAAGTATGAAATAATTTCACTAAAATGCACATAATAAGTGGAGGGATTGGTAACCTAATTTTAAAAAATGCATTGAATAATTAGTGAAAAGTTTTTATGCTCATCGGATGCTGTTTTCGCTAGGGCAACGTTTATTTTGAGCAGTGTATATAATGCTCAAATTTGTTAATGGTTTGGTCAGAGTTGGTCAATTTGCATTTTTAATCACAATTAATAATTAGCTTTGATCTCTAATTAAATGTGACCAAAATGTCCTGCAAAATATTTTTTTTTTCAGATTGAATAATCAAAAGCATTGAAATGTTTTTTTTATCTTTGTTGGCACTTTACACTCAAGCTTTACAACCTTTTATATCTCAACACACATGATTATTTGTCATATGTATGAGTACATGTTCTTCTTTAAAAAGTCTCAGAATAGATGACGATGCAATCATTTAAACATGTTTCATTTGTATATCATGTGATTTTAGTGTTATATACCAATGTTAAACTATGATGAAGTTACTTAACCTTAAATATGTGTTGATAACTTGTAATAATTTCTCAGCCCCGCCCCAAACCTCCCACCCCTTACCTCCCACCCCTATCAGTAGGTTTATTGTCTGTCAAGTCAAAACTATTATTGCAACATTGTTGCTGATTCTATTCTGGGAATCACCATTATTCATAGCCTAAGACTGAGGCCTATAGTGTTGATCCAGATCAGTCAGGTCCCTGCTTGGGGCTTTCTGATCAGGATCTACACTATAGGCTGCTCACTCAGCAAATACAATAAGTATATCAACCCTGACATGTAACATATATAATATTACAGCAAAAAATTCCTGAAAATTTAGCATGGGGTCTTAACAAAATGTAGCAAGTCAAGTGCAAAAGTAATCATAAAAGTGTTGGTGCAAGGTTAATATATATAAAATCAAAATAACATACCTTTATTTCACACACATAACATTCATGATGATTAACTGTCAAATACAATGTCCTGATTATCAGTGTGTTCAGAACAATTAAGATAAAATCATTTAAAGAAATATCTGTTAGATTAATAAATAATTTAAACACACAATCTTATAAGAATTAAGTAAGAAATGCCA
Organism: Sinonovacula constricta; assembly: GCA_007844125.1. Taxonomy (NCBI): domain Eukaryota; kingdom Metazoa; phylum Mollusca; class Bivalvia; order Cardiida; family Solecurtidae; genus Sinonovacula; species Sinonovacula constricta. The sequence continues at coordinate 36,118,706 of CM017555.1, forward strand.
CAGTATAATTAAAAAAAGTTGGTCTAGATAATATGTATTTAAATCTCATAACATGTCAAGTATAACTTGCATTGAAATAATTGTTTATTACCATTTTTTAAAAATTGCAATATTAAATCCCAATAACTAACTGTAAAGGTAATCTTAGTACACATTAATTTAGTTGCCATGCTATCATTGTGCCATCATTTCTTTTTGTTATTTCTAACTTCAAACACCTAGGATGGTTTATCAAAGATATGCAATATTTCATCCTACCAAAATAAGATATATTTTTAAACTATTATCAGTTTTCATTTAATTTTTCTCATTTTCTTGTAAGGTTGACATTCGACAATATTGACTTTTTTAATTTCCATGAAGAAAAAACAACACACAAAGATTTATTCATAAACTATTATCTGTTTCTCAATTTTGCATCATCTTGTTATTTTAGGATATTTTATCTAGTAAATTTCTAGAAAAAGTCAAACATAAGATCTATTTATAACTTCATATGTTATTGTTAGTTTTTAAGTTATTTTTCTCAGTTGGTAATAGGCTTGATGTTCTAAACTGTTTGATGTTTTATTCTTGCATTTTCAAAAAGCAAAACCATAGATTTATTTATTCTCTTATCAGTTTGAAAGTTTCTCAATACTGTAATAGCCTCTAGTTCTAAGATGTTTGATAATTCTGTCTGCATGTTATATAAAACATTTACAGACTGATTAGTGTAACTTTCATTTTTGTAGTTTTCTCTCTAATCTATTCCTTCATATAGTTTACCTGGACTTTAGTAGGTCACATCCTAACACAGGTAGTTCTAAAGGTGTGGTTAATTAAACCATATTTGATGGATTAATACTGACACATGCATTTTAAAGGTCACCTATACATGTTAGTATTGTTTGTGTTTACAATTGAACAAAAAAAAAATGTTTTCTAGGAAGACATTGAAATTTTAACTTTACATTATATTGAGTACATTTGGTTTTATAACATAACGAACTGGATACAATTATACATTTTTTTCTTTTGCAAGTGAGATATTAATAAATGGCGTCACAATTTTAAGCATAGGTTGTACAAAATAGCATGAAGACTTGGCAATGTGCTATGTAGATCCTGATCAGACAGCTCCTAGCAGCACCTGGCTGTTCTGGATTATTTCCCATAACATGATCAATTTGTGTTCTAAGAAAGTTATAAGATATTTTCCTTAATTGATAGATGAGTATAAACTGTCAGATATACAGGTGTCAATACTGCCACACCCTGTCTCTACTGTTTTTGTATTGAAAGCTACACCTTTTTAACAACACTGTATTAACTTTATCAGATTTATCTTGTTATTACTGAACAATAAGTTCTCAATGATGTGTGATTGCAAGCTGCATTACTTGAAGAGGTTTTTTTGTCATTGAACTCTGTTGAGGTGTAAATACTGCACCTTGATCATGTTGTACATATTATGAAATGTTATTATGTGAATTATCTTATATTTCAAGATGTAGATTGCATATCCCAGTAGAGTAAAAATAAAATTCAAGAGTTCAACTTACATGGTTCTGATAATACTAGTCAGTATATATGCATTAATTTGATATTTGCTAAAAAATTTCTAGAAGGGTGCTGTCAATAGCAGAGGGGTTTAGGTGATTGAAACACTGGTTAAATTTTAGCTAGGATCTTTTTTGCCTTTAAATTATACTCCATCTTTATATCTTCACATAATCAGGAAGTATGATTAATTGATAGCAAATTAATTATTTACTGTCTTATTTAAGACCCCAATTATTTAGTACTATTGTTATTCTGGCAGCAGTTCGTCCTCCTGTTATTCCTATAATAATTTTAATCAATATAAGGAGATCTTTCAAATTTATACTCTTTCTACCTTAATTATAGTCTTCCCTGTTTTATGAACAGGTATTTACTATATATTGACACAAGCATTGGCACCAGATTGCACAACAAAAGACATGTAAGAAATACTACCTTGATGACTTATAGTCAGATCACAGCTCTATATCTTTCTTTGCTGTAAATATTTCATAAAATGACAAACACAAAACGATGTGACAGTAATAGGTTCTGATATCTAGATCACACTGCAGAGGTCATTTAGGTTCTGTTTTGGATTAGATGGTTTCCTACATGCCAGCAGTTTTGGAGCTTCTTCTGTGAATGAATGGTTTAACATTTTTTTGAATGCAGCACCAACCAACTCTTGCTATTGCTGACCATATGAAACCATAAAAATTGTCTAGTTTCCCTGTCTACTGAGAGTTACAACAAGTCCCTGGCAGGCGCCCATAGCTGAGTGTTTAGTCGCCGACTCATAACTCTCCATTCCCTGATCATGGGTTTGAGTCCTGGCAGGGACAAGAACTTTCATGTGAGAAGGTTTTCCAGCTGATCTGCAGGACACCAGTGATTTTACACAGTCTTAAGACTAGGGTCTTCCTACACTTAGTCTAGGGTCTTCCTACACTAAGTCCAGGGTCTTCCTTCACTACGTCTAGGGTCTTCCTACACTAAGTCTAGGGTCTTCCTACACTAAGTCTAGGGTCTTCCTACACTAAGTCCAGGGTCTTCCTTCACTACGTCTAGGGTCTTCCTACACTAAGTCTAGGGTCTTCCTACACTATGTCTAGGGTCTTCCTACACTGTTTATAAGTTGAATGTTGCCAATGTCACCATAATTGTGTCAGTGCAAGGTAAAAAAGTACCAAAACTAAAAACAAGTCCTGACCCTACTCAGCTAGCAGACAGCCATAGATCAATGTTAATAATTTTAGAGTCTTAGCTTAAGACCATCATTCTGTAACACCTGATTGAGTTGATACTTATTGCTATTGATGACCATATACAGCCATAAAAATATCTAAATTATCTAGCATTGCTGTCCGCTGCAAGAATATTGGACATTTTTTCTATTATGTAACTGTCAGGATTGGTGTTTTAGTTAACTAGATGAAACAAAATGTTTTGTAAGTTCAATGGCTCCAACAGCAACTACATAATGGACATATATAGAAAGATTGAACACCTTATTCCTTGACAAAACATTAGTCAAGTAGTTTGTTTCCATAGAGGTTATTCAAGTTCTATTCTGATGTCAGCCACATGGCCAGCTATTGTCTCTGAATGACATCTTGCCTATTGCATCAGTCTGCATTATTTATCAACTACATGTTCAATATGACCTGGGAACACTAGAGATTATGATTTTTCTTTGAGCCTTTTTGCTGTTAGCTCAACATAGCATTCACAATGACAGTTCAGTTAATATATATGTGTGTGTGTTTGTGTGTATGTGTGAGCAGATTTCTTTGCCTGGGGTGTATACCCCATGTACATTGAATGATTTGACCTAGAACAATTACCGAAAAGGTCAAGGTCATATTGAGAGATTAAAGGTCAAAGAGAGTTTTAGCCTTGTCCAGTCTGTATCTCTGAGGGATTTTGATTAAATCTTACACAAATGTTCACCAATAAGTGAATGGAACAGCACATACAGGAAGAGGACTATCACACAAAGGTCATGGCCACACTTAGAATCTCTGTGACTTTACCATGGGACAAGGGATTTGCATATAACTTAAAAGGCCAAGGTCACACTTTGAGGTCAAAGTTTATATTTTTTTTAGCTTGTCCAGACTGTAACTAAACCATGTGTCAAGAGATTCTCAAATGACCTGGCACAAATATTTGCCACAATAAGACCCTATGTGAGAGATTTTTGTAAGTAAACAAGTGTACAGGTGCTTAGCATGAAGCAAGAGTATGTAGCATGTGAGAACCACAGTCAAGGTCACACTTCGAAGTAAACGGTAATAAATAAGTAGAGTTTTCATTGCAGGCTTGACATGTTGCCCTATGACATTTTGGATGAATAACTGACCTTGTGCCCTAAAATGCTTACATATGTAAGCTCTTGCACAGATCAGAATTTAAACTTTTGTATTTGGAAACTGAGGAAACTTAGGTTTAGGGGTCTTTGGTGGCCTGGCAATGTGAGTTATGTGACTTCACGGCTCAATGGCGAATCCTAAGCTTTGTTAAAAACATAAGTACAGCTAGCTTTGATTTAAGTGTATGTATATCAATTTGTTCAATTCCATTCTGTTCTGATGTTAGCCACATGCCCGGCCATTGTCTCACAGTGACATGTACCATTAAACTCCCAGCTTCAAAGACTACTGCCTGTTGGACATCTTGCCCATTGCATTCGTCTGCATAATTTATCAACTACATGTTCTATATGATCTGGGATCACTATTGATAATTATGTGAAAGCTCCACTGTTGCCTCACATTATACAGCAGACAGCAAGCCAATCTCACAAATAAAGGATGCTAGGTATTTATAGGAAATAAACATCTTAACAAAGATGGTCGATTTTTCAGACAATGAAAGAATAAATGATAATCTTGATATTTGAACCGCAGATGAATATTTTTTAGAAGTTATTCTTCTTGTACTTTAAGAGAGAAATAAGTTCAAATCTTCTTATTATTAGACACAGAAAAAGATGTCTGTACTGTTGCAGTCTCTTTTTTGGTGGGAATAGTGTGCACTTTTCGTTAATACTAAACAAACATTATAGAATTTTAGATAACATTTGATAACTGTTTGATCAAATATTTTAAGTTTATTTACTTCATAGACTTTATTTATTATCAAAACAATAGTGCAGATCCTGATTAGACGCCTGCTACCGGGAGCTGGCTGAACAGAATCTAAACTATTTGCCTACACCTAATCAAATTGTGCTTAGTAGGTTTGTTTTTGTTTTGGCTTTTGAAATATATCGCAGTGACCAGTTTTGATCATTATAGGGACGTCAAGCTATTTTGATGGAGGAAGACTCCAAACAAATGTCTGGATATAACCACCAGCACACCCCATTCAGCTGGAAGACCTTCCCACATTGAGTCCTTTGCCCCAAATGGGACTCAAACCTATGCAGTGAGAGGCTAAGCAGTCAGAGGAGTTACTAGTCAGCAACTTTACCACTATGCCATGGGTCCCACTGTCTAGTAGATTAATAATAACCAGTTGCTCAGTGTGATATTATTGTCTTTATGTCTTCATTGTACACAGGTGTCGATGGCCAAGCTGATACTGTTAATAACATATCGACACTTGGCCCCTTTGAGCTGTTTGTTCAAAACTTACTGAGCCAGTAATTGTTCATTTGAGGTGATCTGCCAGTTTATCTTTGGTTCTACCAAAACAAAATTAATGCTGGTGGCCCTTGCTTTACCAAAAATTGGGGAAAAGCAGGGAGCTGGCTGATCTGGATCTGATACTTATTTTATATCACTATTTAATCTGAAAGAACTTTGTTACTGCTTTATGTCATAATCTAGTAATTAATCAAGACGAAAGGTGTAGCTCCAGACCAACTGGCTTCCCATGGGAGTCACTTGATCAGGATCTGGGCTACTTGCTGCATTCTTTGCAAAATGTCAACAAATACATGTTACTAAATAATTAAGAGTTAGTAAAGATTATTGACAGTTCTAGCTGGGTGAGTGGTAGCAGTATTTCTTCTTGGTATAATAACAGGGATAACCTGTGTTTAGTGAAGATGTTAGCTGTATTCAGTGGAGTCTGATTCTTTATCCCTCTAATTGATGACTGGGAGGTGAAAGAGGCTTCCCCCAGCATTGTGACTGTAATCAGGAAATTGTGTAATGTTGCTTCTCCCCAAGATCAGATAAATGATAAAGCAGTAAATATGTTTGCTGCCCCAAGAAGTTTCTGCCTGTTGAGCTATTGAGAGGGCAGGGACCATATCTAGGATAAATAAGCTATCTTTCCATCCCCCTGATAGCTACATGCAGGAATCTTGCAGTTGTCAGCATACCCAATAATAGGGAGCCTCATCCTGCTACATGTTTAATAAGTCACTTAGTTCTTGCTTATTCACTTACTAAACTTCATTAAAAAGTAACAAATTGTTTACTAGAGACTAAATTACCAGAAAACTGTTTTGATCCTGATTAAATAGGTGGCTGATCTGGATCTATACTATTTAGCTTAGTCTGATCTATTATAGCTTGGCAGGTTAAGAGTTAATTTGGTGCAGCACAGTTTAAAAGAGCCTACCTTCACTATGCAGTCTGCTTAATCAGTTTCAAACCTGTGATTTAAACCAGTTAAACGGTTGTCTCGGGGTATAAACATGGGGGACAATTTGTCTTTCTTTATTACACATGCCGCAGAGGGATGTGATTTAAACAACCAGTTTGACAATAGTTGTTCTACAATCACATCTTTTGCTTTCATTTTGACATGCTGTCAGATTATGGTAACATCAGTTTAACTAGGGAGGTTATTGAATAAAAGGATGGAGGCAGCCACAGTAAATGACAAGCATCAACAGTGTAAAAACACTATTGATCGAAAACATATAAGGTAGAAGTGAGAAGCTCATTACAGCTGGCCATATTTGTCTTGTTTGGTTCCCAGCAGAACTACACTGCAGGAAACCAATCTATTAAGGTCTCATAGCTTCAAAGTCTCATCACTGATTCTTCCCAAGTCTGGCTGGTTTCACTTCAAATCAGGAGGGTTCACTGATAACATTTATGGTTAATCCCGTAACATGATACATTTATTAATCAACAATACAAAATCTTTTTTGTTTACATCTACATGCAAAGCAAGTAGTGCAGATCCTGATCAGACAGTTGTTGTTTAAATGATCAGTAACATTGAAATTATACTGATCATAATTGGTCGCTGCAAGGTATATGAAAAATGATAAAAAAATAATTATGAAATTATACTAGAATATATGATTCGAACCTGGGACATCATAATTATAGGACAGTGAATTTCTTGATACATGCATGTATAGTTTTGTTATTCATTACTGCCAACACAATGTGTTTCAAATGGCGCTTATCAATTTATTTGTATTTAAGTCAGGCCCATGAAAAAATCAAAGAATATTGGTTTCATTCGTCAGTGCCATTTTTCTTGGTTTTGAATTGTATTTTATCTTTTATATTGTTTCACAGCAGCTATTCTGACTAAACTGCAATATTAAATGACTTCTCGGCTTTCATGCAGGCTGTTTATCACCTTATGACTTTAATACAGGTCTTTCTTGATTGAAATTGCACCATTTTAAAATCATACAAGACTAAGATACCACTTAGACATAATTTGCAACTTTCACCTAAAACATTAGTTGAACCAAAAATTTGATTTATTATTTTTCATTACTGCATTCAAAACTTCATTTTTATACCTCCTCTATGTCTTTCTTCTGATTGTAGACATTATCATATACTGGTCCTGAAAATCTTAGGCTGTGCATGCATGTAAATGAGTTACCATTTTTTGTGGAAATCTTTTTGTGTAGCTACTCTAGAGATGTATATGTTTGAAGTGGCTATGTTAACTTGAGTGAAAGAAGATTATTTTTCTTCATAAAGAAAGCAAATAAAATGTGCCTTTGTAGCATGACTGGTGTTAAAAGAGCCTTGTGAACAAAGAACAGAAACTCGTCAATATTAACTCCTGGCCTGCTAAATATAAGTTGATCAGATACTGATAAATAGGGTAGATCCAGATCATTCAGCATCCACTGGGAACTGTATGACCAGGATCTACACCATTAGCAGCTGAATCTCTAGAAATATGTTTTTTTACAAATGCATGAAATTGTAAACAAAATACAAAGACCTAAGTCAGGTTTATTAACCAATAAAGTAACAGAAGGGTCACTTGTGACTACTAGAGACAGGGGCATGGTAGAAAGAAAACAAGATCAAAGATTTGAATACATTATGTATTAGATTTCAATGAGTGAGGTGAAAGCCAAGATATCAATTAAATGACTAAAATTCTTCCACCCTGACTCCATTTTACTTCTTTATCAAGATCTTCCATTGTAGGTCGGACATGTGTGCTACCTTAAACCACTGAGATATATATAAACCAGGTTTCATAGTGTGGTGAAATTGGTAACCCCTATCTCCCTAACATGAACATTAAACAAACACTGAGAATTCAAACAGTGTACACTCAGATCAGGCAGGGTAAGTGAGATTGGTTGATAATCAGATAAAAACAGCAAAACTATCAGTTACATGTTTATTAATTAATCTGATGTAACATTAATATGTTTTTGTATCAATTATAGTTTTGTTTGATTGGGTAGATATACATCTGTCATCAAAGCTCTAGATACGGGTACTTAGTATAATTAAGTGAAGTATTGAATCCCTGAATTTTAAATAGATCATTACAATGTGTATACCATTTACACATAATTGTTATTTATATTTCCAGATCAATCTAGTCTGCTTCTGTTTTCTTTTAAAGATAAACCACACTGTTTTTGCAACGTGTGCACATCCGTTATTTTATTATGCTTCTGTTTTATTTACTAAGTTACACATCTTATACAGGCCTGCCCAATAGTGTTACATTGGTATGTCTGCTGTTACAGGTAATTAATCTATTTTCATGGAAGCACAGAGGTAACTAATAATAGCCTTTTCGGCATTAATTGATTCGACTGAGGCAGATAGTGTAGATCTAGATTATCTACCTCATGCTGGGAGCTGTCTGATCACAATCTGTGCTATTTATTTCTAATTGTGTAGCAGTATGTCGACTTTACCATGCATGAACTTGTAAGGAAATAAATAAGAATGAGTAGTGGTTATAAACTCTAATTGCTTATTTATAAGACTTAGGCAAATAGTGTAAAGTGAGATTAGCCTGGTGAATGCTTGGATTTTACTGATAAGAATCTAAACTATTTGCTGTTTTGTTTCTATTGTAAGGTAAAATAACATTTAAATATAATCTAAAAGCTAAAGAATTAACATGAGCTTTACACATGATGTTGCATGATCTTTGAATATAATGTAGCATGAGCTTTAAACATAGTGCAGCATAAGCTTCAAACATAATGTAGCATGAGCTTTGAACATAATGTAGCATGAGCTTTGAACATAATGTAGCATTAGCTTTGAACATAATGTAGCATGAGCTTTGAACATAATGTAGCATTAGCTTTGAACATAATGCAGCATAAGCTTCAAACATAATGCAGCATAAGCTTCAAACATGATGTAGCATTAGCTTTAAACATAATGCAGCATAAGCTTCAAACATAATGTAGCATGAGCTTTGAACATAATGTAGCATGAGCATCAAACATAATATAGCATGAGTATCAAACATAATATAGCATGAGCTTTTAACATAATGTAGCATGAGCTTTGAACATAAAATAGCTTTAGTTTCAAACAAAATATAGCTTGAGCTTGAAGCATATTGTAGCATGAGCTTCAAGCTATCAAGCATAATGTAGCATGAGTTTGAAACATTATGTAGCTTGAGTTTGAAACATAATGTTGCATGATAAGACATGGGAGATAGAGGTTCATCAGACAGCTATACCGCTGATACATTGCAAGTAGGGGGATTAATTGTGTACCTTGGCTGAATATTTTTTGTCAAGTTTCATGTCATCCACCAGCTTGAAGTTTGAACTTTCGCGACAGACGCTCAGGTGAAAGTGTCCAAAACTGATATAAATGCTATTTATAGAACAAAGGAAAATTGCGCAGTTTACAGGTAATGTCCTGACTTTAAACTCATAGCTACTTGTGATTTGTATAGAAATCTATTTATTGAACTTACACCTTGAAGAATGTTATGATGAAAGTAAAGAAGCAGTAATTAGGTGTAAGAAAGGGTGAATATTGCAGCGTTTAGGGCGGTGAAAGCTAATGGTTAGGGCGGTGAAAGCTGACGAAGACAGTTTGTTGAGGTGGAACTATAGATTGGCAATAGAAATCTGATACAAGGGTGTGTTCTCTTCTGCAATACTGAGATCTAGGACTTCCAACATGGCAATTAAATTAAGTCATGGCCTAATACATTTGTTAATAAATTTGCTATTATTAGAAAATCTTTAGTTTAGTTCAACTGCATGCAAAGGAAATTAAACACATAACTAAAGACTGAAGCAAATGGTACAGGTCCTGATCTGACAGCCTCCACTAACATATGTACATAGGCCATTTTATCCCCCTTTATCACTGAGGCTTATCCTACACAAGGGTGTAATGATTCTTTGATGTTTTGTTTTAGTATGATTATCTAACTGGGAAATGTTTAGTTATACAGTAAATAAGTATCAGCAGTCATATTTATGGCATTCATTATTTTTATATGTGTCATAGTATGTATTATATCTGTTCACAGTATGACTTTGATATGAAATACAAGGTAAATATATAGGATTTGGGCAAACTTTAGTATTATTTGTACAATGAAAGTTTATTTATCTAAAATTGTTCCTGTTCTCAGGCCTTTTTACAAGCTTAATGCTAAACATCCGAATATTGGTATGTAGCTGGGTGCTAGGAACAAATTCTGTTACATCTAGGGAAACTCAGGTCGTGGGCCATTTTGCCTTAATAAAGAAAGGTCTTGGGTTCAAACCTGGGTTAAACTTTTTTTTATTTGCTTGAACATCCAGCTTATTATTGGCAGAGGATCACCCTGGACAAAATATCTAGATAGAACCATGATTGCACCAGAGGTCAGCTGGAAGACTTCCCCACACCAAGTGTAGATCCAGATCAGGTAACCACCACAGTGAGTTGTCTGTTCAGGACCTACATTTTTTATTGCTGATTCTCTAGCAGTATATCTAGGCATCATCTTCATATAGATGTTAGAAGAAGATTGAAAGCTATTGTGTGTTATCAACATATTTTAGCAGGAAAAGGGTTAAACAAAAACTGTCTGATGTGTATCAGACTCTAATTTCTCCATTTACTGTACCCTATGTGTAAGTGATTTTGATGTTACCACAGTCTGAACATTTCATTAGGTATGCAGAGGTTAGAAGGTGTTTAAGGTATTTGTTGGTCCCCTATTGATAAATCTTTGTGTGGTTAGAAGGGCGTGCCACCTTAAAGTTACATACCTATTCAGCTGATTGTTACTTTTTCACATTTATCAGATACAGGTGATATTTTGTTGGTTTGTAAGGTTAGGTTAAACAACCCACACCAAAACCGCAAGCTTAAATAAGCTTGCGACAAGTTTGCGACAAGATTGCGGTAAGATTGCAACCAAGCGTGTTGCAATCTTATTTAAGCTTGCGGTAAGATTGCGATAAGAAAGCCGCAATCTTAAAAGTAAGCTTGCAAGTTTGCGATAGGAACCATTACGATCTTGATTGCTCGCTTGATTGCTCGCTTGCAAGCTTGCGCGATCATGCCAAGCGAGCGGTTTGGCTCGCTTAGAAGCTCGCTTGCACGCTTGGCAAGCTTGCAAGTTTGCGATAGGAACCATTACGATCTTAATTGCTCGCTTGCAAGCTTGCGCGATCATGTCAAGCGAGCGGTTTGGCTCGCTCAGAAGCTCGCTTGCAAGGTTGCGATAGGAACCTTTACGAGCTTGATTGCTCGCTTGCAAGCATGCGCAATCATGCCAAGCGAGCGGTTTGACTCGCTTGCTCACTTATCCCATGCGTGCGGTTTGGCACGCTTGCAAGCTTGCGCTATCATCCCAAGCTTGCAGGATTGTTCACTTAATAGCTTGATCATCCCAAGCTTGTGGGTTGTTTTTTTCTTGGCTTGATCAAATTCGTTGAGTGGATAAGGTTGTGGATAGATTGACATAAATAAAATCACTAGATAACATTTGTGGTTTTCACCTAAAAATCTGATACAACAAAAAATTTACAGGGAAAATAACACAACAGAAAGATATCACTAGATAACATTTGTGGTTTCACCTAAAAATCTGATACAACAAAAAATTTATAGGGAAAATAACACAACAGAAAGATACTAAATATATTCCACTTTAATTAAAGACAATGGCAAAAAACACAAAGAACAAGTGGTCATTTATTAAAGGAAACAAATAAAAGATGCTTATCAATTAATTTATATTCTTAACCCATATCTCGCTAAGCACTTATTATTAATATGAGAAAGCATGACAAGCCATTTTCGGGAGTCTAGCAAATAGGATTTTAACTGATTAAATCAAACTTAAGTATCTATTTATCATTAAGAATAAAATACATACAATGCACTCAAGAAATAGTACCACAGGTATTGTGTTCAAAAACAGTTCATAGTCAGTTCTTGTTGATTTCTCAGATGACAACTCCAGTTCTGCTTGAGAGGATCTTGCATCCTTCCTCTCACCTGCACAGCAAATGTATTTTTTCGCCAATTACATCTGAAAAAGAAAAAAAAATCCAACATTATGCATTATTTAAATTTATTTTTTTTAACTGATTTTTTTATTTAGCAATGTTAGACCTATTTAGTATGTGAGGGTCTTGTGTTATTTGCACCACACAGGCACCTTATGATTTTTCTGTCAAATTATGATACAGAATAAGTGTTCAAAGATTGAAAGAAATAGATTGGAAATTTTACCAAAAAACGGAAATAAACAAAAAACAAATTTAGATGCTGACACAAACTTTTACAGCTCTGGTCATGATGCAAACTTGCCTATTCTTTAAAACAGCAATTTGAAAACAGCAGCAAATAACAGGAGCTATAGGCAAAAGCACCCCCATATTTTCTATGTTTAAAGCCTGAGCTGAGAAATGCTGAACTATCAAGTACAGCTTAACGAAATACTATCTTGGTTACTTTATAAGCATTAATATGCACAAAGGGGTAAAAGTAAAACACCAGACCTGGTAGCGCAATCAGTAGAGTGCTGGCTCCTGGTACTAGAGGCATCGGGTTCAGTCTGGGCTGCAACATACCAAAGTCATGTTAAATGGTAGTGTTATTGCTCCCTGGCTAATACTCAAGCAAATAGACAGGTAATTCTATGACTGGTCAGTCAGGTGTCAGGATAATGTGACTGGGTGTATCATGCCAGGTGTTCATGGCATGCTATAATCAGTAAAGACAGCTCTATATTGATTTCGATTGAGCACTGTCTTCAAATAAATTAAATATTGTTGGTGGTTTGATTGTTTATTGGGTTCATTGTGCCACCAACAGTAGTATTTAAGTTATCTGGAGACGGTGTTCACTTGAAGCCGATATAGTGCTGCCTTCACTGTGTATAGTATGCCGTGAACAACTGACATGATACCACACGCAGTCACATTATCCTGACACCAGGCCAACCATAAACACACAGATAAAGCCAGTAAAATCAAAATGTAAGTTATTACAGCAAGATTTTTTTTTATTAATGTAAGTGAATACAGAGAACAAAGGAAATTGAAATTTAAAATATACTAATTAATTTTAATATTATAATATTGCAATCAAAACAGACTTGCTGACTTGAAGCTCCTCAGCCCTTCACCGCGTGGGTTCGAGTCCTGGTAGGGGTGAGAACTTTCATTTAGGGAGGTTTTCCTCCACCAATAATTACCTGGACGTCACCAATATGGCCATAAATGTGTCAGTGCGATGTAACAATAAACATTTACAAAATCAAAACAACATGCTTTCCCAACAATGACAACTTCATGTACAAACAGCTGTGCCATGCAATTAATGATTAACACTGTAAATGCTAAAAAATAGCAAATGCATTAATACAATAACTGGTACAAATGGTCAAAATGCTGCATAGTTATCTTTGTACCTTTTCAACTTTTGTCTGTCATCCATGCGTTGCTCTTCACTGACTTCCTTATTGACATCAGTCTGCAATTCCGATTCTTTTTTGTTCACTTGCATCTGGCTGTTTCAAACTATTACAGAAAATAAAATACTTTACATGAGTGGCAATACCATACAAGCAAACACAGTTAATGATGTGCTCAACCATCATGTACAAGTTATCTTGGATATCTATTACAGGTGACCTAAATTTATTTTTTAACACAACAATGTTATCAACAACAAAAATATTGTGTTGCCACTTGAAACCGTTTTATGTGCCTTTATTCCTATAGTATAAAATGTATCCTTGTGTAAACTCAGAAATATCCGGTAACTGGATATTACCGTTAATCGGGTCACTCTAAAAAAAACAATATTACAAAAATGTCTTACGTTCGAACTTGTCAGAACCTTATCAACTCTAACTGAAGCATAAATTAAATATACAGTAGATAACAAATGTTTATGGAAAAGTCAACGGTTTCAGAAAACGTTTGTGATAAGAAAAAACTAAAGTGAAATGTCGGAACTGAAAAAAAAATGGCGAAAATATTTGACACGTTAATTTTGCATTCTAAACAGTTAATGTACTAAACTCACTACGTTAAGAAAACCTGATTTAAAATATGTTGCTTCTTATACTTGTTTAAGTAGATCAATGTCTCACCTCTGCTTAGCAGTCCAGTGAAGGAAAGTCGATTTCTTCATCTTTTTCATCACATTTTTTGCATCTCGTTGAAAATTGGCGCGGCCGGAAGTGTAGACTGTGCTGTTGTAAATCGGGACCCCTCGGCGATTTCTTCAGTTATTTTCCGAAAGTTACGATTGACTTTTACTGAATCACCGTAAAAGCGACTTTCAAACTTGTATTATTAAATGGTGTTAATTCACATTCCCAATAAAGTGAGAGTGGTTTTAACATGATACTCTACTGTCTGTTCTGTAATTTTTTTTGTCCTACTAGATATTAGACTGTAGATCTGCTTGGCCAGGTTTTCGAAAGACAACAACAACAAAAAAAAGTTATAAAAAAACTGACTTCTTTGGAATTGGATCATTTTTTTACTGAGCTATTATTACCAAATGTTTTGTAGCTGTCTTAAATGATAACATAGTTAAATATTGCTTTTGTGATCAGTCAGGTCAAGGTCACTGTAACTTAATTAGCAGTTTGCTTTCCATGTCTAGGCAGGATATATATTGATATCAGATGTAGATATTGATATCAAATTTGGTAGTTAGCTTGTTTATGGGATACCCAAGTTTGGAATTGTTTTTGTTGTCCATTAGTTTGATGGACTGAGTCACTGTTACTAAATAAATTTTATTTTGTTCCTGTTCATTATCTTCTTTTTTGAGGATTGATCAAGTTAAGTAGGTAACTAGCTATCTCATGGGAAGAATTAATATGTTTAGAATTGCTTAAGGGATCAATTGTCGTCAAGACAAGTTATAAAATATATTTTTGGATTTTCTATAAATAACTCAAGACAGGAGTAAAGTAGTGTTACCAAATTACTTTCTAGGGAGAGTAAGTCTGGGACTGTATTGTATATGGTTGTGTGATCTCTGTTTAATAATAAATAATGACAAAATAAAGTTTAAAAAATTGGCAATTAGTACAATGTATTTGGAGCTATTTTATGTCACATTCAGCCGAGCTTTTCTCATAACCAACTGTCCATCTAGCTGCATCAACAGTTTGCTCGTAATCACTTTAAAGGCTACCGTTTTGATCCTATCTTAACCAACGCTGGTCAGAATGTCATTAAATGTTTGTCTGTATAAAATCTTGGATGAGTTAATAAATAGGTCACATGATCAAAAAGTAGGTGACTTAGTCAAATCTATAAAAACCTTGAGAACAAGACTTTTTGGGGGCCTAATCTTCACAGAACTTGACCATGTTTCATGTCTCTTTCAATGTTATTTATTTAAAGAAATACAAAATAAATTTCTTAATGTCTTGGAATAATTTTATGCTTGCAAGACCACAACCTATCTGCAATCCTTATGTTAATTAATTTTAAGCTTGCAAGACCGCAAGCTTATCGCAATCTTTAATGGAATAGAAGATTACAAGCTTGCAAGGCTGCAAGCTTCTCGCAATCTTAATGGTATTTAAGATTGCGAGAAGTGTGCGAACAAAACCAAACCGCAACCTTAATTTCCAAGCAAGCGAGCGTGCTCGCATCCGCAACCATAGAATTTAAGAAATGCAATCCTATTAAGATTGCGGCAAGCTTGCGCAAACTTGTCGTAAACTTGTGACGAGCTTGTCGCAAGCGAGCGTTTTGGTGTGGGAACCCCCAAACAGTCATTCATTTGCTCAGACATATGGAAATTATGTTCATTTAAATTAGATCTAATACTGCTTTCACAATGATAGCATGCCTAACAACTGACATACAAGTACTCCTTATCATAAAAAAATACTTAACTCAGATCCTGCTAAACCTGTATTGATAAAGGAATCAGTCAAGTCAGGATCTACATAATTTGCTGCTATGTCTTTGCCAATATATTGTAATGATTATATATGCATGATATTGTTAGTAAATAGTTTGCAGTTTGTGTATGGGCTCTCATTGCAGAGAAGTTCGAGTTGCTGACTTGTTTCTCCTTAGCTCCTCAATGCCCTGTTTTGAGTCCAAGTCATGGCAAGAAATTTCATGTAGGGAGGTTTTCCTTCACCAATGATTAGCCGGACCTCAACAATATGAGCACAATGCTGTTTTTGCAATGTAACCAAACAAAAGTTTCTATGGGTAATTTACAAATTCGGAAGGCCAAGTTATAAGCTGAGCATAATCAAGTAAAGTTGAAGCAAAGCTGTTTGGGATGTCTCTGCTAGGATCAAACTTGCAATCTTCCACACATGTGCTAGCTTTATAGTATTTACATAGGACATGCATTATGTTTTAAAGATTTTCAGCTATCTTGCATTGTGTCCCAGGCAAGTGCCTTAATGCATCCTTTTGCACCAATATTTTCTGAAAGCTGTCCTAACGATTATAATGTTAGCTGTTGGCGCACTTTAATACTTGTACTCATAAATACTAAACAAAATTATTTTCAAATGTCTACAATTCAATTAAAAGTATCTGGTATCCTTCCTTTAAATCTAACATTTCCTAAACAGAATCACTTTAAGTTTGAAACAGAAAAAAACTCCACTGAAAAGCCCAGTCCTGGCATGTTTACTTGCTTGCAACCTAATATTTCTTGTTTAAATCTGAGACATTTTTCATTTTTTCTACTCAGGAGAGAAATTGATAGCCCGTTGACAAAGTTAGCTAGAATTTTAATCCAGCTTTATTACTAAGAACATTGTGCAATGGAAATAAGAGAGCATTTGATTATAGCATGACAGTTAATTCTGGCAGGGAGTGAACAGCAGAAAATGACACCAATCATGGCAGTCATCTACATATTCGTTTGCAGGAAACAAAACAGGATTTCATGCTCAATTATCAAACATAATTTAAATTCTGCCTAGTAAACAGGTTATAGGAAGCAAGTTGTGTATGCTCATATGATTATTGTGGCATTCTGATTAACTTTGCTATAATCACTTGTCAGCTTTTCAGCTGATTATTTTGTGTTTTAAAGTGGAGTAGGCGGAATTAAGAGGGTTTCAATCAAAAAATTATAAAATTGGAATGCAGAAAGCAATTAGCATCTGCGATGACAATTAGGAGTGCCTTGCGTTTTCATTGCAACCTTTAAACAGGATTAACACAATACTTAAGAATGTGTGTGATTAGTCAAGTATCTATATTATAAAGCTTAACTGGTATGTGAATTGATCCACCCTTCATAAATAGAGTAGATCTAGATAAAAAGCTCCACTGGCAGCTGTCTGATCAGGTTCTGTGCCATTTTATAACAAATCAGTAGCAAATGCCATGCACGATCTTCGCATGTAGGGAAATACTGATATGCATATATCAAAGAATTAGTTTGAATAATGTATTAACAGGATAAGAGCTAGTACATGCATGGTAGCTCCCTTGATTGTTGTCATGTTTGACATTAAACATGTTATGAGGTACTTTATTTAACTTTTTTATTGCAAAATTGTTGTTTATATTTATTTATATTTGTATTGCTGGCAGTGTAAAGGCATTAACATTTCCAAATTACTTTGATTGAAAATGCAGGAAAGATATTAGGTAGTTTCCAGAATAGAGCAAGGTTTTCATAATAGCTATATTGTATTAATTATTGCAATTCCTTTTCTAATTATGGATGTGTTGTTGTTTCTCATGGTGCTTCATTAGCTGATAAATTAATCAACTTCTTCCTAAAGCCATTGTCTTATATCATATTTATCATTGATACTTGAAGACATTTAAAATTGTGCTGCAAAACATAATCATTGTCTTACATTAAAAATACTTTTGATTTCCCCCAAATACCTGGAGAATAATCTACTGTCACTTCTGTTTGTAGATGATCATATAATTTAGATGGTTTTTAAAAAATAGATTACCAGAGCTATGATTGTGTTCTTCTCTCTAACCTCTCATTGTAAATAGATAGTTGGTACGTAAAATAGATTGATTACAGTAAACTTTAAAAGACTTGTGATGTAATTTACATCCTTGTGGAAATAAAATAATGTTTTCAATCCCTTTTCCTGACTCTTGGGAGAACACAGCCAGCTAGCTGTACTTTTGTCATTGATTTGATTTCTTTGTTGTCGGGGTTTGTGCCAGCAGTCTAACAGAATGTACAACCTGTCCGGGTCATATGACAGAGAATCTGTCTCAGAAAAATAGCTATGTCAGTGTTTGTTGTATCTGGGTTTTGTTGTGTGTTTGTCTCTGATATTTAAGCTGTTATAATTGTGGCCATTTAAAATGAGGACTTTCAGCTTTATTTAGTGGAGAAAGACCCCATTCAAATGTCTGGGTAGAACCACAGAGTCATCACAAGTCAGCTATAATAATTCCCCCAGCATTGAAAGGTTTTGCTCAGGTTCAGATTTAAACCAACACAAGGGAATAATTCAGTCAGGGGCTCAACTTCTCACAACAGGCGTCTCTATAGACAAATTTTATAGCTTCATAGTAATGAAGATCAAATCTGTATAAGCGGTGAGAAATTAATTAGATGGTTAATTGAACTGAACCTACCTGGTCATTAGGTACCTTTATGCATCACGTGTATTTAAAAATGCTTCAGTACCTGTAGTATACATATGTGATTGGAGCTCCCGATAACAGAAGTAAATGTAAAGAAGCATAGCCCATAATTCTCAACCAAACATTGTTTTGGTGGTATTCCTTCATCCTTAGCCTGTTTTACATATATTGGTTAAGTTTTCGCAAATAGTCTGGATCCAGTTCATTTAAGCAATCTCATTGTAAAGCATATTCAACCCAAGTGGAGGCTGTCTGATCAAGATCTATATAATTTGCTGTTTAATTGTATCAGTTATTGTACAACCTCTTTATGAAATTCTTACCAAATATCTGACAACTTGTGATCATTAATTATAAATTATAGCATGAAAGAGATTAATGTTGATGCGAAGGGTAATTTCTAATGAGTACCTGTTAATAGAGTTGAACTCTATTACAGCTACAATATTCAAAAGCTTAAGCTATATTCTTAGTTGTTTGTTTATAATATAGTAAACATATTACATTTAGAAGCAGCCAGTAGTGTAGACCCAGATCTGACAGCTCTCATCCAGGACCAGGCTGATCTGACACTACACTATTTGTCTTAAGTCTTATAAGTATATGATTTGAAGACTTAGAATTAATTTAAGACAAGGATTTAGCTGCAGAAATACTAGTGTTACTCTCTTCCTCTGTACCCCCAAAACACTGCTGTGTATGGTAATGTTACTGTTACGTGCACATTAAAGTTACATGAATCTGCTGACATAGTTTTTACATAGAAATGATGTAACTTATTGTGAAATCATAACTTCTTATCATATGATATACATGGGCATTATTTAAGAATGTTGCAATACATTGAGATTGAAAAAAAACCCACACTCTTTTTGGCACTGAGTCAAGATTTCTAAACAGAAAATGGTGTGACTTTTATGAGATAAATAACATAGACTCATGATAGTATGTTTCAACAGAGGATTGTGCATAAACATATCAAAGACAGAACAAGTCTGTGTATTAACTGGGGTTTCATCTTTGATAAGGTTCATGTAAAGATATCATCTTAGAATAATAAAAAAACATATTACAGATAGTTTTACTTTAATTTTTTATAGGAAATAAATTTTCATACAAAATGAATGTTCCTTAGTTAATATGTGCTTTGTTGTAAAATGTGAGATATAATGGGTATAAGAGTCTGATTGTGTATAATGGAGTGATGGGATGTATAATAGCATACTTAGTGTAATGTAATTCTTTGATAATTGCTTGTACTATGATAAAACATGTAAATGACAAAATGAAGAAAATAAAGTTACAGGTGAAATTTGTACTTATTGATATTTTAAAGATAACACAGTAAAGAGCAAGACTTATTTCCATTGTGGTCACGATAGTCCACTTCCTGGGTAGAACCTGTAGCACCTACTTGACGTCATCTGTAAGTTAATTGATGCACATTGGAGTATTCCTATTTTGATATGTTGCCTTTTTGCTGGCCTGTTGTTGGTGTGATAGATATTTTATATGGAGGTATTGTGTTGGATCCTTTAAGATCAGTGTGTTCTGCCAATTTAGATCTGTTGTCTGTGTGATATATATTTTATATTGAGGTCTTGTGTTGGATCCTTTAATATCAGTATGTTCTTTCATTGCAGGTCTGTTGTCTTTGTGGGTTGAGGAGTTGGGCCAGCAGTTGTTGAGAGATCAGCACAGCCAGGAGGCGCCCGGGCGTACCACCACGGGCTTGGGGTCCGGGGACATGCACCCCCAGCTCCACAAGTCCATGGGGCCAATGGGAGCATGGTGAGTACCTAGTACCTAGGCTGTATAGGACCGACTGGTAGCTCTTTACCTGCAGTATAAGAAAGATGCATAAACTGTTAAATAAACACCTTCTGGTAACCTTAAAATTGTACCAGAAAAATCAATGTTTGTAAAAAAAAAAGTATTCAGTATCTGATTAAATTTGATTCATTTAAAAATGATCAAGACAAATTTAACATAAATAACAATTTAAGTTAACCTACCCAGCATGCATTCACAAACATTAGATTTTATATTATCTTTTGGGAGCTGTCAAATCAGTATATTCACTTTTTTGTCACCAAGTGGCTAACAATGCATCTAGTATACTTTTTCTTTTAAGCTATTAATACAATATATCTAGTTAACTATCCAATGTAGATGGTAAATTGTTCATATGGAGCCAAAGTTCTTAAAGGTTAACAGACCAGTAAACTTTCAAATTTAAATGGCCTTGTTTATTGATACAAGAAATAGTTTACTTTGTCTTCTATCTGGAACAAACTTGACAAACAAAAATATTTTATGAAGGTGAAATTGATGCCTTTTTTATTATCAATATTTGCAGGTTTGGAATTGACACATTATCTGCAAATTTATTCAGATTTAATTTGATTGGAAATGGTGGCAGAGATTGCAAAGCTTCTGTCAAGTAGAATTAATTGAATTTAGGAAGGTTTCTTTATCATTATAGCAATCAGGAGTAAATAAGAATATCATGAGATAAAGAATGTCAATAATCCTTGTTGTCTATTGATAAGTGATATTTTGTAATCATAGAACGTGTCCATTATCTCATTAGCACCTTATCCTTGTAATTACAAAACAAGCTGCTTTAATTAAAATGTTTTAGCATGTGATGTGCAAATGAGCAGTAAACAATTTCATGCTTTTTTTATTAATTGAAACTTATGACATATTCATCAACCTTCTTAAAACCAGCACTTAAAAGTGTTTATAGTTATTCGATACTTTTGTTTGATTATTTAATCAGTGATGTTTTTAAGCTATAATATCTGTAACCTTGTGGGGTTATTTTAATTATAATTTTTATGACATTGACGTATTTGCTAATAACATAGATTTGTTGTGTTTTTTTAGTTCATATTTTGTCATAATAATTTGTTGTTTAAATAATTTATGTTGGAACATGATGCTCTTTCAACAAGAAAATACAAAAAAAAGGCTTATTTTCTCAGATGTTTACTACAATTTAAAAAAACATCAGCAATTTTTACATTGTCCTTCATTATTATTGTACAACACATTTAGAGCTATTATCATTTACAGTAAGCTAGGAGTGTTTTTTCTCCATATTTATTCATATTTGAATCATAACAGTGTATGATATTGCAACAAAATGACTATAACAATAAGGCTAAAAGTCATTAATATATAAATGTGGCTTCCCTATACATGTAAGACAGAAACAAATAATATATCGCTAACAGATATGTCAATATTAATATGATAACAATAATAAAATGAATTAGATGAAACTAAGTAATTCAGTCTAAGAACACCTGTGAACTAATTGGCTGATGTAAGATGATTCATACTCAAATAATTGTGTTTCAACTAACACAGAAAGGTGAGGGGAAATGTTTTTAAAATATATGACATTCAATCTGGGCCAATTATAGATAGACATAATCCTATCCAACATTGACTGTAGTCAACCTGTGATCACTAAGTTAATTGAAGAAATATTCCACATCTAAGTTTACTCTTTAATTATTTTATTCTTAACCTGTAGCCTACTACTGTTGAACCTTCATTATTCAAACTGAAGCCGATGCATTATCCGAAGTCATTTGTCGGTCCCAATTTTTTCCCTTTATAATTTAATGTAAAAAAACGTCCAATAATTCATTTGCATTGTTGAAAATGTTGTCATTATTTGAAGTCAATATTGGTCTCCAATGTACAGTTTTAATGTTGTCTTCACACATCTTATCCAAAGCCAGATTGCATCACCAGTTGACCATTGTGTATTGTTACCAGTCAAACTGCAAAGGGAGGCTACTCCAGTAACATTGATGTATGGCTTTGGTAATATGTTGTTTGAAGTTGTTAATTGCATATGAACTGTTGATTAGTTTGACAATCAGTGACAATGTATAATCAATTAAGCAGGGTGACAATCTAATTTAAGATTGACATGTATTCACTTTGTCCCTCAGCGGTATTGCTAACTGTAGAGTGTGTAGGTAGGTATAAATGATGACTGATATCACCGTCATCTCAAATGAAAAATATCAAACATAGCGGGTGAAATCTTAGCTGATCAATCTGTAGAGGGACCCAGCAAGTGGGGGACACCCAGATCAACTACAATTTAACACTTTGTGGCAATGCTTTAAACATCCATACATAAATTTTAATTTGAGCATCATTTAGTGCAGGGTTGGAGGTTTATTTTCCGAGATTTATGTTCTGAATCATAAAATTTATCTGTCATCCCGGCATGAATTGCAGACCAGGATTAGGCAAATAGTGTAGGTCCAGGTCAACCACCTCCTACTGTCAGATCTTATTTCAGCTTGTTACATACACATGATGTTGCAGGCAGATAATAAGAAACTGTTAATAATCATTTACAAATCAAGCACAATAAAAGTAAACTGTTTATCAAGACCTCAGTAGGTATTTTCAGCAATATTCTATAAATTGAAGTCTTAGCCTCCTTTAGCTTATGCACTTGTGTAGATCCAGATCAGCCAGCAACATTTGCTGCTGAATCTCTGGCAATATGTATTGTTGCAATTGCATACACTCAACAACTTGTTGTCTTCTATTACTTATAGATACGTGTAATACTATCAGGGTTTAGACTTATTGAACACCATTATTTCTGTTGATGAACATAGGGATAGTATGTTGTTACCTTATTATCACTGCCAGTGCCTCTAGTTTAATGGTAATAAAACATCACAGTGCACCCATTTCATAATACAATTCAAACTTACTTGCTGCCAAAAGATATAAACATTCTGACTTAGGGGAAGCTAGAAAATGTCTGATTTGTGTGCCAAATTATGAAGGTACCTTACTGGTAAGTATGTGTTCTGATAACTCCACCTGACAAATTGCAGACTTCTTTCTTTTTTGTTCTGGTCTACAATCTTAGAAAATTTTTGCTAAATAGCTTGAATAATTTTTGTTTAACTTAAGTGTGATTTAAACAGGTGAAAAAGAGAAAAAAATATTTTGGATTTTTTTTTTACCCATAGTTCTACTGAATTTCTCCCAAGCAAATGTATTTTAAACCTCATACACTTTTAAAAAAAATAAAAAGTAAGAAAATGCAATTTATTTTTTATTTTGATTGATTTTGTCAAGATGGTATTTCAAATAGTTTTCTATTTTTCAAAACAAACAGATCATTGTTTAACATTATGTCTTTCGTGGGCTTTGATAACAGATTTTTAAGTTAACTTTTCTTAAATTGACAGTGAGAAAGCATATATTATTTGACACAAGGATTTATTCCTTATCATAAATCAATGTCCTAGCTTTGATATGTACACAAAAGTACAAGAAAACATGACAGATCAAACATCATTCATCTGGTCTTCTATTAGCTCTTAGTAGTTCCCCCCTTCTGTGTGAAAAGTGGTAACTTCAGTACACAGATGCCAGATTAAAGGTCATCATTTCTTGACTGTGCTGTAGAGAAAGGCTAGTGGCCCCATCACCCCCATCATTGACACTTAGCCTGCTAAGCACAAAATGACCATGCCTAGGCAAAAATTGTAGATCTAAATCAACCAGCTACTGCTGGGAGTTTTCTGCACTTTCTTTTACCTAGTCTTTACAGTATATTTTGTTATTATTGCTTGTAACAACAATTGTATTATGTTTGGTTGTGAGGATTGTAAATAATTAATAATAATAATGTAACATGATCAAGGTTTGATCAGGCTGTTTACACTTCAGGCACTGGTCAGTATTACTACCCATGGGAGACCCCTTGAGCTGAGATGGCCACTGAATGGCCACGATTTATGGCCCCACTGACCTCTTAGTGTGAAATTCACACAATTAACTATAACTTGTCCCACAGTTAATTCTGACCATGCTAAATTGTTGGATGGGGCATATTCATTGTGATCTATCAGTATTCCTCCCCATGCTGTATGTGCTTATAATCCATACAAAAGTCTAAGTTCTCTTTAACAACTTCATGCATATGTATCAAGCTTAATTGGTAAATACTAATTAGCTATTAGTGTAGATCCTGATCAGTAATCTTCTACCTGGCTGAACTCAATCTGTACTTTTGCCTAAGCCTTAAGTAAAGACAGGTAGTAAGAAGACCAATATTCATTGTATTCCATATATATTGTAATAATGACATTTTTAGCATAGAGAATTGATAGGATTGTTACACTTGATATGCCAAGTAATTTATTAACCAGTTATTTAATTTCTTTAGTGCTTAGCATTCTCAAGTTCTTCAATGAAGCAGATCCCTTGTTATTTATCTGGTATGATTTGCATGCTCAAGTTCTTTAGTAAAGTAGTAAAGCAAATTTATCAACATTTATTTGGTACTCTAAGTATGTTTAAATCCTTTATGAAAGCAAATTCATTGCTTTTTATTTGTTAAAGTGCCTATCTAGGAACCTTGCAAAGGTTTCAATGTATCTAGCATGTTATAAAGTTATCTGAACTTGTAACCTTTAGTATTGTAGTATTGTTTAGCTGCTGAATAAATTGAATTATTTTAATTGTTGGTCAATGATTAAAATATACTTTGCATTTAAAAATTAGAGTAAGATCATTCAATAAGTTGTCGCATTTTAACTATATATTTGAGACTGGAAGATTTGTTTGAAAAGTGCAAGGAAAGACGATCCTAGCTGATCATACCTATACTTATACTGCACATAATATCATAATTTTTATGGCATATTGATTTTTATAGATCTGCTCATATCAGGTCAACTTGAAAAAAAATTCTTTTTATGATTCCAGAATGTTATTGTATTAAATTTGTACATAAAACATTAAATATTTATAGGATTTATGAAGTCTTTATAGATATTTATAAATAAACAAACTGCGTCTTTGTTAGGTTTGTAATACAAACATTTGGAGGACTAATTGATGAGTTTGAACATGCCTTGTTTGTGGACTCAATGTAATATTGTGGTGTAATTTTGTCAGTAGGGTATCTATTTCATGTGACCCAAATATTGAATGGTTTAATTACTGTTCATGAAACCACTGGAGTAGGAAATAGAGACAAGGACCTGTCTTGTAGTATGGAGGCACATTCCTGCCATAGGAACAATATTTTTTATTTGTTTTGTTAACCCATAGCATGTTCATCTCATGCCACATTTATTTCCAACCAGTATGTAAATCTATAACATCTGTTTTATGTTGCATTTTGGTAAAACCTCACACTAAGCTATGTAAGTTTTTGTTTTTTATATTTATATTATTTTGTGTAAAGGTTAATATAATTATTAATGGAGACTACACAAAAAATAGTGTAGATCCTGATCAGACAGCTTCTAACATGGATCTGGCTGATTTAGATCTACACTATTTACCAAGCTATATAATATAAATGATATGGCTAAGAATAATTTGGCCAACAGGTAGACACAATGGTAACTTGAGACTGCAGCAAGTAATAAAGATTCTGAGTACACAACCCTTCCAGAAGCTGTATGCATGGCTGCTATTTACAAGCAATTATGGGTTAAGTAATAATCACTTACAAATATTTAGGATACACTTGGACAGTGAAGGCAGCATGCTTTAAGTTAATACTGTTTCTAGATAGCTGATAGATTGTCGGTCTAACAGTAAACAAATAATTAATGTGGCAGTGGCTAGAAAACTATGCATATAATTCATATACATAATATCTATTATACTTTAAAAACTAATAAAAATAATTTTCTTTTACAATTAATTAAAATGATCTTTCTTGTATTTAAATGAATATTAACTCAGTGGGTACACCATAGTGCTGAACCAGCCTTGCTGGGTTGATTAAGGATCAGTCAGGTATTATCTAGGTGATCTGTAGTAGGGATCAGTCATTATCTGTGTGATATGTTCTGGGCCATGGGTGGAAACATCCATCTCCCTCTCCCAGTTCTCTGAGACACCAACACACCTGTACAATTGTTGCTGTCACATTAATGCTTGCACAATTCATTATTGACTTTTCTAGAGGGAAATAAAGGAATCCTCTTAGTATGCAAAGGCAATCACCCTGGCACCGGAGGAACATATAGCACACCTGGGCAGTGGAAACCTTTATAGTGCTACATTTAATCTTAAATACAAAAAACAACATTCAAGGGTAACTAGACATATAACTTAAGACTGAGAAGCAATTAGTGCAGATCCTAATTAGACAACTCCCAGTGGGAGTGAGGTGATCTGTATCTACATTGTTTGTATAAGCCTGATCTAGTAGTGATTAACAGGGTATGCGGTTAAGCCCATTTAGCTTCCAAAAGTGAGAAAAGGCAATATTGTTTACTTGAAAGTTTCACAAACAGCTGCTTGTAGATCTACCTTAGATTGTTGAAGTTGTCATTTAACCAAGCAATATTTCCTTAGAGTTAATCCTATCTATGTTGATGATTCATAGTTAGCCATATATATACACTATTGATAATAATGTACAATTAGCCATTCTGCTACTGTCATCATGACTCCTGGACTACTTAACATGGTGCTAAATAAATTTTAAAGATAAAGAATAAAGACTATATGCATTTAAACCTTCAGAGAACTTTTCCATTGTTATGAGTACAAAGTGTAAAGTGTGGCTACCTTTAGGGCTTTGACTTCAGGAAAATTTGATCTGCACTTTCAACTTTTACCTTTCTCAGTACTGTTCTTGCTTATCAATTTTAATTAGCAGATGATAATGCAAAAAAAGAGAACAAATGAATTTCTTTTCTTTTTTTCCAGTAAATTACCACATGTTATTTTTATGATCAAAGTCTTGATGTCAGCCAATAGATTCTTAATGAAAAAAGTGAACAATATACAAATCTATCCTCGCTCTTAAATGGAAATTCCTAGGAAATTAAAAGTCATTGAAAGTCATTGTTCATCATTTATGGCTGTGCGACAGTCAGTCAATATACTTTTGTTTCTATTGTAAATTACAAACAATGCAGTAAACCTGAGACTATTATGTTGTTTGCACAGACTCTTTTGTTTGGTGTGGATAGTTTGATACTTTTGATTTTGCTCATCTTTCTTTTAAATGTACAGATGTTTCTGGGCTATTGGACCAAAGAGGCTTTGTGACTTTCCTCATCAACTGTTTAACATTATAGAATATGTTAAAGGTTATGAATGATACTGATATGATAAATAACTATGTCATGCCATATGGATAACACTACCATTTAATTTCTTTTAAAGAACCACTTATAAAGTCAAATTTCAGAAGCAGTGTGGAGTCAAAATACTGACAGCCAATATTCTCAATTATATTTTTCTCAACCTCAAAGCTAGCAATGATGTTAGTTTTGCTCTTTTGCAGACTGAAACAACAGAAAACACTTTTGTGGTGTTTGTACTCCAGATAATATAGTCATTTAAAATATTAATACATACACTTAAACATGTTTCTAAAATACCATGAGGATCTACAAGATTACTGATAGTATGACTGATTTTCTGAATGACCCCCAAACTTCCATGACAAAAGCCACAATTGACCTCCATAAATTTGGGGTTGCAGCAACACTGCATACTATGTCTGAATTTTTGTCTGCATGCTTGTTTGTTTGTGTAAACTAGTTTAATACTAATAATGGTCAGCAAATCCTCTCGATTTTATCATGACCCAACCATGAGGATCTTTCATGGCTGAAGGGAAGTACCACTGTATGCCAAAGGTATCTCTAAAGTGGGCCCCTAGCAGGTACCTAGTTTTGAGTTCATTTGTACCTATTTACATACAAATGAGGATAATTAGGTTTTATATGATTTTTTCGCTAATATATGGTGAATTTCACTTCCGTAACTTGGGTTGACCTCATATATCAATCCTATGTAGCTCAGGTCTAAGTGGATTAATAGGGGTTATTTTATAGCTACAAAAGGAGGTGATCCCCTTCCTGGTTTATATACAAA
The DNA here is from genome assembly GCA_007844125.1 of Sinonovacula constricta. Classification (NCBI taxonomy): domain Eukaryota; kingdom Metazoa; phylum Mollusca; class Bivalvia; order Cardiida; family Solecurtidae; genus Sinonovacula; species Sinonovacula constricta. The sequence continues at coordinate 36,147,411 of CM017555.1, forward strand.
ATGGGAAAGGAATAAGAGGAGGACAGCTCTTTGGTATATTATTTAATTTTAAGTTACATTAAAGTTAATTTTTGGATAAAAGGAGTCCAATGTCGGTCCTAATTCTGTTGTCTGGATGCCAGTGGCCTGACAGCTCTTGTCCTACATATAAGCGTATTCTGCAAGTCCCCAGCTAGTTGTATGAGACTCCAGCATTCATTCTATGTTATGCACAGCAATATAGATGGGAAATGTTCATATATTGATATTATAGTTGCTTACTCTGGCTGATTTGACAGAACAAAAACATACTTAAGACACAACATGTGCACAAGTACAAGCACATTAATGCACATATTTTTTTTGCATTTTGTCTGCATGAAATCTTGATGAGATTTTAACAGTGTAATGTGGGATCAAAATATAGGTCACTAGGTCACATTCAAGAAAAATATGAACACCCTAGAGACCAGATATTTGGTTCAATCTTCACTTGGTCAAAATGTTTTCCTGCATGAAATATTCATTAAATTTATTAATTCGTTACTGGGTCATGTTGGGTCAAAAAGAAGGTCATTAGGTCAAACCTAGAAAAACTTTGTGAATACCTGAAGAGGCCACATTTTTTTACCAGATCTTCTCCAATCTAGGTCAAAATGTTTGTCTGCATGTCTTCTTGTTTGTCTGTCATCATTGTATGAGCTTGCAGTTAGGTTACTTAAGATAAAAAAGGTCACTAGGTCAAACCTAGAGCATACTAGAGGTCACATTTATTACACAATTTTCACAAAACTTGGATCAGAATATTTGCAGACATCTTTATGGTTAACTGAGTGATTTTTGTCACTAGATGCCAAAGTCATTTTGTGTACATTTAAGCTTGTGATTAAGTTTAAATGCATACTGAAAGAGAGGGTTCTCAAAGATGAGTGATTCCAGACCATCATGGCCCTCTTGTTTATTTTTAAAAATTGAAAAGTCATAAAAATCTGTGGCTTTTGAAGATTTGCACACCTAAACTTGAAGCACAATCAAAATTTTGAGTACCAAATTAAACTAGTAATATTCTTCTTGTTAATCAATTGTTTGATAAAATTAACCAGTAACTCATTTTGTTATTTTTTGCCATCCCTAGTTAAAACAAATGTGTTGGCTATGGTTAGTTGTAGTTACATATGTACAAGAGAAGCAACAGTCTCTAACATAAACTTTTGACCAGCTTTACAATAAATAATAAAGTTGATATAACTAGAGTAGATCTTGATCTACCCTGCCAACAATTGGAGGCCCTCTGATCAGGATCAGATATTAATGTCAGAGTTTCTAGCACTATATCTTGAACTGAAAATTTAGCTTAGGTTAGTTTATGCTGTAGTCGGCTAAGAGTTTGTACACTGTGTTTTGTTGCCTTGCACTTAATGCTCTTCTTCTGATGCATAACTATTGCAAATGGGAAAATTGTCATTAAATGGCTAAAATAGATAAGTAATTGTCGGGCTTTAAAATAATTTTTAATTATTTGTTAAGTGTAATGAAATTGTCTTTCTTGCCTATTTATGTTTTCGTTTGTGGAATTCAAACAACCACTACTACAGTTAGATATTGGTGTGTGGGCTTTTATATACATATTTTATCAACAATTCTAATTATTATAAGAATGTAATAAACGTAAAATTAATTCCACCTACAAGTATGCATGTCTATCTGGCCTGAGGACTTTCTAAAGGCAGAATAACAGAACTGATAGTTGATGGACAGAAGCAGTTAGAGACACACAAAGACAGACACAGAAAGATGAACAAGATAGACAATTAGACAGATGAGACAAGATTCTTGACAGGTATAGACAGTGAAACACAGAAAATTACAGATAATAGCTGAGGTAGACAAACATAGACAACCGAGCAAGACAGCAGAGGCAGACAAACAGAGACACACAAGACAGCTGAGGAAGATTATCAGAGAAAACTAAACAATTCAGTAGAGGCAGTTAAACAGAGACAATCAAACAAGTTAACAGAGGCAGATCAACAGAGGTAACCAAACAATACAACAGAGGCAGATTAACAGAGACAACCAGACAATACAACAGGGTCAGATTATCAGAGACAATCAAACAATACAACAGAGGCTGATTATAAGAGACAACCAAACAATACAACAGAGGCAGATAAACAGGGACAACCAAACAATACAACAGAGGCAGATCAACAGAGACAACCAAACAAGAATGATTATCAAACACAAGACAGGACAGACAAGTAAACAGTCAGACAAATGCAAGATATACTGTCTAACAAAAAAAAACAAGGCACTTAAAACATACACACAGATGAACAGACAAAACAATTGACACAGATACATTGTTTAAGTCTAAGCACCAGACTGACAAACAGGTAGGTAGACAGACAGACAGACAAACAGACAGACTGATACAGATAAAAAGGCTGACAAGACAGACAGACAAAAAAGACAAAATGACCAGAGAAAAATAGACAAAAAAACAACAACAGACTAACAGACAGATGAACACCTTGGACAGGTATGTTGCAATCAGGTGTGGGGACTCCTGTGAGGAGCTCTCTGATTGGTCGACCTGTCATCCATCAAGTCTAGCTGGACATGGCCTCTGTTGTTGGCTGACATTTACCTACACTCTCCTCAAATGTCATCCCATGTCTCCTCACTCCTACTCTCCTGCTCTTTATAGGCAAACAACTAACTACTTTGTCAGTTAATTGGCATGTTCAATTAAAACCTTGTACATGTGGAATGTCATGTGGAGCTTTTATTGAAATATAGTTTAAGGCATTCTGTGTCAGTGACAATAATTCTGCCAAGTTTGCATGGGAAGAAGAAATGTTGCTTGTCGTCAGTAGTTGTTATGAAAGCTTAATAAAGATCACACCTTGGTTTATGGACAGGGTTGTCTTGCTGATGTCTTGCAGCTACAATTTGGTAATGAGGCAGTATGATGTCAACTGTCACATTAACTCATTATCTTGTCAGTCCCAGGTTGTGTCTGTCTGTATGTTGTAAGTAATGATGCTTAGTCAGGGCAAAAACAAGACAAAATCAATGATCAACATGTTACTGTCATAATTATAGTTATGTATGGGAACCAAAAATGTAAAAGTTATTTTATTAAATTATGCAGTACACATGTTCATCTTCATCACCATCATCATCATCATCATCATCATCATGCTCATTATTAGCATTATCAGCATCACCATCATCAGTAACATAACTATTATTAATAACATTATCAATACTTACATTATTATTATTTTCCAAATCTTTATTTTTCAACTTTCTTCACCTTCTCTTATCATCAATTATAATCTTAAACACTTACCCACTACCATTGCAATTTATATCAAAACTAATAAGTGCTAAAATTCTGAAAACCAAGATCTTAAGTTTTTATAATTACAATTATTTTTACAACTTTAGAACAGATCAGACCATTGTTTCTTCCCAGGAATCCCCAAGTGGGGTGCTGGATAACCAATTCTGCAGGTCAGCTGATTGTCTTCGTGGAGCTAATGAGACTGTGGACGATTTATGAGCACAGCCAGCATGTTGACAAATTATTCAGAGAGGGAAGTCATATTTTGCAGGAAACCATGATGGAGGGTGTCACACGGCAGTGGGACAATGGGCATTGAGTCTGAAAAAGGGATTATAGATGCAATGAGAAATTTTTGCAAATTATTTATTTTTATTTGCATGAACAATACTAATTGGCAAGACGTACTACTAGTTATGAAATGCAACAAGAAAGCCTAGTAATTTTATCAGTCATGCTGGCTAGGATATTTTATCTATTAAAACTGCTTTGGCTTTTTTTTTGTATTATTGATGCAATTGAGTGCAAAAAAGCAGATGAGAATAAAAACTTTCTGTAAGCTAGAAATACTTACATCATAAAAAAAGAATAAATGGTATAGTTATTTCCAAGGTTTAAACACTAAATAATGATCCTTAGAATGCTTACTATTCAAATTTGAAAGGTCATGGTGATTTATAAATTTGGATCCCTAAGGTCTATTGGTAGACTCCCAGACTTGTTGGTACTCTGATTCCTCTGCCTTCATGCATTCATTGAGTCCAAGGAATGTGCGGTCTTCCTACTAACCTGCAGTGCTCCAGTGGTTCTTCTGAGGTATTTAAATGGGGTCCTCCTCAACTGGATGTCACTGCTAGGTCCATCAGTTGATTGCTGCCGTGACTTTCTGAAAGTAGACTCGTCTAAATTTGCCATTTAAAAGTTGTTTGTTTCACTTACAAAAACCTGCACATGAAGAAAAGCAACTGCTTTTTAATATTTTATAAATTTATAGGAGTCTACACTGGCATAACTTTATTTGTAAGTTCAGTGTGACAAAGTTAATAATAAACATCTAGAAGATGTCTGTTGTGTCTGGCATTTAAATGCTTGTATAATTATACACATTCTAATTATTTTGTCTGCATTTGTACTTGTATATCATATTATGACATGTCATACAAACAGGTTTGTTATGTTGTGCACGGGTTACATGTAGTTATTGCATTTTAGTTTCAAGTTCTCTTATTCTATTTACCTGTAAATGATTCATTTAAAAAGTATTTTGATGCATAATTAACCTAACCAAACATATTGTTTAATTGTTTTCAATATAAATGTGGCTATTTCTAATTAAACCCACTACTTTAAATATTCCTGTTATGAGATGAAAAAAATATGAAAAAAAGCTTCATAACTGCTATTAGCTATATGTTTATGTCATTAAAACCACTAGTTTTCTTTTTCACTTTTCTTTGTGTGAAACGTCATGGGCGTTATAAAGTGAATGCCTTACTTTGATGGTGACTAATTTTACAACAGTTAAAGCTGGTGAAACCTAACACCATGCAAGGTATTTCTATCTGCCCAGTCACCCTACTCATGTATATTCATGGTTCATTCAGTTGTGAGAAGGGCTTTATATAAAGCTGGTAAATCTTAAAAGTTTGACTATATGCCACAAGTCTAAACTAAACATTTTTCACAGAGTACTGATGACAACAGTATTGTTGATATTATATTGACTGCATGCAATATGGGAGAGAAAAAAAAAAGAATTATCCATTAAATACTTCCCCTTTATTCTTGAATCCTAAAGTGCTAGGCTTTTTGATGGAGATAATAATGTCTGGACAATTCATAAGAAATACCTTTATTATCATTCAAACTAACAATAGATTTAACTCTTCAAAAATGCTGAGAAAACAGACCGGGTTTACCCTGTACTGGTTCTACTCACATGCAATGGGCACATTATGACTAGATTGCTGTGAATAGTGGGCTATAACTGTTATGTGCATGAAAACAAATTCATTACCAATTAGGGACTGAGCCCACACAAAACAATGTCAGCAAATGTGACAGATGCTAATCGTGTGCCTGTGTCAGACAGGCCATGTATCAATTGAGGCAGGTTGGGACAAGACGAGATGTAACCCACATGCTCACTGAGGCTTACGACCACCAAACATGTGTGTACTCATCATCACCCCTGCACTACAAAACCTATACCCATGTTATTTGAGCAGAAAATATTTTCTGCATAAAATTGTAACAATTAATTTTTTGTTGTCACCAGGCAACTTGGTGTAAAATGATTTGATCTTGAATCTTATATCTTGTGCTTGGTTAATAGATCTTGAAGCATATTTATCCTTGAGTTAATTATTGATGGGCATTCATGTGTAAGGCCCCTTAAATTAATCGGTCTACATGTGGGCGTTGAATTGTGACATATATCAGGCTGTTAATCTGGGATAAGTAACTGATAATCAGTAATTGCCATTTGATATTTATACTGTTACTGCACGTGAGGATGACTGACAGGCTGACAGGGACTGAAGATATCCCATGAGGCTGTGTCACCACCCTGCTGTTTTGTCCATACTGGAGACATCCTACCTAATGCCTGAATTATGATGCTTTAGCATGCAATATGGTAAAATCACACTTTTAGCTCACCTGAGCAGAACATGTTCATTATGTGCTCCTCTGTTTTGTGTCACTTGGCATAAACACTGTACTTGTTAGTATTCTAGAGGCTATAGTTTTTATCCAATATTCACTTAGCTTGGTCAGAATTTTTGTCTACTTAAAAGCTTTGATGAGTTTGAAACTCCAGCATTATTTAGGGTCCAAAATGTTGGTCATATGGTCATATCCCAGAGTCCTAGAATAACCTTGTTAACACAATAGGCTGCCTTCCCTTTTGGCATATTATCTTCAAAGAATGATCAGAATGGTAGATTGCATGAAAGGTAGAATGAATTTAAAACTGGATCAAATGAGGTCAATAAAGTAGGTCAGTAGGTAAAAATAGAAATTTCTTATTAACACCCTAGAGGTGCTATTTCATGCCCAGTCTTCATAATCATTAGTTGCAATGCTTGTAAGTAAAAAGTCTTGAACAAGTTCCATTTTGTCTCTTGCATGAAAGCCATATGAAAAAATAATTACTTTTTACATAAGACTTGTCACTAATATGAGCAATGATGTGTATATATATATATATATATATATATTGTGTAAATAACTTGATGCTGAAAACTAGTTTGTGTACTTTCTGTGATGCAGTCAGATTAATAAAGTCTATGGAAAGCCATTGTGTGCTCAGGTGAGAAGCTTTCTGTTTGTATTTTTATCACATAATCTGCTACATTTGATAATAGCTTGTACTGTTTTTGTTTTACTTATTTGCTACTTGCTACAATTACATGCAAGATTTACAACACCTGTTGCTAGATACTGACCAGCAAATTGTGTCAGTCCTGATTAGCTAGTGCCAGCTGTTTGATCTAGATTAACACTATTTGCATAGCCTAACATATTCATGGTTAACACAATATATAGTTGTTAGTCCCCTACCGGTGTTTACACCTGAGGGGACTATAGGTTTACCCTCCGTCCATCTGTCTGTCTGTCTGTCTGTCTGTCCGCTAAAAATCTGGATCCTTTGATTACTTAAAAACTATTAAAGCTAGGCACATGAAACTTTATATGTTAATAGGTAGCAATGTGTACAATATGCACATGCAATATTTGGGTCGCTACCTTGAAGGTCAAGGTCACAGCATGACCTTGAAGCAAAATTGTGTCCGGCCCATAACTTCGTTATTTTAAGTCGGATTTTAAAACTATTTCACAGAAATAATCACCATATTGAGATGACATGTTGCGAGCAAGATTTGGGTTACGACCTTGAAGGTCAAGGTCACAGCATGACCTTGAAGCAAAATCGAGTCCGGCCCATAATTTCATTATTTGAAGTCGGATTTTAAAACTATTTCACAGAAATAATCACCATATTGAGATGATGTGTCGCGAGCAAGATTTGGGTCGCTACCTTGAAGGTCAAGGTCACAGCATGACCTTGCAGCAAAATCGTGTCCGCCCCATAACTTTGTTATTTGAAGTCCGATTTTACAACTATTTCACAGAAATGATCACCATATTGAGATGACGTGTCGCGAACAACATTTGGGTTGATACCTTGAAGGTCAAGGTCACAGCATGACCTTGCAGCAAAATCATGTCCGGCCCATGACTTTTTGAGGGACCGGTAGGGGACTACTGTATTGCCCGCAATACTATCAAATGCTTGTTATCATAGTTTTGAAAAAAGATGGGTGTTCTGTTCAGTTTGACACCTGCTGTAAGACTTAAAATATGAAACTGCTTGCAGGTACTCTTCTCCATGATTTAACAGTAATCAATATGTTATCATAGCAACACAAAAGAAGGTATCATTATAAAGAAAAAGTGTTGACATTAGTTAGAAAACAAAATTGGTTTAAGCATAAGTATTATTTTGAATACAGCCATTGCTAAGATATAACCAGTACATTAAATAGATCAACACCTAGAGCAATAGTTTGCCTAAACAGTCTAAAAAGAATTATTTAAAACTTCAAACTAAATGACTTACAGAAGAACAATACATAGAAGACTTTTGTTACTTAAAATTGATCATCATTTGAATGCAATCCTGACTGTTGTAGAACAGTTGCAAGAACATACCTTGTTGTGATTAAAAATTTAACAATAGCCAATGCATAAATGTGTTATAAACTGATCAATTCATGAACATAGTTATGACTAACTAAAACATAAGCTAGAACATAAATGGATCTTAAACTGATCAATTCATGAACATAGTTATGACTAACTAGCTAGAACAGTAATGGATCTTAAACTGATCAATTCATGAACATAGTTATGACTAACTAGCTAGAACAGTAATGGATCTTAAACTGATCAGTTCATGAACATAGTTATGAATAACTAGCTAGAACAATAATGTATCTTAAACTGATCAATTCATGAACATTGTTATGAATTACTAGAACATAAGCTTAAACATTAATGTGACTTAAACTGATAAATATTCATCATTATTTGGACTTTAACTAGAACCATAGCTAGAACATACTTAATTATTACTGACAGCTGAGCAGTGGCTTCAACATAATTGTGACTTAATATTAGACAGTTGCTAGTACATAGTTTTATGTCTTAAAAATGTGCAAAAGCTAAAACACAACTATGACCTTTATAACTTACAACTTCAATTGACCAATGACTAGAGCTTAGTAAAGATTAAAATTAAAATAATGTCTAAAACATATTTTTGATCTTAATTGAACAGAAAATAAAAAAACAAAAAGTCTGACTGTTGGATAGAATGGTTAGGACACTTTCCTGTCCCTAACTAAACAGTGAGTAGTGCTTAGTTGTGGCATTGTCTCTAAGCCTGTTGTGCATGTATTGATCAGGTTAAGTAAATAGTGTAGGTCCAGCTGAACATGGCTGACCAGAATCTGCACTATTTGCTGGTGAGTCTGGGGAAAATATCTATAGGCATGTTTGCATGTTGATGTAACTTTATGACTAAAAATTTAGGTAATTTTTAAAATGTATAATGTTAAGGGTTTGCAAGAATAACAAAACAGTTAGGTACAAAGCAATGCACAACACTGGTTACCACTGAAGAATATCTGTCTGGTTCACAGACGTAAACAAGTGATTTATCACATTGTTATAAATCTCTTATTGATAGAGGCATCATCAATTTTTAAAAACAGTACAATTGTAAATACCATATTTTATTATATTCAAACACATTTATGTTCTGATGCACAGTTTTCCAGCTTTCTTGAAGTTTTATTGAAACACTGAATACCTGTTGTATAGACCTTAAAAAAAAAGAATAATATTGTTTTTGTTGATAATAATGTCATAAAGAAAAAATGTTACTGCCTGTGAAAGAGAGTTTATCTCTAAGTGTGCCATTTATTTATTTTTTCTTAAAGTGGAACTGCAGTGGACAAAACACTACATGGTGGGACGATAAACTCAATAAACAAACAAACAAACAAACAAAACACTACATCTACAAAAATAAAAAATAATAACAATAAACAGCCCAAAAGAAAAGCAAAAACAAAATAACTAAAAGTGAGCAGGCTTTTTTCTGAATTTGCTGAATAAAGGGGGATATACTGCCTTGTTGTGGGTAGGTCTATTTGCTGATGGTGTAATGGTATGATTGTTGTTCATGTTGTGTTGTTAGCCCTTACCTTGCTATATTTTACAACCCAGACTAAAATCCTAGTTATTGCCTATCAACAACATGCATATATAACAAAACAGATAAAGTCTTATCCGGCTCATTATGAATAAGTCTGAATAATTTAGGTTTAGCATGTTAAGAATTGGTTTAGAATAGTTTTATCAAAGAGAAGAACAAATACAGCTGGGTCTGATATCTGAGTATTGAGGGCTTGGTCAGGTAGATAGGAAGGTGGGGTAGGGTTGGAGCAAGCCAGAGATGCTTATCAGCAAGTATAGAAGATAATGAAGGGCTGAAAGTTTTCCTACATCCAGTTCATGAGAGCATACCTACTGAGCAACTAAGGTGATTTGATTGACAGCTGATCTACACTAAATCAAGTGGTAGAATAACTCTGTTGTTAATAGTGCCACACCCTTAGCCTGCTATATTTGTTGACAATTATAACCTTTACTAACATCTTATTTTACTCATAAATGATTACAAGACATTTAAAGAGCCTTAGGAGCAACTATTTTTCATCCTGACTTGACAGCCCCTAGTGAGAGGTGTCTGATCTGGATCTGGACTTTTTTCACTTAACGCTGATATAAATGTGATTAGCAGGCTAAGAGTTCAGTTTAAGGCATCAAGCAAATACCAAAGGTCTTAACCTCAGTTTGCTGACATGAAATACTTTAATGTATTAGTTACAGGTAAAAGAAGATTTCATTGCCTTATTGAAGACTACACCTTTAATAAGTTGAAAGATAAAGCCTGCTCCCTATCAAGCATCAGGACTTCACATCATGGAGGGACTAAAAACTTTACTGCTGGTTTATACTGGATCGTAATTTGAATCTGTTGTCAAGAGATGTAAAAGATGTTTACATTGTGAATGTCTTATAACTGTTGAAAACCTTTGTGGTTGTTAAAGGGATAAAATTGGCCGAATTAAGTAAAACTGTCTACACATACACTTTCAATCATCTAGAGATAGTTTTCACTTGAAGTAGATATAATGCTGTCTTCACAGTCGTAGTATGCCAAAATATTCTTGATATGATTCCACATCATGTTTTCCTAGACCTTTTCTATGTATGAGATAGGTTATAAACTTCATGGTCCCTGTTACTGACAATAAGTAAATCTGGCCTGATACAATCCCTATATGCTTAATCTTTAGACTACTATCTGTGAGCAAGTAAGTCTTGATTATTATTGTACAGCTGGCAATGATTTTGTCTATTACAGCAAGGTATTGAACCAGCAACTTAGTGTTCCTGGACAGGCACTTGGATTTGTCCACTACACTCATGGTGTAGTTGGATAAAAGCTCACCTGTCAGTTTTTGGAAGGTAGATGAAATCATGGGTGCCACATGAGAACTTTTGTCCACCCAAACCAAAATTGATAAGTGGGTTTGATTTTATGTGGAGAATGGGTGTGGGTAGTTTCCTGGTAAATGGATGGCAATTAACTCCTAGGCCTGCTAAGTACAAGCTTAGACATGATAGTGTAGATCCAGGTCAGTCAGCTCCCACTACCTACACTATATGCTACTATCAGTACAGGTTGTACTTATGCATGAAATTTGTGTTCAAATAGCTAAGAATTTTGTTAAATTGATTTAAATTGATTTAAATTACTCTGGTATATAACAACAATTTAAACAGATTTGAAGTTGTTTCAGTTCCATGCAGCCTATGACCACTTGCCTTATGAATCAATTCTTATATGAAGACCAGAACACCTGACATTCTGCAAGGTGTGCTGTTGACTGTGGGGTAGTGCTAATTTTCCCATTTTTAAATGCTCGTGTTAATAAGAAGCTTAAGGGAGCATTCAAATGAGGTTTCTTTTTGTTATATATTGCAAGCAAATGTCTATTTCTGTAAACCAGTGTTAATTTGATTCCTTATTGTGCTACATTTTTGCTATAAACTGATATTTATATATACATTGTACTTTGTTCATTTCATGTTCAAGTAATGTGGGGATTTGATTTTCACTTTGTTATTTAAGTGACATCAACATATGTATGGTCATTATCATATCCACCAGCAATGGTTGGTGAAAGGAGGCCAAAGAAAGTCTGGGTAGGACCACTGGTGTCTTGCAGGTCAGCTAGATTGGGCTGCCCTGCAGGTCAGCTTGTCTGTCTAAGGTGTCTTGCAGGTCAGCTAGATTGGGCTGCCCTGCAGGTCAGCTGGTCTGTCTGAGGTGTCTTGCAGGTCAGCTAGATTGGGCTGCCCTGCAGGTCAGCCAGACTGTCTGAGGTGTCTTGCATTTCAGCTGAACTGACTGGGATGCCTTGCAGATCAGCTGGACTGACTGGGGTGCCTTGCTGATCAGCTGGTCTGTCTGAGGTGTCTTGCAGGTAAGCTGGTCTGTCTGAGGTGTCTTGCTGGTAAGCTGGTCTGTCTCAGGTGTCTTGCTGGTCAGCTGGTCTGTCTGAGGTGTCTTGCAGGTAAGCTGGTCTGTCTGAGGTGTCTTGCAGGTTAGCTGGTCTGTCTGAGGTATCTTGCAGGTAAGCTGGTCTGTCTGTGGTGCCTTGCTGGTCAGCTGAACTGACTGGGGTGCCTTGCTGGTAAGCTGGTCTGTCTGAGGTGTCTTGCTGGTCAGCTGGACTGTCTGAGGTGTCTTGCTGGTAAGCTGGTCTGTCTGAGGTGTCTTGCTGGTCAGCTGGACTGTCTGAGGTGTCTTGCTGGTCAGCTGGACTGTCTGAGGTGTCTTGCTGGTCAGCTGGTCTGTCTGAGGTGTCTTGCTGGTCAGCTGGACTGTCTGAGGTGTCTTGCTGGTAAGCTGGACTGTCTGAGGTGTCTTGCTGGTAAGCTGGTCTGTCTGAGGTGTCTTGCTGGTCAGCTGGAATGTCTGAGGTGTTTTGCTGGTCAGCTGGATTGTTTTAGGTGCCTTAAAGGTTAGTTGGACTGTCTGAGGTGTTTTGCAGGTCAGCTGAACTGACTAGGGTGCCTTGCAGGTCAGCTGAACTGACTAGGGTGCCTTGCAGGTCAGCTGAACTGACTAGGGTGCCTTTCAGGTCAGCTGAACTGTCTGTGGTGCCCTACAGGTCAGCTGGACTGTCTGGGATGCCTTGCAGGTCAGCTGAACTGTCCGGGTTGCCTTGGTGGTCAACTGGACTGATTGGGGTGCCTTGCAAGTCAGATGGACTGACTAGGGTGCCTTTCAGGTCAGCTGAACTGTCTGTGGTGCCTTGCAGGTCAGCTGGACTGTCTGGGATGCCGTACAGGTCAGCTGGACTGTCTGGGATGCCTTGCAGGTCAGTTGAACTGTCCGGGTTGCCTTGCTGGTCAACTGGACTGATTGGGGTGCCTTGCAAGTCAGCTGGACTGACTAGGGTGCCTTTCAGGTCAGCTGAACTGTCCGGGGTGCCTTGCTGGTCAACTGGACTGATTGGAGTGCCTTGCAAGTTGGCCGGATGGTGTCACGGGTGCCTTGCAGGTCAGCTGGATTGTGTGGGGGGCCTTGCAGGTCAGCTGGATTGTCTGGTTTTCTGCTTCTGTACTGTAACTAAATGTATAACAGCAGCTGCAGAGCTGGAAGAGATTATTTATAGTCTTACTTGTTCTTGTGTAATTGGGAATGAAGAATTTACTAATGTAATTATTTAAGTTGAGTCCACTGGTAAATCATTTTGTTGACCCCAACAATTCATGTTAGCATTGAATTTGCTATAGTTAAGTAACATTGGTGCAAGATCTACATGAGCAGAGTTTTTACTGACATTTGTACGTTGTTCATTGTATTGAAAACACTGCGGATATTTCAATGACTCGGAAGATTGTAATCAAATGCCAGCAGGTATTTACTATAGCTCTTGACTCTTAGAAGTTATAGAACCATTGTTATACCCTGTTTTAATTTATACTGTATTGGACAGTGAGCTGTGAAATTGAAATGATATTGAATTCTCTAACAATTCACTAACTTCATTTATTTAATAATGAACAGATAATACAGGTGAATAGCAAATAGAATGAATTGTAAAATACATAGAGGTTTGAGGTTGGTGGGAGTGACACTTCACTTAATACAATACTCATTGTGTTTTACCTATATTTAACAAAATAACTATACTGTACACAGTCATTTTTTTTTTAATTATTTGAATCACATTTAAACAATACTTCAATTTATTGAGAATAGTTATGTTGTAAAGTATAATATTTTTTTGGTAAAAAGCATTGAAATGTTGTTGTTGTTTTGTTTTTGTTTTTGCTGAATACATGTTTATTTGGGTTAAGCCTAAATAAATGAATTAAGATTTCTTTGTGCTGGGTTTCTAGCAGAATGAGTAGCTACCTTTACATATTCATGTTAGTAATTATATTACTACCTGGTATTCATGTTAGTTATTATATTACTACCTGGTATTCATGTTAGTAATTATATTACTACCTGTCAACATACCTATCAGGTTAATACCTGATATGTCAATTGTTCCTCCATTTCTTGTTGATTCTGGGCTGATGAGTTGACTTATAGCAATCAATTTGCAATCTTTCTGTTTCCTGAATCAGAATGGCAATTCTAGATGCCAGCTGATATGCTGTCATTCTTACACTTCTTTCAGTTACTTGGAATTGAAACGTCAGTTGAAGAGATAAAAAAGGAACTTATTTCAAGTAAAAGAAAATGCATTAATATTCCAGTATGCTTGTCATTTATTGAAATTATTTTCTATCATGGGATGGATTCCTTGTTGAATCACCAGCAAATTGAACTGTCATTACATACATCACCTTCCCTTATTAAACATTACTTTATCTCATGTTCTGTGGCTTTTATCAATAAATTAAGCTGACAGTCTGCAACAGCCTTAAGTAAATGTAACCATCAATATTGCTATTTACAGGCAGGCGCGTTTCTGCCATTACGCACTTTACGCACGTGTGTAACCTCCGTTCGAAAATTCGGAAAATCTAAAAGTACCAAAAACACTAAGAATATTGATACCTTTCCCAGGATAGGAATGATATATTTTATTTCCCCAGTTTCTATGTTATAAAATCTTATTACCACGCCATTCAAGTTGAAAAGGTCGTTCATATTTTCTGTTAAGTTCCTGGCATGCCCGCATTTTACCCGTTATTCATTAGAAAAGAACATAATATATACAAAAATATTACTACAAAGGTTATTTCCCATGTAATAGTGCGTAACTTCAAAAACAGCCCAGATACGCGCCTGTTTACAGGTGATATCTGACAGTTTTGCCACTATCAAATATATTATGTAACAATATCTGACCACTGTTTGGGATATTTGTGCACAGTTTCTGCCGAAACTCAATCTTTAGTTTAAGCAAGCAGATTTTAAACACTATCACAATTGTAAGTCAGCACAACTTGGTTAAATCACTTAAGATTTCCATTTTTTCAAAATCTATAAATAAGCAAGATTAGGATTTAAGCTAAAAATAGACACTGATGTAAGAGCAAGCTACTTTAATGACACTCTCAAAACACAAGTGGCCACATAATTTTTCTTAGTTTAAAATTAGCTGACTGTGCATTATGGCTCAGATAGGAAATATAAAGCTGATTGTGCATTATGGTTCAGATAGGAAATACATGTTTGTTATGTTTATTGGAGGACAATTCTTCATTTTCCAATAAATGTAGGACAAAAATAAACAGCATTTTGTGGGATTTTGTGAGATCTGTTCTTGTAACAATAATTTATTTGTTGTTTAATGGGAAAAAACTGGTCCAAACTGTTGGATACCACCTTTTAATGACTGCAAATACTAGTACTGCAGATCCTGATAAAACAACTTTTCCAAAACTGAATCTTCACTATTTACCTAGACCTGATCAATCCATCGTTAGGTGGGTTAAAGCTATAATAACTCTAGTGGGCATATTGTTTTATCTAATTCAAAACATTTACATATGGTGTGTGGCTAAAGAATAAACTAGAAAAAAACAACACAATTTATTTGTTGATAAAACTCAGTAATCATTAAAAATAAAATGTCAGGGTAGAACCATTAGCTAGCTCACCTTTAGTCAGCTGGAAGACCTTTCCACATAAAGAACTGGCTTGTACCATTTTCATAGTTTTTTGTTAGAGATATTATGGCTTTAAGCATTTTCAGATTTTCTAACTTTCACATGCAGAGAATAACCAGGTGTATTAATAGAGACTCAGCTAAAAGAGTAGATCCTGATCAGACTGCTCCTTAACAGGTTAATTGTACTCTTGTCATGTACAATTTATAAACATGTATCAATGTGATGATGTGCACTACTATTCTCCTATCATAAGTTACAGTTGTTGCAGCAGCAAGGACTGCAGCATCTATTCATGTAAGCTGGGACATAGAAGACCTGTCTTAAGTGGGACAGAGTTGTTCACAGCAACTGCCATGTTTATTGTTTCGCTGAAACATAACTTCTCATACGCTCCTTACCGCAGAAATATGTCTGTTGCTAAATTGGTCTTGTGTAAATATATCTAAGACAAGTTGGTGTTTTCTGTTTTCAGTTGTTTTTCCCTCATTTTTTAATGAAAAAAATGAGAAATATGATAATATGAATGTTTAAATCATGTTAAATGCTGCCTAAAAAGTCGTAGAATTTTATTAAATAGATTATGTAGAACAATTTTAAACAGCAACTTTTTGTTGGATTTTTTGTCATACAGAACAAACTCTTAATTGTATTGATAACCACACTGTTCAAGCAAAAGCCTCTTAATATGCATCACATGCCAGGCAAAAAACAAGAAACTTGATGTATTAATATTATTGAAGTGGCATATGAAGACAAGATGAGTATTATTACACCATTTTCCAGCCTGTCAGTTTAAGCTCTTACATGTATCAATTAATAATTAAACAAATTATATATTCGAAATAATAAGCTAATTATTCAATTAAAAGGACACATGATAAGTCATTAAAGACAATGCAACAGATAGTGCAGATCTTCAGCAGACAGCTGTCAGTGGGATCTGGGAGTGCAGATCTTCAGCAGACAGCTCCCAGTGGGATCTGGCTGACCTGGGAGTGCAGATCCTCAGCAGACAGCTCCCAGTAAGAATTGGCTGATCTGGGAGTACAGATCCCCAGCAGACAGCTCCAAGTGAGATCTAGCACACCTGGGAGTGCAGATCCTCAGCAGACAGCTCCCAGTGGGATCTGGCTGACCTGGGAGTGCAGATCCTCAGCAGACAGCTCCAAGTGGGATCTGGCTGATCTGGGAGTACAGATCCCCAGCAGACAGCTCCAAGTGAGATCTAGCACACCTGGGAGTGCAGATCCTCAGCAGACAGCTCCCAGTAAGATTTGGCTGATCTGGAAGTGCTGATCCTCAGCAGACAGCTCCCAGTAAGAATTGGCTGATCTGGGAGTGCAGACCCTCAGCAGACAGCTCCCAGTTGGATCTGGCTGACCTGGGAGTGCAGATCCTCAGCAGACAGCTCCAAGTGGTATCTGGCTGATCTGGGAGTGCAGATCCTCAGCAGACAGGTTGCAGTGGAGTCTGGCTGACCTGGGAGTGCAGATCCACAGCAGACAGGTTGCAGTGGAGTCTGGCTGACCTGGGAGTGCAGATCCACAGCAGACAGCTTGCCAGTAGGAAGTCTGGCTGATCTGGGAGTACAGATCTCAGCAGACAGCTCCCAGTCTAGCACACCTGGGAGTGCAGATCCTCAGCAGATAGGTCGCAGTGGAATCTGGCTGATCTGGGAGTGCTGATCCTCAGCAGACAGGTCACAAAGGGATCTGACTGATCTGGGAGTACAGATCCTCAGCAGACAGCTCCCAATGAGATCTAGCACACCTGGGAGTGCAGATCCTCAGCAGATAGGTCGCAGTGGTATCTTGCAGATCTGGGATTGCTGATCCTCAGCAGACAGGTCACAACGGGATCTGGCTGACCTGAGAGTGCAGATCCTCAGCAGACAGCTCCCAGTGAGATTTAGGCTGATTTAGGAGTGCAAATCCTTGGCAGTCAGCGCTCAGTGGGGTCTGGCTGATCTTGGTCTACTTTATTTGCTTTAGCCTGATATTGTTGTGATTTGCAAGCTGAGACTTCATGTGTGCCTCACATAACACAACTTATGCCCTGAATGTGTCATCTTGTGTAGCCATCCATTGATCCTAATCAACACATTTTCAATAATCTGCAAATTAAGTTGTGATTTCTTCCAATTATATTGATCAATATTTACAGAGCATTGGTTTGATAGAGTTTAACAGAGAAGATGTTATTGTAAATTCATGCTAGGCTCTACTGCTGGAGAATACTTAATAGTTTTGTTGACTGGGAGAATATTGTTATATATACTTTTAATGATACTAAATACTTCCAGTAATCAGCCTTATTTGCTAAGCCTTATAAAATTCCTTTTTCTGCTTCAACTGTTTTTTATGGTGTTTTTACTTGTTTTTTCATTAAATTTATAATCAGTGCTTAAGGTAACCTGATATATCGCTAGAGAGTCATCAGTGAATATAACAAATGTAAAAATACCACTTCCAGAGGGTTATTACTAAACTGGATCTGCACTTTTTTGGCCAGGCTTGTGTAATGCCATCTTGCTAAGGATGTTAAGCATTTAGCTGATATTGCAGGGTACCAAGTCGAAGTTTAGGTAGAACCACAGCTGCTGTTGTGTACATCAGTACTTTTCCTTTAGAATTGGTAAAAAGTTGCAGATGGCTTGATAGTTGAAATAAATTATTATAGTTTAAACCTATTTATTTATGGTTAATTGGGAAACAAGTTATTTCAAGTTATATTAATTTCTCAAAACTGTTTACTTCCTGGGTAGAACCAGTACTCGGGTACTGGGTACCTGAACCAATGTGCAGTAAATAGTCTTGCTCATGACCATTGATGTTTATTGCAATTTTAGCACTTGCTGTTAGTGCAATGCTGTCTACAACAGTTATTAAAGCAGTTGTCAGTTGTTGTCTGACTTAGTCCGTCTTTAGTTGTTTTATTTGTATCATAAATTCTTGTCTAACTTTCTTAAAATAGATTTATGTATATACAAATATGCTTTAAGTTAAATATATATGACACATATTGTATCTTTAGCCACTAATAACAACTCTAGTTTAGTGTTGGACTGGATGTTACTCCTAGTGCTACATGGGGCAGCCAGCTGTCACTAAATGCTGTAAACCATTTACAAGGCTTCTTATTGATTAATGACCCTGTGTGACTGCTTCATTTAATTGTTACAGCCAGCTTTAAACAGAGTATGGCATACTATCCACAGACACTCTTCACATGTTCAACAATCAATTATATAATAGCTGGTGTATGGTTCATCCTGTAAGGTTGGGGCAGATAGCTTCACCAGTGAACTTGAATTAAACTTCTAGAAGCTTCTGGACCCTGTAAATCAATATTGTGATCAGTCTTGAAATAATTCACAATGAAATGATGAATGAAAAAATATCCGCCCTTTCATTTGAATAAACAATGTGCATGATTTCTAGTATCAGCCATTAATGTTATTGCAATATCTGTAAACAATAAATATCCAATGTCCTTTCACTGTCCTGTTTATGCTTCTTTAAAAATGAGTTTCATGCGCATAAAAGTTTATAAATATGGTGTCAGTTTAGTTAATGAATGAACAGCATAAATTGCAGTTTGTTGGAACGTTATGGAAAAGTACTGTATTTGACATCAAAAGTACACATTATAATCTGGACTGTTAATATAATTTAACACCAGGGATAGCTCTTAATATTGTTTAATAAAGTTGTTTTAATAAAGAGAAAATATAACAATTCTTGAAAATATAATAAAAAAATTTAAATATCGTTTTGTATACAGACCTCAACATTTTATTGATAAAATTTACAATAAGACTAGTTAGTCAAAACTTTCTTCTTCTAAAAGTGAAGACAGAAAGATAATATTTGTAATAACACATTCCTCTCATGTATGTATCTGTGATCATGTATGTGCCAGGACATGACAGCTCAGGCAGACCACTTACATTCAGACTATATCCAGTTTACAGCTACCTTGATTCAAGATAAAGTACGGATCCTGGCCTACCATTGTATTAGGATGATAATTATAGTTAGACATTTTGTTTTATTTGTATGCATATCACAGTGACATCATTATGATAAATATAGCATCATCCAGCTATTTTAATGAAGAAAGATACCCAACATACTAGTATGTCTGTAGAACTATTGACCCTACACAGGTCAGCTGGAATGACATTCCAACCATGCCTGGGACTCAAACCCATGTAGTGAGAGGCTAAGCAGTCGAGGAACAATTGCAGGTTGGCTACTCTAGCACTTGGCCATGTGTGCCCCATCATAGATATTTAGTGTACATTGTAGTAACTTTATTCAATCCATTTTCATTTGTGTGACAGCTGACCCATCCCCTACATTTGTTAAACAACGTAATCTAATTCTTTGTAATTGCTAACACTTACACTTACTGCATGCTCAGGTATCTAGAAAAATGATGACAAGTGGATGCTTGGCAGCAAATGGTGCATATCTGATCAGAAAAACTCCCAGTTGGAGCTGGGGGATCTAAATCTGCACTATATTAGCCTAGGCCTAATTTATTCATTTTCATCAGTGTAGCAGTTAAAAAGACTTGTATTTGTATCTCCTCCATGTATTTGGGAGTCTTATCCATTGAATCATGGACACATTTGCATAATTTGTTACAAGTTACCATACTTTATAGTTTATGTATATCAGCAACAAAAAAGCAAAAAATACTGGAGTGACATCTGAAATATTATGAGGCTTTTAAATGTGTTTTTATATGGGGAGGAAAAAAATTACACAAAAAACATTCACCACACAATGAAACAGTAACGTTGATTTGATGCATAAGCAAGAAATAAAACTAGACTCTGAGATAACTGATGTAAAGTATGTACAGGTGTACACATTTTTAATTTTAAATAAATCTTATTTTTTAAATATCTTTAGACATAACAGGTTTTTGCTTGAGATTGTTTATATCTCAGCACAGTTGTTCCTGTTAAATGGATATTCAATCATTTGACAGTGTTGCTCTGATTTGAGCTCAGCCCTCATACTTGAATTTGTCAACATTGTATACAGTTATCACTGTTTACAGTGTCATCAAAATATAGTACAAATAACATTTTAGTTATTAACTCGCTGCCTGCTTGGCATAATTGGTTAGGCCTGGTGTAGATCCAGATCAGTATCCTATCTCTGCAAAAGGTCTGATCTCTACAATATTTGTGGCTAAGTATAACAAGTCATGTACCGCTACCATAAATAGGTTGTTGTTATCCAATAATGGAGTTTAGGCTTTTACAACAAATGTAGCAGGCTTGAACGTTTGACTTCTTTCAAAACCATGAAAGCATTTTAGGTGAGGGTTAGCAGGTGAGTATTGCTGTAACTACTTCTTTGTCTTCTGTCAGGACATTTCTTTTTGTAATGAAATAGTAAAAATGGTATAATTTAACATCAAATTACTTTTTTGCATGGCCTATATTCTGTTAATAACATAATGTTACAGGACAATAACATTGATCATGTTAAATATATTTCATAAACAATGAAATGCCCGTCACTGAATTTGTTATAGAAAAAATAAAATCTTTTCCAGTTTGATAACTAAGACAAAAATAAGAGTATGCTCACATTTATGGCACATAAAAATCCACACAAATGAAGTTAACATACATAAATAAGGCTTTCTTAATAATTATTGTTTAACACACGTGGTACCATTTTTAATCAATTTTGTATTTTTTAACTAAGCATAGTTAAGTATTCTTCTTGCAAGTCTTTTCTTCTCTGCTTATGTAACATACTTAATGCAATCTTGTTTCTAATTTTGTATCTCATCTTGATTTAATTTTGTAACAAAGAAGAACTTTTGCTAGGTCTAGAAATAAATCGTGTCGATTTACTGGGATGAAAATGAGTGTAATTGTAAGCAAAGGTTGTGCTATGAAATGAACATAATTATTTTACACCTTAGTTATTTTTGTTTGAATGAATTCTGTTATTGCTACATATTTAAACCATTCTGTTTAAGCTGTAAATGTTAGAAAATAAAACTTTCTGATTAAGGATATTTTATTCAAAAGAGACAAAAGTATGGAAGATTACTACATAGGTTAACAAGATTTACAATAATTGCAGTGGCTAATATTTATAACATTCCTGAGGAATCATTTTTTGTGGGCTGTAATCAATAGGAGAACAAAAAACCCATTTTTGGTTTTCTGAAATAAATCTCACTTCAGCGTAAAATAAATCTCACTTCAGCGTTAATTATGATTATTATTTTTGGGGTCATTATTTTCAGCTCACCTGAGCACAACATGCTCAAGGGAGCACAACATGCTTAAGGTGAGCTTTTTTGATACCTCTTCGTCTGTCGTCCAGCATCATCAATATGCTTGTGAACATACTAGAGGCTACAGTTTTTATCCAAACTTCATCAAACTAGGTCAGAATATTAGTCTGCAAGATATCTTTTATGAGTTCATAAATGGGGTCAAAATGAAGGTTACTAAATCATGTTTGATTAAAAAACCTTGTGATGGAGATAGAGGTCACAATTCTGGCCCAATCTTCACCATTGTTGGTCAGAATGTTTGACTTCATGAAATCTTGAGTGAGTTTGTAACTGGCTCACATGGGGTCAAAAAGTATTTCACTAGGTCAAATCTAAGGAAAACCATGTGAACACATAAAGACCACATTCATGGTCCGATTTTTACCAAACTTGGCCAGAATGTTTGCCTGTACTAAATCTTGGATAAGTTTTATTTGGGACATGTGGGGTCAAAAAGTAGGTCATAAGGTCAAATCTAAAAAAAAGTCGGAACAAACTAGAGACCACATTTATGGTCCAAACTTGGTCTTCATCACCAATTTCGGCCAGAATGTTTACCTACATGATATCATGAATGACTGTGTCACGGGGGTGAAAAAGTAGGTCACTAGGTCCAATCTTAGAAAAAGCTTGTGAACACACTAAAGACCACATTTATGGTCCAATCTTCACCAAACTTGGCCGAAATGTTTGCTTGCTTGATGTCTTGGATGAGTTCATAACTGGATCAAGTGGGGTCAAAAAGTAGATCACTAGGTCAAATCTGAGAAAATGGCTGTGAATCACACAAATTGTCCAATCTTCACTAAATAGTTCTAAAGTTAATAACTCTTAATTACTTGACGCCACATATGAGCCTACTAAAAGCCTGTGTCCTCAGGTGAGCGATAAAGAGCCATCATAGCGTGCTTTTTTTTTACATTAATCCGACACAATTGTGGTCATATCTAGCTTGTTTGGGATGGGCTCTGGATGGAACACCAGGGCACTTAGATCAGCTTGAGGTCCTCCCCACTTGAAAGTTCTAATCTGATTAGAACTCATACCCATACAGAGAGGCTAAAGAGTTACAAGTCACGTGTTTAATCGCTCGGCCTTGGGCACACTACTTTTTAAAATATTGTTTCCCTTCAATTTGTTGTTAAAATTAATGATTGTTTAAAGTGTTTGATTGTCTATTCAAACATACTGGAGTAATTATAAATGCCATGTAAATATGTTGTTATGTAATATGTTGATTGAGGAAAAGTTCTACTACATGTATTTCCTATGGTTTAAAACTCAGAAAGTATTGCTTAATGACAATTTTCTACAAGATGTCATAATGATATCAATGATATGAAATTATTTGTTGACAGTTTGAAGCAGGAATCTTCTGTCCCGACCATTGTCAGTGTGTCTGGTTCTGAGGGTAACTATGAACACTGCAAGTACATATGGTTGTCAGACATGATTTATGAATATTCAAAAGCAGAAAGATGTCTTGATAACTATAAAACTGACCACTTCTGATGGCTCACGAAAATCAATATGCACTTTCAATATGCAAATTCTCTTGTTTGTTTCAGTTGGGCTTAACATTTGCTAATACCATTAGGCAAAAGATGATATTTTTTCAATTGCTGGAAGATTTTCTACAGAATTATTTTTCAAATGTCTCATATAAGAATAATTTGCTTATGGCATTGCTTCTATTTCATTTTTTTTTAAAGAAATTTAACAATATTTTTAAATGTTATGTTGGTGATGATATTGTCTTGGGGAAACTATTTACTACCATTCAAGAACATTGATTTATGTTCTCTTATCAGTAATAATGTTGTCATTGTAAGTGACTCCATTGAAGTACAAAACAGGATCTCCAACTGCAGCGTTAGTTTATCATAAGGTATACTGACTGACATGTCACTTTAAAGGTTTATATATTATTGGCAGTCTAATAAATAGTTTTTATATTTTTCTATATTTTACATGCGTAGTTTGGTTTTAACCTGATTACGCTTTATTCACATTTAACTTTGTATTCGGCGCTGTATGACCTATTAAGTGTCGGTGTGCCGTAAGACCCAAATAAATAAAATAAATAAATAAATAAATTTTACTGTGAAGTCTTGTGAGTTCTTTTTGAACAACAGAAATGTTTCTTCAAACTTTCTGAGTAACTATTGCTGTTTATTGGCATTATTATGCTTACCTGTTTACAATGTTTTGCAAAATTTAATAATGCTCAACATTTTCCCTCAAGCAGCCATAATATGAATACATTATAAGGACTCTTACAACCAAAGACCATTTTATATTGAAGTATGCATTCAACTTGTTGTCATCTTTTTTGTAAAATATATGATATATTCAAGATATACCATATTCAGCTATAGTCAATATTGATAATACTGTCCTCTTTTCTTACTGATATAAAGCTTTCACCTTAGTTAGTTTCCTTATATCATAGTGTCAGTTTTTCATAATTGTGGCATCAACAATTTCTGTTGATATTTCAGGTAATTTCTTTGAAGTAAATGACATGTTCAGCAAGAAATATCCACAAAGTTAACATGCAGATCTTAAGAAAACTTATCAGTTCAAAGTTCATTTATTCAGTTACAATTTTGTCACTTCAGATATGAGTGCTAATCCTATAATGTACATGAAATAGTTTACTAGGTGCTTGCACTTGTTAGAGTGCATGGAATTTTGTCCTTAATTGGCATTTAGATTTTTTAAACATAGCTTGTAGCATTCTGAGGGTAAATAAATTCTCCTGTACTATATATTTAGGGTAAATTTGCAGTTACATGTACTTCTTAGCTAATAACTAACACTAATAAATTAACATGTTCTTGTGTCTTTTTTAACAACTAAAATAATGATAATAATAATAATAATAATAATAATAATAATAATAGCTTTATTTAGTGAAGGTAGCACCTTCAGCAATACAAGACATTTTTGCATTAATTAGACTTAAATAAGAGCTGCAGTTCTCGTTGTTATGAGTTTTGTCTCAGTATTTTGCCATTAAGTAGATGGGAATAAATGAAATTATTCCTCTAACTTGTTATTATACTTCTTACCAGCTGGAAAAAGTTCTTGAAAGCTTAAGCAAGCAAATGTTTCCTTTCAAGAGTTGCTTAGGGTGTTTTTTTATGTGAATGGTAATTCTAACAATCTGGTGTAAACTGTGACAGACTGTATAATAAATAGGACATTTTTCAATTTTATATCCCTCTGGTAACTTGAGAGAAGAGCTGGATCTCCTTGAAACCCCCGCAGAGACAGGTTTGTATTGATCAATTGTTACTATGCCAGTTTACCACTTGCTTTCACTCCCCAAACATTTAAGTAGGCTCGACAGAATTATCATTTAATCATTGTTTCCATATTGGTTTATTAAATAGGCTGAAGGTGTTTTAGAGGGGGTTTTCTGGCTTCCTGATTTGTGTTGTTTTATAATTACGGTTAATTTAAGGGTAATGTTTTGAAATAATTTTGCTTAAGCATGGTTTAATGTGTTAGGTTGTCCAGAGTATGTAGTGTATGTTGCCTTTTATTCAAGTACATAGATCTACAGCATGTATAAACAACTGTGTGGTTTATAATAATTGCAAATTAATGCTGTGTTAGACCTGTAAAGCACCCATTTAAATAATTGCTTTGCACGTGTTTACAGGTAATATTGTCTAACTGTCATTTATGTTTTACTTTGTATTACTGATGGTTTCAAAAATGTACATGTCTGAAGCTTAATAATGCCAATAATACTAACAGTATAAATATAAAATAAGCCGTATCTAAAATATGTTAATCAATATCCCTTATTAATATTTAACATAGAACCATCAAAGGGTTTATAAAGCAAGAATAAACTAGATACAACAAATTCATAATATCCTTAAACAATAAGCAATATATATCAATATATCAATGGTGCTAAACAGTCTGAATTGAAGATGACACACACAAAATATGCTACTGAGAAAAGAAAAACAACATTTAATATATCCAGCTCCCAAAGGTCAACTAGGTTAACAAGTATGGACATTTATGTTGTCCATGATGGTTCCAAGGTCACCCTGAGAATATTGTCCCTGATTGGATGCCGAATTTGATTTACTGGTCAGAAACAAGATTCATATTGAAGTGGTAAGTCACTGAAAGTGATGACACAATTTTTTTATTTCTTATTGATCAGGAATTCATTGGCAAAGCCATTCATATAGTTTAATAAGATACTTAGAAATTTGGCTCTTTGTTCAGATTTAATGTCTATGTGCCTGTCTAAGTTTTAAGATTACAAGTACTGATACTTAAAATGTGATTTTTTCCTTTTCTTTGATGAATTTTGTATTTCTTAAGTATATAAATATGTTTTACATGGAGTTTTAATAATAGATATAATATCTTTTATACAGATATATCATTCCTTCTTTAGACTATTTTTTGTCTTATGAACATTTGTTAGCCATAGTTGCCCGTGCTTTTGCATATATAACCAATAACAAGTACCTAACAACTGTGTTAAGGAATCAACTCTTCAGCTCAGTGGTCAGCTAAGGTTCAAGTCCCGCTCATTGCCACATTTTTTTAATAAGCTGTGCTCTGTTACCACTGTGTCAATCATAAGATTAGCAAGATCAGTAAAGCATAATAATATATTAAGATATTATTAAAACAATTCTTGCTATTATTCCATTCTAGCAGCTGGCTTTCAGAAGACCTTGTTACTAGAACCTTTTGTGGTTTAGATACAGGACCTAACTCCTTATCTTGCTACATTTGTTTCAAACCTAATAATTCTGTTATCTTCTCAAAACTTTAACAGTAAGTAACAAGCTGAAGTTATAAAGGTGTTTTAACAACTAGTTTTACAATATCTCCCAGAATTGTAATAAGGATTCATGGCAAATAGTTTAGATCCTGATCAGACAGCTCCTAACATGGAACTGGTTGCTCTAGATCTGCACTAGATCCTGATCAGACAGCTCCTTACTTGGAACCGGTTGCTCTAGATTTGCCCTAGATCCTGATCAGACAGCTCCTAACATGGAACCGGTTGCTCTAGATCTGCACTATTTGCCTAATCCTTATTTATTTAGGATCACTAGTTAAAAGTTAACATCCATGAAGAACATGCACGTCTTTTTTTCCATGAATATAGCCATTAAAAAACAAACAAGAAAGGCATCATGCCAATTTATAACACTGTAGAGGGGGGAAAATCCTAGGCTAAACTGAGATTTTCATAGATTTAAATTGAAGGCAGTATAGGAACTGAGGGATAATAAAATATGTCAACTGTGATTCAAATTTGACTCTTTGCCTGCTAAGCATGTATTTGATAAGGCTCAGGCAAATAGCGTTGATTGCAATCATAAAGGTTTATACCTGGGGCTGTCTGATCAGGATCTATGCTATTTCCTGCTGAATCTCTGATCATTGGTCTATGTACTATAGCATTTAGATATAAGATGATTTCAATTAGTATGGGGTGTTAAGAATATGTAGGCTGAGAAGGGTTAACAATCTGCCTTAAAATACGGGGGTGAATCTGTGTTCTTTGAGTCTTTGTTTCAAACTTTGACAAATGACTCACTGTCAGCCAATGATGGACCATATTTCCAGACTCCATTTCTTCATTTTCTCCTGGTTTCCAGAAATCATTTGTCTGCAAGCAAGACAGTGTACCATTTTCAGGTTTATATTGCCTCGAGTTATGTTGACAGTCTGTGCCTGTACACTGCCATGTTTTCCCAAGGGAATGAATCACCCAGCAGTCTGTAGATTGTTTCTGGATAATTACCTCCAAAATATGTATTAAACGTCCTTCTACTGATGTTGACAGAAATAATCTACAGTTACTTACATACAACATAAAATACAAATGATATAGTTACAAGATCATGAATATCTTATGACTCAGTAATGAGCTGTAACTTGCAAGGAATATGCAAATTTTGCTCTGAATCGGTTTGCATTCTGGGATAATCATGTAGGAGTATATTTGTAAATCTATTATAAAGGTACCACACCAGAAACATCACATGTTTTGCAATATGATAAAGCTTTTTTATATAGTTAAAACCGTTTAGTATATTGGATAAAAAATAAGGAATCAAACAATATCACAGATGATCTGGATCTGGAAAAAGCACTTGTGATTGATTACTTTACAAGCAGTTTATAAATAAGGTTTATTTCAATAATAATTACCTGAATAACAATTAAATGTATATTGCTTGATTAATTTAAAATCAAATGTTCAAATATTTCTTAAGAGAAACATATGACATCTTATATTCCTGAACCTATTAATGGGTCCATATTACATTACTATTCTGAAATTGCTCTAAGGTCCAGGTGTAATGTTATCTTTTATCAATTATAGCTGTTCTGGCCAAAGACATTATTGTATTATTTGCTAACCAATTATGTTGACCAAGAACACGATGAAGATATGAAAATATTAGCTTTTTGCCTAGAGACCTGTTTTTTAGTCTAGGGGGACTCTGAGACAGTTGTGAATTATTGTGATGTCGGTGGGGAATTACTTATCTTAGACAATTGGAAACCTGGCTGATGGCAAACTTGTCTTGATAAATGAGGATTGGGGAACGATCAATGAGAAGAAAACAAGTGCTGAAAACACTACAAAACAGCTCCCCAATACCGGGAACAAGTCACACAGCGGGATGGGGGACTACAGTGAACAAGTTGTCACTCAAGTGAAGGGAAGTGACTCCAAGTGAGGGAATAGTCCTTCAAATGTTCATTGGTAATGCTCTATCTACTACTTGTTTAAATAATACAGTTCAGTGGAAAATTAACATGTGATGTGCCACAATTTACCCTATGCATGCTAAATTTAGTAACACAAACTTATTTTTAGTTATTTACTTATGACTTAATGCATTGATAATAAAACCTTTTGATTCTTAGGCAAATAGTAAATATTTGAGATTCTGGCTATACAGCAAGCGCTGGCTGTTCAAGCTCTTTACTATTTTCTCAGCCAGATCAATTTGTCTTCAGCTTGAAATTTTCTCATCATTCATTTCTCTATGAATAGAACGTAGCTTTAGGATGATCAACAAGTTATTCGGAATTAATGTGATTTTATAATGTTTTGCTCAATAAAGCAATACTTTGTTAAACAATAATTCATAATAGATTCAAATTTTATCGCTAGAACATATTTGAACATAACGATCTTCAAAAGGCTGTTTTGTTGAGAGAATCAAGACAGTCATAACACTTTGCACTTCATTAATTTATTTTTATTTTTAGCCATTTGAAACTCAGCATCCTAGAAAAGCTTAGAACTTTGCATGCGGGTATATATGTGAGCAGTATACATCAGTCATAAGAATAACACTGATTGACTCAAGAGTGCTGCAATGTTTTAACTAAATGTGAAAAGCAGTTTCTGTGGTTCTCTGCATCATGTTCATACTCTTAACTGTGGCCAAGTCACTGAGAAAAGTGTGGTTTTATCCACTGGCCTGCTTCCTGTTAATATTAGAAACTGTGGCCAAGTCACTGTGAAAAGTTTGGTTTTATCCACTGGCCTGCTTCATGTTAATACTAGAAACTGTGGCCAAGTCACTGAGAAAAGTGGGGTTTTATCCACTGTCCTGCTTCATAAACTGTGGCCAAGTCACTGTGAAAAGTGGGGTTTTTATCCACTGGCCTGCTTCATGTAAATACTAGAAATTGTGGCCAAGTCACTGAGAAAAGTTTGGTTTTATCCACTGGCCTGCTTCATGTTAATACTAGAAACTGTGGCCAAGTCACTGAGAAAAGTGTGGTTTTATCCACTGGCCTGCTTCATGTTAATACTAGAAACTGTGGCCAAGTCACTGAGAAAAGTTTGGGTTTATTCACTGGCCTGCTTTATGTTAATACTAAAAACTGTGGCCAAGTCACCGTGAAAAGTGTGAGTTTATCCTCTAGCCTGCTTCATGTTAATACTAGAAACTATGACCAAGTCACTGTGAAAAGTTTGGTTTTATGCTCTAGCCTGCTTCATGTTAATACTAGAAACTGTGGCCAAGTCACTGTGAAAAGTTTGGTTTTATCCACTGGCTTGCTTCATGTTAATACTAGAAACTGTGGCCAAGTCACTGTGAAAAGTTTGGTTTTATCCACTGGCTTGCTTCATGTTAATACTAGAAACTGTGGCCAAGTCACTGTGAAAAGTTTGGTTTTATGCTCTAGCCTGCTTAATGTTAATACTAGAAACTGTGGCCAAGTCACTGTGAAAAGTTTGGTTTTATCCACTGGCTTGCTTCATGTTAATACTAGAAACTGTGGCCAAGTCACTGTGAAAAGTTTGGTTTTATGCTCTAGCCTGCTTAATGTTAATACTAGAAACTGTGGCCAAGTCACTGTGAAAAGTTTGGTTTTATCCACTGGCTTGCTTCATGTTAATACTAGAAACTGTGGCCAAGTCACTGTGAAAAGTTTGGTTTTATGCTCTAGCCTGCTTAATGTTAATACTAGAAACTGTGGCCAAGTCACTGTGAAAAGTTTGGTTTTATCCACTGGCTTGCTTCATGCTAATACTTGAAACTGTGGCCAAGTCACTGTGAATAGTTTGGTTTTATCCACTGGCCTGCAGCATGTTAATACTAGAAACTGTTTATAAATAAGTTTTTTTTTTTAAATTTAGAATAATTGTCCATTTACAGTTTGTGAAAAAAAAATGAAATGAAAATAATAATGAAAAAAAGTTTATTCAGTATTTTTTTATTAATATCAACACATGTGGGATAGGGGTGGGACATAGATGTTGAAGGAAGAAATAGGATGATGACATCATAAGAAACCTGTAAAATGTAATGTCTTACTATGACATTGTTGATCAAAAAGTAATAAAGTGATGTTTTCTGGCATATTGAGTCAGGATTTATGTCCCATAAACTGTTAACTCTTTGCCTGCTGATTATGAATTAATAAGGCTAAGCAAACCGTATTGAACTAGATCAGCCAGCTCCTACCGTAAGCTGTCTCACCTGAATCTGCCCTATTTGCTGCTCATATTGCCAGCAATATGTCACTTAGCTTTGTATTAAGTGATAGCACATAACTAAGATTTTACGGTGCCTAATAAAATATGCATGTTAAAGGTGAATCTGTAAAGTGCAATGCATTTGTATGGGCCCATAACCACAACCTCAACAGCACACCACTG
The DNA here is from genome assembly GCA_007844125.1 of Sinonovacula constricta. Taxonomy (NCBI): domain Eukaryota; kingdom Metazoa; phylum Mollusca; class Bivalvia; order Cardiida; family Solecurtidae; genus Sinonovacula; species Sinonovacula constricta. The sequence goes on from CM017555.1 coordinate 36,178,535, forward strand.
CAGTGGGTGCAGAAAAGTGATCTGGCCTTTTCATTACGAAGACGCATCATAATTTCCAAAAGTCACACATGGCAAATTCTGATTTTTTTCTTATCCATCAGTAAAATGAAAAGCACATTCTAAGATATGGTGGCATATATATTGACACAATAAGCACTTACATTATGTCTTGCTCTATATGTGGTATGTCAATTAAGTCAGACAAGCATCATTGAACATCAAAACAAACTTGTAGACTGAAGATCCCCGGCCACAGTGGACTTGGCACGAGTTTGAAGACTTGGTAGAGTGTATGCAGGTAGATTTATAATATTAGAATAAATGCTAAATTTTGTATATTGTATAGTGGTGATGGTATTTAGGTAAATGATAATACTATTAAAAATGCTCTGAAGAGCTCTTATATTTTCATTTATTTGTATCCAGCATTCAAGGGTGTTTGGGTGGTTTGTGGTAAATCTATAAGTATATCCAATTATTCTCGAAAAAAAACTTTCCTGACTAGAAATTTAATAAAGAATGCTAATGTACAGCAATTTTCAAATAGGGAAATAGCAGAAAGTTAAATGGAATACAAAGATTTGTATAACAAAACTAATTCGCATGTTCTGGAGATTTGTCCTTGGCAGAACCACAAGTCCAGTAGAAGGCAAATAATATAGCAAATGTCAGTAAAATTTCTTGCTCAATCATATTTATCATTAAAGAGTTGTAGGATCAGTTTCTTAAGAAAATACATTCTATTAATTTTCACATTATATGGTACTTCTTTGGCTCAAAACAATAGGTCGGCAGTTAAGACCTTAAGTGAAAAGCTGAATCCTGGAAGTTTTTTTTTTTTTCTTTAAAGCTCATAGAAGAAGCAGGTGTATTTAAGTGCAGTACCTATGGAAGTTTCTGTGTTGGTAACTGTGAAATTAAATTTGAATTGTGTCATCAGAAAGTATATTTGTATTAAAATAATTGCTAATTTGACCTTTCATTAAAAATTATCTGGCATTTGTGTACTAGAAATAGTTGTTATTCATAAATTATAGAATATTAAGAAATGAGATGTAAGGGAACAGACATTTGTGGCCGATTTATCTTCATCAGGAGCTTTATATATCATGATTTGTTGGAGAGATGAAAAATATTGACCCTTAGCCTGCTGAATTTGCCAAAACCCCATCCTTATTGTTCATTATTGGGGTCTTTTTTACAATTCGGGGCAGTGACATCAAGACATATTTGTGGAGACTACACAGCAAATAGTGCAATAGCAAGGACTGACTGATCTGAATCTACACTTTTTGTTTTAAAGCTTTAAAAATGTGCTTAGCAGGCTAAGACTCAACATATATATGGTTTTATTACTGACCTGATTTAGTGATCACATGCCCCAACATTCTGATTGTGATAATATGTTTTTTGTAACATTTCAGGTTTTTAATCATCATTTGCAAATGTCAACTACAGGTAATAAAAGAAATTATTTTCTTAAATTAATTTATTTCATATTATATTCATTTATTCCCTGATAGTTTTCATTAATTGCAAGTAAGATGATCAGAAGGAGTGTTTTGACAATTATTAAGTACATAAAACAGTCCAGAAAAAGCAGACATCTTTTCAAAGTTTCTCTTCACCCACTTTGTGGCAAGTTGCCTTATATTGTCCTTGCATTGGGGGGTGGGAGGTTTAATTCTCAACAGTTTTTCAGTAAGTTAACAGTAAGCATGCCCCCATTTGTTCATTACCTAAAATAGATTCTTATGTTTAGGCATGTAACTAATTGCACACAAAACAAGTCATAGTGTCAGAGATTCTGCAGCATAAAGTAAAGAATGGAACCAGAAAGCTTCCAGCAGGAAATGGCTGATCTTGATCTGCTCTATCAGTCTGATCAATTGGTGCTTAGCAGGTAATGGGTAAACAATAACACTGGTAACAATTATTCAGGTAATGTTGATTTTTATGGGTTGTTCTAGTACTAACCGACCTGTTGTTGGTATCATACTGGATATTATATAATGCAACTATATGTGTTCATGACACACTATTACAGTTAAGGCAGCACAGTATCTGCTATTTGTAAATGATAATCTTACGTAAAATTTTTGCTAATGCAGTTAGCACAAAAAAACAATGACTTTCAAATGATGTACATTTGAACTTGGGTTATTCAAACTCAGGTTTTCCGAAGCTGAGGCATTGACCAGTTATGATTTTTTCCCTATACAATTTAATGTAAACATTCTGATTATTCATTTGTATTAATCAAAGTTTCGGCATTATTTGAGGTCATTTTGTCACCATCCTACAGTTTTAATGCTACCTTCTTATATCTTATCTAAAGTCTGATCATGTCACCAATCAACCATTATGTATTGTCATCAGCCAAACTGCGAAGGGAGGCTATTCCAGTTACATCGGTTTTTGGCTTTATTAATTGGTTGGTTGAAGTTGTTTATTGGATATGACATGTTGATTAGTTTGACAATTAGTTACGATTAATCAATTAAGCTGAGTGACAATCCAATTTAAGATTGCCTTGTATTCACTTTATCTTACAGAGGTATTGCAAACTGTCAGGGTGGGTAGGTATAAATGCTGACCTATGTCATCATCATCTCATTAGAAAAATGGCAATCATAGCTGGTGAAATCTTAACTGAGCAATGGGGGGGAGGATACCCAGGTCAGAATAAGGTAATTTTAATACTATTTGAATTAATACTTCATGTATGTGCTTGTGAATATTATGTTATGTATGTTGCAGTTTGTTGACGATGATAACATGTTCATGTCTATTCGACAATGCTTTATACTTACATACATAAATGATTTATTATTATTTTGAAAAGAAAAAGAAGCAAACATGAAGTTATTCTGTTATTCATTTATTTTCCAAAATTAATTTTTCTAATGTTTCACTGTTAATATATATTATGGTATATACAATATATATTGCTCCTTGCACATTACTGCAGAGAATAAAGAAATTCAAAATGATGGACTCCTAGTAAGAAAATTTTGTTAACTGGAGGCAATTTGGATTAGTCCAACCCATGCATTGTTCGGTTAAATTGGTGGTCCCGATGAACTCAAATAACCGAAGTTCGACTGTATGCCTAAATTCCTTTTCAAATATCATTTGTGTTGCCTTTGATGGTCTACGTCTTGTTCATTGTTTCTTATGATTCCATAAAGCATCCATCCTACCCTGGTATATATATTGCTGGGCAGTAGATCTTCTTCAATCATGATCTCACAAAGGTACTTGCTTGTCTTAAGTCTCACACAAGTAGCTGAACTATAAACCATTAACTCTTAGCCTGCTAAGCATGACTTGATCAAGCTTGGCCAATAGTTAAGAACCAGATCAGCCTGCTCCCACTGGAAGCTTCATGATCAGGATCTGCAATGTTTGCTACAGAATGGCAAGCAATGTCAAGCATGCAGCTGAGAGCATTTAACTATGAATTAATCGAGGATATTAACATATCTAGCAGGTTATGGGTTAAACAATCTTGTTGACTTGACCGCGGTCTCAGTCAATACTGGCTTGCTACAGCAAAGGCTACAAACAATATAAGACTTAGTGATGTGAAAAATCAATTGTTTTCTATATGACAGTGGAGAATGATGGACCGAAGACAGCTCTCTTGATTGAAATGTATTACATGTTATAGCAGTAAGCAAACCTTTCTCGATGAATTATTGATGCGATTTCATAGACGGTATAGCGAGGGCTGAAGCTTTCCCTATTCAAAACTAACTGGCAAAAGAAGAATATCTGTCATGGTGAGGATTTCCAATACCAGAGAAATATTTTTGCTGTCATTTGTTTTGTCAGATATTATATTGCATAATGATACTAAATCAATGTTTGTATGTTTGTTGAGGCAGCAGTGTTCATGGCCAGTGAGAGGGTGGTATGGGATGGGCTCACTGTCACATATGGAGTAAGAATGGCCCTTCAGATGGATCCCAGCTAACATCTTAAGTTATAGATGGTTTAGTTCCAGATGGGTGTTTGTTGTAGCCACAGATTAGTACTTAATGCAGTCTAGGATGGGTGCTTGTTGTAGTCCCAGATGGCTACTAATTGTATCTCAGATGGATGCTCATTGTCCCAATTTGTTGCTCATTGAAGTGCTCATTGTTGTCCCAGATGGGTGCTCATTGTTGTCCCAGATTGGTGCTTATTGTTGTCCCAGATGGGTGCTCATTGTTGTCCCAGATGGGTGCTTATTGTAGTCCCAAATGTCTTTTCTTTGTGGTCCCAGATGGGTGCTTGTTGTTGACCCAGATGGGTGTTTATTATAGTCTCAGATGGGTGTTCATTGAAGTCCCAGATTGGTGCTCATTGTAGTCTCAGATGGGTGCTTATTGTAGTCCCAGATGGGTGCTTATTGTAGTCCCAGATGGGTGCTCATTGTAGTCCCAGATGGGTACTTAATGTAGTCTCAAATGGGTGCTCATTGTAGTCTCACATGGCACTCATTGTTGTCCCAGATTGGTGCTCATTGTTGTCTCAGATGGGTGCTAATTGTTGTCTCAGATGGGTGCTCATTGTTGTCCCAGATTGGTGCTTATTGTTGTCCCAGATTGGTGCTCATTGTAGTCTTAGATGTAGTGTTTGGTACTCTTAGATGAGGGTGTATCGTAGTTTCAGAATGGTGCTAGTAAAATATAGAAGCCAAAATGTCACTTTCGTCCAGACTCAGGGAGTTGCAAGTCAACTCTTACTGCTTAGCAATGGCTACTCTCTCCTTTCTGTGGTAGAGTGACTCCCCTTAATCTAAGGTTACAGATAGAAATACTAATACAAATATTTCTAAGTAAGTGATAATATTTAACTAGATTTGATTATCATCTGAAAATAACAAAGCACATATTTACTCTTAACTTACTGGAGAATTAGGAAAACATCTTCTTTTTACAAAGAAACCTTATATCTTGCCAGTTGTTATAGGAAAATGTTAACATGTTTATTTGATTCTCACCTTTATTATTCTTTTGAAGATATTTTTAGAAAACATGCATACATCTCATTCTCAACTTCACAAGAATTTTCTTGAGATGATTTTCTAATATAATGTTATAAAGAATTAAGGATTACTTTGAAGCCTTTTATAATATACCAGTATTTGTTTTTTATTGATGGAAACTATCATCTCTTCTTGATCCTACAGCACCCAGCTTGTGTTGATTAACAGATATATACATCTCATACCATCTTGTAGGGTTTATTGGCCCAAGAAGCTATAGGTTGTGTGTTTGATCCCAAAGCAAGGCATTCCAGTCTTTATAAAAATGATACTAATCTAGCTTCCCTTACCTTTCCTCAGCTTGTAGGTTGTTTTTTTCCCTGAAATTTGTTGACAGTATGTCAGAATTATGTGAGTGGATGGAAATCTGTGAATTCTCCAAGTGTTCACAGCATGCACACTTTTATGGTCATCATATGCCTGAACAGAAAATAAACTTGTGAAAGTAAACAACATGGCTGTCAAGGTGCAGCATGAGAGCAAGATGGTGATAACTATTAGCCTGCTTATCACATATTTATTAGGCTTAAGCAAATAGTGTAGATCCAGATCAGACAGCTCCCTGCTCAGGATCTACACTATTCACTGCCAATTGTCTATAAAGAAAATATATTTTGGTTGTGAGCAAATTATGAATATTTTGTTATATTATATTTATAAGGAAATAAATGTAGCAAGATGGGTTAATGAAGGGGCAGTTGCCCTGTATGCTTTGGGCCCACAGATACCAAAAATATAGGTGTGTCAAAACAAGCCAGGTGTTATATAATTAAAGGGATAAACTAAGTATGTTTATCATTACTAGATTTTTAAAGGTAAAACAATGAAGATCATGTACGTTAAATACTAAATATGTAGAAAATAAAAAACCCAATGTTTATGACATAGATTTTTAAGTTAATGTAAGATTTCTCTAGATTTACATGAGTGTGATTTTCAGTTTGAAAGTGTGATCCTAATGCCAGAAGAATGAGACTCGATGACTATAAAACCCTACAAAGAAACTAGTTGTTGAAGTGATGAGTTTTAAAAATCTTGGTGTGCCATCATTTTCAGTGTTCACTGTATGCCTGTACAGTAATGGCAGCCTCATATCTGCTTCATGTATATATTATTTGCACATGACTTCATCATGAAACCCAACAGAGAAACAAACTGGTAGTTGTAGTCTTGAATGATCTGAAAATCCAGCACAACTAAATTGTTTCCTATTAGCCATTACAAGATCCGGGAAAGCACTTTCCTCAGGCAAAGCCTTTCGATAGTTTAATCATGCTGGATCAGGTTCAATTTCTGCAAAGTCATTTGGTTGTGCAATCAAGGAGCCCATTTAACAATGTTACAAACAAAATTAATGTTAATAATATTGACATTTGTATGGAGAAGGGATTCTTGTGAGGAAGAGTTTCAATTGAAAACTTGTCAAAAAGAATAATTCGAAACCTAGTTTTAGATTTCAACATAAAGGCAGTGTTGTTATGTTTTGTTCAGGCTTTATTTCTTAGAAATGTTAGAGCAGAGTCAAATGTGGCAAATGTTTGTGCAAGTTGTCATTGATTCAAGCTGTACTAGAAATAATGTGAAAATTTTAAGTTCCTGACCAACATAATTATGATTTTAACATGTTTCTGTGCTTTGATTTATCCATTTATATAAATGTGCATCGGCATATTCAAAGTTTTGAATCCTATAATAATCATGCTTTAGGTATTGTATTTTTTATTGAGAAATGTTATTGTCACATTCATATGAGAAATTCATAGTAAACCTTTGTTTGATGAACTGATGAACATCTGTGGTTATATCAGAACAAGGGCATCCAAGGTTAAGCAGACGCCAAATTGTAACTCCTCAGACTGTTTAGCCTCGCACTTTATGGAATCAAGTCTCATTTGGGTCAAAGGTCTTAATGTGGGAAGGTCTTCCCGCTGACCTGTGGTGCACAGACGTGTCTGGGGTCTTCTTTCACTAAAATAGCTGGATGTTGCTTTATTGACCATAATTGCCGAAATTGCCGATTTTCAAAGTCCAACTTTAACTTCCTTATCAACAAGCAACCACTTCTGAACAAATATAAGCTATATAAAAGTTGACAATTTAGAAAGAGAAAGAGTATCAAATTCATATGTCTTTATAACGACCCCTTTGTTAATAATATAGACTTTAAATATGTTACAAATCTGTGGTGTCTAGATCCAGAAGTTGTGTGTATACAAGTCCCTTGTCTGGCTAATTAGTTATCATTTAAAGGCAACATTGTCATCAACTGGTATTGATTGGCCAGAGTGGATATGGTCTGACATTTAAACATCACACCATAGTCAGCCTCCTAGACTAACAACTCTCCTTGAAAACATTGATGGGATTGTTCTCTGTTTAGGAGACTAGAAATCTATTAGAAAGTACAACCCACTTCTTTATTTTTAAATAGTGTAGTTCCTGAACATTTTGCATCATTGTAAATATTTTAGAAATATGTTATCTTTAATATGTAATAACAACTGACAGCTACCTGCTGTTATGGTTATGGAAGTCATTACCCACACCAAAACCGCAAGCTTAAATAAGCTTGCGGCAACTTTGCGACAAGATTGCGGTAAGATTGCAACCAAGCGTGTTGCAATCTTATTTAAGCTTGCGGTAAGATTGCGATAAGAAAGCCGCAATCTTAAAATTAAGCTTGCAAGGTTGCGATAGGAACCATTACGATCTTGATTGCTCGCTTGACTGCTCGCTTGCAAGCTTGCGCAATCATGCCAAGCGAGCGGTTTGGCTCGCTTAGAAGCAAGCGAGCGGTTTGGCTCGCTTAAAAGCTCGCTTGCACGCTTGGCAAGCTTGCAAGGTTGCGATAGGAACCATTACGATCTTAATTGCTCGCTTGCAAGCTTGCGCAATCATGCCAAGCGAGCGATTTGGCTCGCTTAGAAGCTCGCTTGCACGCTTGCAAGGTTGCGATAGGAACCTTTGCGAGCTTGATTGCTCGCTTGCAAGCTTGCGCAATCATGCCAAGTGAGCGGTTTGACTCGCTTGCTCACTTATCCCATGCGTGCGGTTTGGCACGCTTGCAAGCTTGTGCTATCATCCCAAGCTTGTGGGTTGTTTTTTTCTTTGCTTGATCAAATCCGTTGAGTGGCTAAGGTTGTGGCTAGATTGACATAAATAAAATCACTAGATAACATTTGTGGTTTTCACTTAAAAATCCGATGCAACAAAAAATTTACAGGGAAAATAACACAACAGAAAGATACTAAATATATTCCACTTTAATTAAAGACAATGGCAAAAAACACAAAGGAGAAGTGGTCATTTATTCAAGGAAACAACTAAAAGATGCTTATCAATTAATTTATATTCTTAACCCATAGCTCGCTAAGCACTTATTATTAATGAGAAAGCATGACAAGCCATTTTCGGGGGTCTAGCGAATAGGATTTTAAATGATTAAATCAAACTTAAGTATCAATTTATTTATCATTAAGAATAAAATACATACAATGCACTCAAGAAATAGTACCACAGGTATTGTGTTCAAAAACAGTTCATAGTCAGTTCTTGTTGATTTCTCAGATGACAACTCTAGTTCAGCTTGAGGGAATCTTGCATCCTTCCTCTTACCTGCACAGCAAATGTATTTTTTCTCCAATTACGTCTGAAAAGAAAAAAAATCCAACATTCTGCATTATTTAATTTTTTTTTTCCTTACCTGATTTTTTATTTAGCAATGAAAGATTTATTTAGTATGTAAGGGTCTTGTGTTATTTGTACCACACAGGCACCTAATGATTTTTCAGTCAAATTTAGATGCAGAGAAAGTGTTCACAGATTGAAAGAAATAGATTGGAAATTTTACAAAAAACAAGGAAACAAACAAAAAACCTTATTAGATGCTGACACAAACTTTAACAGCTTTGGTCATGATGCAAACTTGCCTATTCTTTAAAACAGCAATTTGAAAACAGCAACAAATAACAGGAGCTATAGGCAAAAGCACCCCCATATTTTATATGTTTAAAGCCTGAGCTGAGAAATGCTGAACTAACTAAAAAGTAAAGCTTAACAAAATACTATCTTGGTTATTTTATAAGCATTAAAATGCACAAAGGGGTAAAAGTAAAACACCAGACCTGGTAGTGCAATCCGTAGAGTGCCGGCTCCTGGTACTAGAGGCATTGGGTTCAGTCTGGGCTGCAACATACCAAAGTCATGTTAAATGGTAGTGTTATTGCTCCCTTGCTAATACTCAAGCAAATATACAGCTAGTTCTATGACTAGTCAGTCAGGTGTCAGGATAATGTGACTGGGTGTATCATGCCAGGTGTTCATGGCATGCTAAAATCAGTAAAAACAGCTTTATATTGGCTTCAATTGAACACTGTCTTCAAATAAATTGTTGGTGGTTTGATTGTTTATTAGGTTTATTGAGCCACCAACAGTAGTACTGGTATTTCAGTTATCTGGAGACGGTGTTCACTTGAAGCAGATATAGTGCTGCCTTCACTGTGTATAGCATGCCATAAACAAATAACATGATACTACATCCAGTCATATTATCCTGACACCAGGCCAACCATAAACACACAGATAAATAAAAAGCCAGTAAATTTAAAATGTATGGTTATTACAGCAAGATTATTTTTTTATTAATGTAAGTGAATACAGAGAACAAAGGAAATTGAAATTTAAAATATACCAACTAATTTTAATATTATAATATTGCAATCAAAACAGGGGCGCCCATGGCTGAGCGGTTAGAATCGCTGACTTGAAGCTCCTCAGCCCCTCACCGCTTGGGTTCGAGTCCTAGTCGGGGTGAGAACTTCCATGTAGGGAGGTTTTCCTCCACCAATAATTAGCTGGACGTCGCCAATATGGCCATGTAACAAAAAATCAAACAAAACCAAAACAACATAATTTATGATTTCCCAAAAATGACATCTTCATGTACCAACAGCTGTGCCATGCAATTAATAATAAACATGGTAGTGCTAAAAGGTAGCAAATGCATTAATACAAGAACTGGTACAAATGGTCAAAATGTTACATAGTCATCTAAGCACCTTTTGTGTCATCCATGCATTGCTCTTCACTGGCCTCCTTATTGACATCCGTCTGCATCTCCGATTCTTTTTTTGTTCACTTGCATCTGGCTGTTTCAAACTATTACAGAAAATAAAATACTTTACATGAGTGGCAATTCCATACATCATGTACAAGTGTACAAGTTATCTTGGATATCTCTATTACCGGTGACCTAAATTTATTTTTTTAACACAACAATGTAATCAACAACAAAAAATATTGTGTAGCCACTTGAAACCGTTTTATGTGCCTTTATTCCTATAGTATGGAATGTATCCATGTGTAATGTCCGGTTACTGGATATTACCGTTAATAGGGTCACTCTAAAATAAACAATATTACAAAAATGTCTTACGTTTGAACTTGTCAGAACCGTATCAACTCTAACTGAAGCATAAATTAAATATACAGTAGAAAACACATGTTTATGGAAAAGTCAACGGTTTCAGAAAACGTTTGTGATAAGAAAAAAACTAAAGTGAAATGTCGGAACTGAAAAAGATCGTGAAAACATTTGACACGTTAATTTTGCATTCTAAACCGTTAATGTACTAAACTTACTACGTTCAGAAAACCTGATTTAAAATGTGGTGCTTCTTATAATTGTTTAAGTAGATCAATGTCTCACCTCTGCTTAGTAGTCCAGTGAAGGAAAGTCATTTTTTTCATCTTTTTCATCACATTTTTTGCATTTCGTTGAAAATTGGCGCGGCCGGAAGTGTAGATTGCGCATGTGCTATTGTAAATCGGGACCGCTCGGCGATTTCTTCGGTTATTTTCCGAAAGTTACGATTGGTTTTACTAAAACACCGTAAAAGCGACTTTAAAACTTTTATTATTAAATGGTGTTTATTCACATTCCCAATAAAGTAAGAGTGGTTTTAACATGATACTCTACTGTCTGTTCTGTTATTGTGTTGTCATATTAGATATTAGACTGTAGATCTACTTGACCAGGTTTTCGAAAGACAACAACAAAAAGTTATTAAAAAACTGACATCTTTGGAATGAGATAAAAAAAATAAATATTGTACTAAGCTATTATTACCAAATCTTTTGTAGATTGTCTTTAATTATAACATAGCTTAAAATTGCTTTTGTGATCAGTCAGATCAAGGTCACTGTAACTCATAACAGCAATTTGCTTTCCATGTCTACTCAGGATTTAGATAGATATCAAATTTGGAAGTTAACTTGTTTATGGGATGCCAAAGTATGGGATTGTTTTTGTTGTCAATTAGTTTGAAGTACTGAGTCACTGTTACTAAATACATTTTATTTTGTTTATGTTCATTATCTTATTTTTTTTTTGAGGATTAATCAGATTAAGTAGTTAACTAACTATCTCATGGGAAGAATATGTTTGGAATTGCTTAAGGGATCAATTGTTGTCAAGTTATTAAATATATTTTTGGATTTTCTATAAATAACTCAAGATGGGAGTAGGGTATCATTACCAAATTACTTTCTAGGGAGAGTAAATCTGGGACTATTTTGTATAGGGTTGTGTGATTTCTGTTAAATAATAAATAATGACAAAATAAAATTTTAAAAAAATTGGCAGTTAGTATTTAGAGCATTTTTATGTCACATTCTGGTAAGCTTTTTTCAACCAACTGTCCATCTAGCTGCATTAACAATTTGCTCGTAAACACTTTAAAGGCTACCGTTTTGATCCAATCTTAACCAACACTGGTGGTCAGAATGTCATTAAATGTTTGTCTGTATGAAATCTTGGATGAGTTAATAAATAGGTCACATGGTCAAAAAGTAGGTGACTTGGTCAGATCTATAAAAACCTTGAGAACACATTAAAATACTTTTTTGGGGCCTAACCTTCACAGAACTTGACCAGAATCTTTGTTTGCAATAAATCTTGATGTGTAACTGTAGGCAAAGATTTGCTTCAACATAACTTGTAATCACTAGAATCCAAGGCACAGTTGTGAACATTTAGTCTTGTGATTAAATTTTAAAGCCAGTGTCCTCAGGTGAGCGATACAGGGCCATCATAGCTTTCTTGCTGTATATCTGCAAGTGGAACTGGTCATGCTGGTCAAGTTCTCTTTCAAATGTAATTTCTTTAAAGAAATACAAAATAAATTTCTTAATGTCTTGGAATAATTTTATGCTTGCAAGACCACGACCTATCCACAATCCTAATAATAATTAGTTTTAAGCTTGCAAGATCGCAAGCTTCTTGCAATCTTTAGTGGAATATAAGATTGCAAGCTTGCAAGACTGCAAGCTTCTCGCAATCTTAATGGTATTTAAGATTGCGAGAAGTGTGCGAACAAAACCTAACCGCAACCTTAATTTCTATGCAAGCGAGCGTGCTCGCATCCGCGACCATAATATTTAAGAATTGCAATCTTATTAAGATTGCGACAAGCTTGCGCAAACTTGTCGCAAACTTGTGACGAGCTTGTCGCAAGCAAGCGTTTTGGTGTGGGTATACACATATCTGAGTAGTATCTCCATCACATCTAACATCTGACCAGTTGGATGTCCAGACATTTTATATCCCTGTTCTTAAAAGTTTTATCCAACACTTTACCTTTATGAAAGACATGTATCACTCTTACCCTTGTTTTTGTGAATTTTGGCATAACTTCTGATAAAAGGCATATTTCAGTCATACTCAATGTGATCTTAAATGCTATGTCAGTGGTAAGACCATACTTAAGTTGTGAATATCTTGTCTAAATGTTCCATGTTTTAAAAACATAAAATAAAGCATGATGGGGATTTTCTCTTTAAATACATGTCCAGGTCAGTGCCATCAGCCCCTAGGTTACATGTGCTCCAAATGTGTTAAGTCAAGCACCTTTGGTTAATAATGTTTTAACTATGCTGCATAGGCTAAGATAGGGATTACCAATTTGTGATAGATCTGTAAATTAAGGTCCAGATTAAACAAACTCTGGATCTGTAATTTATGGTCCAGATTACATGTAATGTTGACCTGGAATTTTAGACCCAGATTAAATGTACTAGAAACCATAATTTTTGGTCCAGATTAAATGTATTCTAGATCTGTAATTTATGGTCCAGATTACATGTAATGTTGACCTGGAATTTTAGACCCAGATTAAATGTACTAGAAACCATAGTTTTTGGTCCAGATTAAATGTATTCTAGATCTGTAATTTATGGTCCAGATTACATGTAATGTTGACCTGGAATTTTAGACCCTGATTAAATGTACTAGAAACCATAATTTCTGGTCCAGATTAAATGTATTCTAGATCTGTAATTTATGGTCCAGATTACATGTAATGTTGACCTGGAATTTTAGACACATTAAATGTCCATAATTTATGGTCCAGATTACATGTAATGTTGACCTGGAATTTTAGACACATTAAATGTCCATAATTTTTGGTCCAGATTAAATGTTCTCTAGATCTGTAATTTATGGTCCAGATTATTTGTAATTTTGACCTGGAATTTTAAACACAGATTAATTGTACTAGAATCCATAATCATAGGTCCAGATTAAATGTTCTCTAGATCTGTAATTTATGGTCCAGATTATTTGTAATTTTGACCTGGAATTTTTAACACAGATTAAATGTACTAGAATCCATAATCTAAGGTCCAGATTAAATGTTCTCTAGATCTGTAATTTATGGTCCAGATTATTTGTAATTTGACCTGGAATTTTAAACACAGATTAAATGTACTAGAATCCATAATCTTAGGTCCAGATTAAATGTACTCTAGATCTGTAATTTGTGGTCCAGATTATTTGTAATGTTGACCTGGAATTTTAAACACAGATTAAATGTACTAGAAACCATAATTTTTGGTCCAGATTAAATGTTCTCTAGATCTGTAATTTATGGTCCAGATTGCATGTAATGTTGACCTGGAATTTTAGACACATATTAAATGTCCATAACTTTAGGTCCAGATTAAATGTACTCTAGATCTGTAATTTATGGTCCAGATTGCATGTAATGTTGACCTGGAATTTTAGACCCAGATTAAATGTACTATAGATCTGTAATTTTAGGCCCAGATTAATTGTTCTATAAATCTATAATTTTAGGCCCATATTAATTGTACTATAGATCTGTAATTGTATGTCCATACTAAATGTGCTATAGACCTGTATTATATCCACAAATAAAGTGGCCCTACTAAGTGTCTTGTATATAGTCTCCGGAAGTGTCATCTTGGGTTCTTGTTGTGTTGTCTATAGTCACAAATTGATGATGCCTAGATTTGTGCCTAATATTCTGTGGTCCAAGATCTGTGTCATCTATAGTCACACATAGAGGAGGCCTAGATTTGTGTCTATAGTCCAATATTCTGTTGTCCAAGATCTGTGTCATATATCCTCACAAAAAGAGGCGGTCTAGACTTGTGTCTATAGTTCCAAATAGTGTCTTTAGTCCCAGAATATGAAGTCATATATTTGTGTCTATAGTCCTATATAATAGCCCTCTATCTGCCTATACTCCCAGATAGTCTAGGCCTATATATTGCTCTTTAAGTCACAAATAGTGTAGTTTTTTAATCAATCTAAAGTCACACAGTGTGCAGTCACAGTCATGTCTCTAGTCACAGAAAGTGTTGTGCCAGATCTGTGTCTATAGTCAGATATACTGTATTTCATAGATCTGTCTATAATCCTAGATATAGTAGTCCTAGATCTTGTCCATAAACTTGATATTTTAAAGTTGTCTTTAAATGCCCAGCTACTGCAGTCTTAGATCTGTGTCTATAGTCCCTGATTTGACTCCCTAGATCTGTGTGAAGTCCTTGATGGTGTAGGTCTAGATCTGTGTCTATAGTCCCTAGGTCTGTGTGAAGTCCTAGATGCTGTAGGCCTAGATCTGTGTCTGTAGTCCCTTATTTGAATTCCTAGACAGGTGTGAAGTCCTAGATGGTGTAGGCCTAGATTTGTGTCTAAAGTCCCTTATTTGAATCTCTAGGTCTGTGTGAAGTCCTTGATGGTGTAAGCCTAGTTCTGTGTCTGTAGTCCCTTATTTGAATCCCTAGATCTGTGTAAAGTCCTAGATGGTGTAAGCCTAGTTCTGTGTCTAAAGTCCCTTTTTTGAATCCCTATATAGGTGTTAAGTCCTAGATGGTATAGTTTTAGATCTGTCTGTATCTAAGACTATTTGAATCCCTAGGTCTGTGCAAAGTCCTTGATGGTGTATTCCTAGATTGGTGTCTAATATCCCTGATTTGAATCCTCAGATCTGTGTGAAGTACTAGATTGTGTAGGCCTAGATATGTATCTGTAGTCCCTTATTTCAATCACCAGATCTTTGAGAAGTCCTATATGGTGTAGGCCTAGATCTGTGTCTATAGTCCCTTATTAAATCGCTAGATCTATGTAACGTCCTTGATGGTGTAGGTGTCTAATGTCTCTTATTTGAACCTCTAGATCTTTGTGAAGTCCTTGATGGTGTAGGCCTAGATCTGTGTCTATAGTCCCTTATTTGAATCCCTAGATCTTTGTGAAGTCCTTAATGGTGTAGGCCTAGATCTGTGTCTATAGTCCCTTATTTGAATCCTTAGATCTGTGTGAAGTCCTTGATGGTGTAAGCCTAGATCTGTGTCTATAGTCCCTTATTTGAATCCTTAGATCTGTGTGAAGTCCTTGATGGTGTAGGCCTAGATCTGTGCCTATAGTCCCTTATTGTAAGTCATAGATCTGTTTTCAGTCTCAGATAGTGCAGTCTTGCCTCTGTGTCCAGTTTCCCAGATAGAGTAGTCTAGGTTTTAGTCCGTAGTCACAGATGGTCACTGGTGTAGTCGGAAGTCTCTGTCCACAGTCACATATTATTATTTATAATTGTGTACAATCACAAGAAGCACACACTACTATGAGTGTATGATTCATTTTACAACATCCAAGCTATGTATCATTCCTCTAATAAATTGCATTTTAAAGGTCACATTAAGTACTTAGATGATGCACACAGAGGTCATTCATGAAATTTCAATGGCTGTTCCCATTCGATGTAAGAAATGCCAACTTTTAAACTTAATAATGAACAGTTTTAATGGGTGGTTTATTAATTATATGTTAAAATCAGTATTGCTTAATTATCACTACAGTTTATATATAGATAAATTCATTAGCACAGTAATAAACGCAGTTTGAACTTACAACTGTTATATTCATTTTCTCTGTTAATTAATATCTGTCTTCATATACACATATAAACGATACACAAACTGTAAATAATACTAATTTTAACTGCTAATAATTCTAGCACACCCAATCCCCAATTAGGCTGTACTTGCGTTCACGACCAATGCTGTGAAACTTTATTTGACACCATAATAAGGCATTATTGGTGTGCTGATGCCGTCATGGTTTAGTCATTTATCTCGTCAAAACAAATTGTTTACACTTAATGAGGGACAATCGCAAGAGGCACGTGCAGCAAAAGCGAAACAACTCGTTAAATACACCTACAGCAGCGGTGGTAAATACACAGTTCATGGTGTAACATTGTTTATCTGTTTTTTGTTGTTGTTTTTTTTTTTAGATAGGCCGATATCTTCCCTTCTGGTTCATATTTGAAAACGCTGCTATTAGTTTAAATACCTTCAATATTTTGCTAATTAAGATCGTTAATTAACAGGCCGCCACTTGTCTAATAAACCTATTCTGATTGTGTTGGCTGCCCCGGTTCTTCACTTGTCCATTTTCTTAAGAAAACGTATTCTAAACATTATCAAAGCGCTCAATTTAAATAAATTACAGCTATACAAAGATTGCAAATCATTTAACAGAGATTAAGTCAGTAATATCGATATTCTATTCCGCTCGCTTCATCTGTTTATTTTACCCAATAATCTCCTCTTGCTTGAATGGAACGCCTGGCCTTTGTTACTGACGACTTGCTACCACTATTATTGGCTCTGTGTTATATAGTTGCCTGTGGTGCGTGGCTTTTCAGCGTGTTTACAGCACTGACTGTGTTTACACATAGGAGCGAGACACCTGCATAGCTAGCTGTTAGAAATAGATTGATAGTCATTTTGTTAACAGGTATCACTTAGCATGCTAATCGGTCGGGATCAATTAACTTTATCATTCATTTGTGATTGATTTCTTCAATTCTGGAACTTGTTTATGGATTAGATCTGTGAGTTGATCAGCTGTTGTACGCTCTATTGTTCATGATGCGTTTTGACACTAATACTTGGATTTAGCACAAAAGAGTGGGACGCTGATTCCGAATCGGACAGAAGTTCGGACGGATTTTTAACCCGGGACATCTATGGATATCAACTGGTCAAATTTGGCCACTGACATTCAAATTTCTGTTCAAACCGAAACGGACTTAAAAAGGTAGGGAGCTGTTTACTGTAAGTTTTCATTCATCAATTCAGCTTCAGAGGCAAGCAGACAGCCACAAGTGCGTTATATTGGGCCGTTATCCGGTGTAAGGGCGACAACTGTAACATTCGGCGGTCCAGATTATTGAGAGATAAGTTCTGTTGAACAGATACATAATGTATACAGACTAGAGATCTTTTATAAGAAGCCTCTTATCCATGACACTTTGTAACTTGAGATCAGATTGGAGATATTGATTGTTTTAATTGTATTCAACGTACTCGGTTAATTGTCAATTAGTACAATGTGGCTTAACAGAAAGGTTGTAAGTAGGACTACAGTTCTATTGCTGTTAGGGGTTATTTAGTGAAGTTGATTCATGTGTACTACACCCAGTACTCCCACATTTAGGTTAGATTGAATCAGTGTTTTAAGGATTGTGTTTTGTCAGCTATGCCAGGAAACTGTCTGCTGTTGACATCAAATTTGCTGATAGATGAAATTGTACTTTCATTTTGTGGTCACTGCAATATGACTTCCCTTTCATGATATCAACCTTTATATAAAAGAACATTTTTTGTGCCTAAGTAAGGCTTCTAAATAAACCACAGATTGACAAAATTAATTTACCCTTGATGTTCATTTGACCTAATATAAACATGTGTTAATGTTATTCTGACCCTGTGGGAATGTCCTGTAAAAGATACACCTTTGATGTAGTGTCAAATCATTTTCAACAACAGTGTCTGCTTGTAGGTAAACTCTTACACAATCTTGTACCCCTAATTCTCTGTGTGGGTTGGTCCTATCCACAATAATGACCCTTTTGGTGTCAATCCTAAAGCAAGTTGGGCTTGCTTGTAAGCAGTCTTTACAACCCTGGGTGACTGTGTGGGTCAGTCCTTATAAGACCATCACTGTATGGGAGAGTCCACACAAGACAAGCACTGTGTGGGTCAATAATTACAATGCTAACTCACCGTTGGGCCCATTCATTGTAATATAAAGTCATTGTGTATGTCATTTCTGACATGGCTGTTACAGTGTGGGCCAGTCCTTTCAGTGTTTGTGTATAGGATACACCTAACAAGACAGGTCACTGTCAGTCTGTGAGGTTCAGTCCTAAAACATCAAGATCTCTGTGTGGGTCAGTCCTTGCAAAATTGGTCTTTGTGGACCAGTTGTTACTATATATTGTCCCCGTGTGGGTTAGTCTGGACAAGATGGTTATCATCCATGTAGGCTAGTCCTTACAAGACATGGGTTCTGTGTGGGTCAGTGCTTACAAGGAAAGGTCTCATTGAGGGCCATTCCTTACAAGATAAGGTCTCTGTGTCTGTCCTAACAAGACATGGGTTCTGTGTGGGTCAGTGCTTACAAGGAAAGGTCTCATTGAGGGCCATTCCTTACAAGATAAGGTCTCTGTGTCTGTCCTAACAAGACATTGTCTCTGTGTGAGTTAGTCATCAGCCAACAAGCTTTCCACATAGGTCAGTCCTTATCAGGCGTCATCTCTGTGTGGGTCAGTCCTAACAAGACATTGTCCCAGTATGTGTCAGTCCTAACAAGACATTGTCCCAGTATGTGTCAGTCCTAACAATACATTGTCTCTGTGAGTTAGTCAGCAGCCAACAAGCTTTCCACATAGGTCAGTCCTTATCAGGCATCATCTCTGTGTGGGTCGGTCCTAACAAGACATTGTCCAGGTATGTGTCAGTCCTAACAAGACATTGTCCCAGTATGTGTCAGTCCTAACAATACATTGTCTCTGTGAGTTAGTCAGCAGCCAACAAGCTTTCCACATAGGTCAGTCCTTATCAGGCATCATCTCTGTGTGGGTCGGTCCTAACAAGACATTGTCCAGGTATGTGTCAGTCCTAACAAAACATTGTCTCTGTGGGGAGCACTCCATAAAAGACAGGTTCTTTGTGTGGGCCATATCTAAAAAGATAGGGCCTCTGTATGGCTCAGTCTTTAAAAGACAATGTCTCTGTGTGGGCCAGTTTTCAAAAGACTTTGTATCCATTTGGTTAATTCATCACAATAATGTAGGTGTTGGCAAGTCCTTAAAATGGCAATGTGTTGCTCAGTCCTTTAAAAGACATTGTGTGTGGGTCAGTCTTTCAAGATAGGGTCCCTGTGTAGGTCATTTCTAAAAAATGACTGTCTCTGTGGATCTGCCCTTAAAAGACATTGTCTTTGTATTTGCCAGTGATGTTAAATGTTGAAAAATAGTAAACCTTTAGCCATAAATAGCAAAAGATTATTATTTAAAGAACATAGTATTAGTTCATCATAGTATGCTCTTTTATAAATTGTTTTTAACCTCCTTTTATTCTTGTTTTATCAGATATTGCAAGCATCGTCAAGAGATTTTGCGCTAGCCAAATGAAAAGTTCACACTTTCATATTTGCTTGTATTACCATACATCATTATGTATAGTATCACTGCAGATCGTAATCTATGAGCTCTCATTCAGGAAGTTTTCATTGTTTATAAGTGCCCACATGTATGTTGTTAAAAATATTCTGGATTGTAGTCACTTAAACACAGGGAGTGGGACATCTGTGTATATTGTCAGTGGACAGCAGATTGGACAAGATTGGGCTAGTTTTATAATTTGATTACTTGATTACTAGATCATTTCCCTTATCCTTCTTCTCACCCTCCTCCTCCTCCTCCTCTTCACCACCATCCTCAGATCTCAGCAGATGTAAGCTGCAGCAGAAAAGACAAGGGTATCAGCAAAGACAACAGCAACAGCAGCAGCAGCAGCATTTATCGACATCAGCCCAAACACCAACTCTATAACAAAACAAATAACTGAAGGACAAATGAGAGATTCTGCTGTGGCAGCTCCCAGCCTTTTCTTAAATAACTATTAACATGTTCAGTTTTTAGAATCATTCAGTAGCTGGTATTTATCTACTTTTTAATTAAAAATCAGAATACTTCAGGGCTATATGTAAGCCTGAATCATAGTATGGTGCATACTGCAGCACTTTATAAGTATCTTTCTGCTTTTAAGTTATCTTGAATATATGTGCTAAGACTTTTTCTGCTTCATTTGTAAGTAGCCTCTAATAATTCTAAGTATTGGCTAACAACTACAAAATTAACTTGGCATCACTACAGATCTAGTTGGAAATAGTGCAGGTTTTGATTGGAAAGATCCCAGTAAAGATCTGCCATCCTGTATGGAGCTACACAATTTGCCTTAGCATAATGTTCTGTACTTTACAGTTAAGAGTTAACAATACCAAGTTGTTGACTTATCATGTTTTAATGCTGGTATGATGCAATTAAACAAAAGTAACATAGTCCCAATTACTTAGAATTATATTTGCAAGTGTTTCTGGAATCCTTGAAATTTAAATCTAATAGCCCTCTGTTTCTAATAATGTATGGCCCAATGGTCTTCAATCACTCTCTTTCCAGTTTATGAATAATCTTAAAAATTGTTGATTTTTTTCTGTAACAAAAAGAACATTTATGAAAACTGACATTTAGTAAGATATTAAGTGGTAAAATTATGTACAGTTAAACATAGAAAAAGCCAACTTTAAACCTTGAAAATTATTATTTTTATACTTTGTATATCAAAAATTTCGATTTTACAAAATATTAAAAAAAAGAATATAAAAAAGCTACTTATTGCTGTAGAATAAATATTTTAATGCTGTGTATTGAACTTCTATAAAAAAAAAATTATTAAGTGAAATTTTGTACTATGTTTCTCCCTTATTTAAAAAAATATTTTGTTTTGTTTATAAAATCACCTTAGTTTTATTTGACTTATAATTGATAATTAAACATTTAAACTGACGATAATCACAAAACCTTTTAACTTGAGACTATTTATAATACATTTACATGCTGACCATGTTCGTCTTTGATTAAAGTAAAGCAAGTATATCTATCTACCTATGTAATAGTCCACTATTTATATATTTATATACACACACTTTAACAGTGTAAGTGTAATCAATCAGCTCTATAGACCTGGTAGTTTAGTTAAGTGATCAAAAACAACTGAATTTGAGGGTGGTATTTGTACATATCTGAACAACTGGTTTAGTAATTGTTTCTCTTACAGTTTAAGTAAAGAATATTGTCAAACATGTTAAAGCCATAAGTCATCCAAGGCATAAGAAACACCAAAGTGACCATTTACCTGTATTGAATTCAACCTTATCAAAAGATGAAAATCTCAAATTTGATTGTCTGTGGACAGACTATGTGAATATTAAATGATTCTTTGAAAGCAAAATTATATAATATTTTATGTAACGATATATCTTAACTGTTTTTGTTCAATGATTTTTTTGCTTAAATACTTAAAGAGAGCATTTGAAGGTTTTGTCTGTCAGTTTGTTTGCATGCCTTAAGGGGAAAATCCTGCTCCACACTAATAATGGCTGTGCTAAGTTCATTAAAACTAATCACCTGGCATGTCTTACCGGTAGCATCCTAAACATTTTCCTTTACATAGATATTTTTTATATCATTTTCACAATGAAATACTTTATCAAAACAGTAAAGTTAACATAATTATTAATTGTCATTATTAATGATAGTATTTTCAATGAAAATATAGATATATAGGTATTCTGATAGAGTTAAGCAAGCAATATTTATGAAAAATACAAATGAAGCACCAGTCTGGATGGTTATATGCTAGCCTCTCATACCCATATCTCCGTTTTTTTAACACTGCATGCTTTTGTACATTTATCTTATTTTTTTATTTTAGATTCTTTAGTAAATAGAATGATTTTGTTTGATTATTTAAAAATGAAAAATACAATTTATGTGTCATTTAAAAATTATAACAATCTGACAGGCAGGCACATTAAAGCAACTTGGACATTGTTGGCTAATTTTCATATTTTCAATTAAATATAACCCCTGATTATGAAATTATGTGTGAATATGTTGTCGTTCAAGAGATTGTGTTGTCATGAAGAAGATTATATAGATCAAGTGATTTTATATGTTGTAATCTGAACTTGTTTGTATCAACTGATTAATCATTTTAAATTTTCTTGTCTAGTAGCTGTTATTTGGACAAGGGTCTTAGCAAATCTTTAAATAAGAAAGTCTTTATTTCAAGTTGTTAAATTTGTGATTGACTCGTGGATTCTAAGTGTGTGAGTGTATTTTCTTGTCTGGAAAACTAACCTAATGGAGAGACTAATTGCTTATACATATTGTGTATTCTCACTTATCACCCCCTGTTGGTGGTATAAGGAAGATTGCTATTACATCATGTTTGTTCAGTGTTGAAAGGAAACTTTTGCTTGGCCAATAATACACCAGTGTTAACAACAACATCTTCAATGGGGTCCTACCGATATCCTCAGTTATCTCCCTTGCCAAGTCAGTTTAGAGTGATCTCCCTTTGGTATTGGGTAGTTCCGGTTTGTTGAGAAAAACGACGATCAGATAAAATATCGAGATTTATCCCTGTGTTCTTAAAGGAATTTCAATGTTCGCTCTATATTCAACGTAGGAAACTGATGCAGAACAGCAGTTCAGCCAAAGCTAAGAAGGAAATTATGTATGATCGAGTAAAACTGTTAAAGTCGGAACAGTTTCTCAAGAAACTGTATAGGTGGGGTAAAATAAGTTGGTACTTAATCTCGACAGATCATCCCGTAATACTGGTGTGTTGCGATTAATTTCGCTATTTTTGTTGTCTTTTTTCGTCATTGATGAGCTGCAGATAATTTGTGTAAGCGTTTAATGTAAATGTGATGGAAGTGAAGTGGTAATTGGAGCAATTCGACTATAGTAATGCATTTTTATACTAGTCATAATTGAAATTAAATGTGTGGCATGAAGGGAGTTGGCAACATATACAACCTATTTTGGTGTGTGTATTTTTTGCTCTTTTATCCTATTTTCATTAACTCATTGAGCCCTACAGCCAATTAACCAGTCATCCCCTAGAGGCATTTCTCCAGTCATCCCTACACCTGGTGGGGGCCTTATCTGCCCCTCATGCCTGGTGACACATCTGGTGTGGATTACCGGTCAGTGTAAGATATTGGGGGTGGATGTATACACAACACAATAAACATGTCATTTTGGATATACTCTAAAAGTATATTTTCACATACTTGCAGCACAGAAAGTGCTTTACACAACCGTGTAATTTTTAACAATGTAAGAAAAGAAATACTTCAGAAAAGAAGGAAAATGACTGAAATCCGAAAAACAAGTAAGATTAATAATATCAAAAATAACACATTTCAAAAGATTAAAATAAGATATAATCGACCTCATCAAGTTTTCTTATGTTTATAACGTGAATGACACTGCTTTATTTTAAAATTATATAATGAGTAACTTTAAAACAGTCGGCCGTCTTTGATTGAAAGTTGCGATTTACCAGTAGTTTGAAAAAATAACGCTCTTAAACTTCATATTTGATTGAAAATTCCGCTATTTCCAAGCGTAAGCTTTGTCTTTTGATCTGTTGATATTTGCAATTATATTATAAGTGGATCTGACACAGGTAATTCCACATATCCGCCGATACATGTGCGTATAAATAGGAATTTTAAAGCTAACATCGCCGTTTTTCTTTGTCTCGACATAATTAATTCATAGTGTTTTCATACGGGTTACATAAAATTCCAATACATATATTTCAGGCCATATAAACCTTACATGTGACCACGCTTTTTCCTAATCCACTGCTATTTTCAACATAAAATCGGCGTACTCACAATATAGTTTACTGTATATAACCGAAACCGGAACTACCCAAAGAAGCGCCACCTCGTTCAAGGGAGGTAAATACGTAGCGAAATCAGGGATAACTCCGTATATCGGTAGGACCCCATTACAATAACCTGCTTTCATTTATACACCATGAATCACTAACTGACATACTCTGACATTCAATGCACAAACAATGTTAGAATAAACAGACATTGAGCGGTCAATTCCAATTGGTTTCTGATTGTTCCTGATTGAAATTATAGTCTGGAAAAATCAAGATCTAAAAGAAGAATTGTTTTTGTGTGTTGTTTGTTATTGCAGCTCTCAAAATGGACCAGTTCTTCCATAAATAAACAGATGACATAATTACATTAGCTTGTCTTTTTTAACTATAAGAAAAAAAATGGGTGAAGGTATGTTTTACATGTCAGCATAAAAATATCACCAACTGTTATTTATTCAATTTAAAACATAATTGAATCAAATAAAATGGTGTTAAAAGGTGGCTTAAACTTTGAATAGTTTTGTTCATTTAAAAATAAAACATGGTATGTATATTGTTGACAGTGCTTATAATTTAGCAAATTATCTTCATATATAAATAAAGATTATATTTTGAAGTGTGCTGGTGGTTCTACCTAGACACCATTAAAATAATGGGACATCGCTTCGTTGCTGCGATATATATTTAAATATTATATAATTGTTTATAGCTATGTACTTTGTAGTTTTACTGCTTTTTGTGGTAGAGTTTGAACAAGCTTAGGAAGCTCATTTGAATTTTTAGCCTTTGATAAATTAATTGTCATTAGTTGACTCGGTGCAGTATTTTTGCCGTAAACTCTGGAATGAAGTCTGCACCCCTTGGGGGCCCGGTGTGAAAGCCAAGATTGAAATCGGGATGGGTAGATTTTGTGGGTGGGGGAGCGGTTGGCTGTGCAATGTAACCAGTCTATTAGAGGCATTATAACAATGTGTTATTCAACAATAGTGAGACACCGTTGACTCTTACTGGCTGACATTACAGTTGACCTCCTTTATGTGTACAGGTAAATGAAAACTGTCTCACACAGACAAACCACGCACCTGAACCCTTGCCCTTCTGTATCGGTCACTGTGTAAGGGTTGTGCTAGTGTCATAAAGACAAGTTACTATGGCAAAGATCTGTCTTAGTAATTTACCTGTAATGTAAGTGTTATGGTATGACAAGAGAGACGTTGCCTCTGGACAGGTTATTGGTGGTGTTTTGTTGTGATTTATGACAGGTCAGAGACAGATAGTTAGTGGTAGGTGATTAGCAGTGTAAGGCTACTAGATCTGGTCACCTTTCAGCAATAATGTTGATCATGATTAGACCAGTGCCAGTGTGAAGTAGTGGCTATCTGGGGCATACACCAGGACTGATTTGCCTGTATACCTTTGACTGACCACTCTATGACAAGACAACCAGGACCAGGCAGGGAGAATTGGGTTTTTTTTCTGGGGCTAAGCCCTTTAATGTTGCCTCTAATCCCTAGATTCCAGGTTAGAATCATTCAAAGTAAAAATCTTTAAAGAGTTTTAGCAATTCAATGTTTGTTTGCAAATTGGAGAATTTTTAACAGATTTCCTTCCATTATCTGTGGCTCTGCAGACCCCTGATAAGCCTGATAATCAGCCTCCTACACAGAAGTTTCAGAGTAGAGTGTTGGGTTGGGGGTACTCTCATGCTGAGATGTACAAAACCCCACAGTGCCTTTAGATGTATTTATCTGGCTGATTTCTGGTAGTATAGCTTGTAAACTTTATCATAACTGATAACTGATTGCAAGATACCTGTACAACTAGCTAGCTGTAGTACAACTGAGAGGAGCAGTAAACCCCCCTCCCCCCCCCCCCAACTTAGGTCTGGGAGGAGAAGAGGAGGAGGAGGAGGGATGCATCTCTCTGTTATCTCTCCACTACTGTACACAAGCCCAACAAAACACGTTCTCCCCATCACCTTTGTGCTACTACCAGTAAGGGACTGTTGCCTTGCCCGCACTCCCATTTCCTCATGAATCATATATTGTTCACAATGTCCTATTATTTGCTATTGTACACCATTTATCAAACTTCCTATTGAAGTATAAAAACTTGATAAACAGATAACATTTAACACAGGGTGTAAAACATTAATTGCTTATAAAGTGAAAATATGTGACGAATGCTAAAAATGTATGGATTGAAAAATTGCAAAACATAATTGAAATATAAAAATTATTTGATAAAGATTCTCCAATTGAAATCAACAAAGGTATGTTCGTTTTTTGTCTGTGCTTGCTGACTATGTATAAAATCTTTGAATGAAAGTAGAAATATTGGAAAAGGAAATAAAATACTTTCATTATACTTGTTATATAGGGACAAATGTTTATTATATTCTGTGTTTAGAAAAACACAAGTGATGACACCAACTCTTCTCAGATCTAAGTCATTATTTTTTAACAATCAAAACATTAGATGTTAAAGTGTGTAGTGGTAACAGTTGAATGTATGTGGCACAAAGAACAATATTTTGAATGTGTGTGACATAAAGTACAACATGATTCTCACTTTATATGACTTTATTTGACTTGAAATCATTTATTATGTTCTGCATTTCACTAGCTGATCACTGTACTATATATGATTGACATAAACATGATATCTTTTCACACAATGCAAAGTTTACTGTTTAGAGAACATTTTTCCATATTAAAAAGTTAAATACTTCTACAATACTTTCATTGTCCCATCCTAAAATCATCACAAACATTTGAAGGCCAGAAAATTACCCGATAATAATAGAGATCTGAAGTAATTCTACAATCTCCTTTTTATTGTGCTTTCAGCAAAGTTTGGTCTTTTTTAAACATAAATTTAAAAACATTAACAGGTTTGACAGACTGTGATCATGTCATGATAGTATGTGGTACAGAAAAATATTTAAAAAAACATACCTCCAGCAACTAACTTGATCATATGTTGTTGTTTTTTCTTCTGACTTGATGTCACTTTTATTTTCCATCTTCTGTAAGCAGTTTGGTTGATGCCAATAAAACATTGAATGGAAGTCTTACCATTGACCTTGACCTGGGCTGTATAATGAGATTTGGGACACTGAGACA
This sequence comes from Sinonovacula constricta, assembly GCA_007844125.1. NCBI lineage: Eukaryota > Metazoa > Mollusca > Bivalvia > Cardiida > Solecurtidae > Sinonovacula > Sinonovacula constricta. Next base: position 36,205,820 of record CM017555.1, read on the forward strand.
ATGGAACAGTGTAAGTTTGGAATTGCAACTTTCCATTAGATATTGGCACCACAAAATGTAAATTCTGGAAGGAAACTTGCAAGTGATTTACATACAGTAGATACAAATGGAAATAAGGCAAGTCGAGAGAAAGAAAGCACAGTCAACATCATCAAAGGTCAGTGGGTCATGTTTGTTTATAAGCCAAAAAGTTGCATGGGGCAGGTACATTTGCTAACAATGGCTTCTCTTCATCACTCACACCCCTCTTCACGATGTCTGGTGATGCTGGTAAATGCATATTTTTAATCATTATCATTCTACACTTAACTTTTTTTTTCTGTTTAGCTGTCTTGCTACACTTTGTCCTTCTGAGAGAATAGAGATGCAAGCCCAGGTGAATATCAAAGTAGCTGCATCAGAAAAATTACCAATTGCATCACTATACTCATTTAAAGGAGAAATGCTTCTCTTAAACATAGAGATATTCACACAGTGTAGATTATGTTTTTCCATGGTTATAAAAAAGTGGCACCATTCAGAACTCCTTGGGGCGATAACTGTCTCACCATTTTCTGCCCTCACCGTCCCACAAAATTTATTTGTCAATATATTAAAACGTTTTAATTGCATCTAGCTTGATAGGAATTTAACATCCTGGGGTTATAAGAAATTAACATGTTATTAGCTCCTCTTAGCATTGATGATTTAATAAAGCATATTAGTAATAGCACAATTAATGGCTCTTTGATGATCTATTTCCAGGATTAGCTAAACAAGATTTTGAAAACTTTATTTTGTCAGTTATACACAACTGGTGTCTTGTGATTTATAAAATTAATATTAATACCTGTTTAAGTAAGAAATATTGAAATAGTGAATTAAGTTATTAAAGGTCTTCTAGCTGACTTGCAGTGTGTCATTGGTTCTCTCCAGATATTTGACACATACCCCTTTTAACAGAGACATTGAGCTGGCAGATCTAAATCTATACTATTTGCCTAAGCCAGATCGACTTGTGCATAAAAGCCTAAGAATTATTGATGTCCTTTTAAAATAGTGACTGACTATCTTGGTTTCACTGAGTTGTACTTAAAATAGAACCATTTTTAAAAAATTTGGGCCACCAAATTGCTAAAAATTTTAAATCTTGAAATTTTTGGTCAAGTAAAAGTACATTAAAAATGTTCTTATTCACTGTTTAAAAACTAATAAATTCCTGGCATTTTTGCAGCCAAAATAAATAAAAGAAAAATGTAAAGGAGGATTTAAGGAGCACAGTTCTATTTTGTGGATGAAATAATAAGTTTAAACACTAATAAAGAGATATTGTAATTTGTCACAAAATTTTGATTATGTAATTCTTATGGAAGTTAACTGTTAAGTCGGTCTATTGCTTTCACAAGAAGGCTTAATTTGTGCAAAGAATAGTGAGTTCATCATTTTTTAAGGAACCCGAATATGAACACTATGAAACAAAATTGAAAACTGGGAAAACAAGAATAAATTGATTAGCTTTTGTATGTGTGTGTTTTGTCTCCGGACGGTGCTAAATTGGCTTTTTTGATCCATTATTTTTTCCAATGTCTAGTTATCTTTTGTCCTAATATTTAACTTCTGCCTAGAAAATAGTTTCCATGAATCTATCAGTTTGCAAGCAATTGTAATTACTGTAAGATTGGATGTGCTTGCTGTAATGTATAATATTGAACTCAATTATTAGATGAAATCAATTTCTGTATGCTGTCTGGTGATCAATTATTCAGAAGATTTGAAGAAATGTTATTGTGGAGCGCATCTAACTCTCAGCCTGCTTAAACAGGAATTTGACGACGCTTAGGCAAATAGTGTAGATCTAGATCAGCCAGCTCTTAGGAGCTGTCACAGCTGTCAGATAGGATCTTCACTATTTGTTGCAGAGTCCTCAGAAGTACTCCTAGATTACTATTGTGGGAACTTATTTAAGCAAATAAGAATAATTAGGGTTGTAAATGAATCAGGTGTGGTAAGGGTGCTCCAGCAGCAGGTCTTCTGGCTGCCGCAATTGACTGCAGCAAATCTCACACTGCAGTGTAGAACTTGAGCAGATTATGTCCACTCTCAGGGATCATCAGAAGCATAATTGTCACAAAGTTTGTTCAGGGCTTTGATATGCTGCTGTCTTCACTGTCATAGTATAAGTCACATAATATAATTCAAAAACAGTGTCATACATAGTATTGGATCAGTTTATTTGATGTGTGTATTGAAGCAGATTTATTGTTGCCTTTACCTAGAGAGAATGTAGTGAACAGGTTTATGTTGCCACCACCAGTGTCAGATGTTGATAAGCATTTCTGTCTTGTCAGAAATTCACAGTGCTTGATGTTTGGGGAAATCCTATTTTGAAGTCAGATTGATTTCTGAAGTCACAAATTTAATCTTATTTATCATTCTTCTGTAGGCAAATTGCTGTTTTATCTGCATATTATTTTATTTTGTATTATTTACACCTTAAATATTTCCGAGACTTATTAACCTCAAAAGCCTAGTCCATTAGCATAAATCAAAGACATGTAACCAAAAAGGACTTCTTGTTCTGTACTTATACATAATTTTTATGTACAGAAAATGCTGTCTAAATGATTTTCTTTCATAATCATAACAAGACTTCCAATATGGTTTATTTTTTCAGCTTACATACAGGTATCTATAAATACTCCATCATATCATCACTACAGCTGAATTTTACAAAAGCAACTCTTTCTTATATAATTTATAATGAAAAATGAGAGTGCGTTTATAATTGTAAAAATCTGAGCAACAGTTTGATGAAACACCTATTTATATTTTGTAAACTACATCACTTTATGAAATAGGATGTAACCGGATATGTGTCACATAACCATCAGATTCTCACCTACAGATTTGAAGCAGATAAAATGGCAACTTAATATGTTTATTATATTTAAGTTGCTTAAGAGAAGTTGTTCTTGACAAATTCAAAACCATGTATATTTAATGTGCATGTCTTTAGCATTTGTATGAAAAAGAACGTTGTAAAAAATGAAATCCTGTTTGACAACTTCAGCTAACAGTACATAATTCATTACAATTCATGAACATAGGGTGTAATATTTCAGGCATTTATATTTCTGTCAAACAAAGTTATCAATTTGAGAATGTATTTATTTTCTGTACAGTTTAAACTGTATAAAAACAAGTTCTTTATTAGTCAACGGATGCTTCATTAATATAACACAGTCATATAACCTCATTTTACTTTTAGCCTGCTAAAGCTTTGCAAATATTATAAGTCGAGGTCAACAGAACCTTGTTAGGACCTTTCATATCAGGATCTGCACTATTTCCTGCTAAAGCTGTTGCAATAGTTCATGGTAAATTACCTTCAAACGCAGACAAATATCAATTTGATGACTAATTAACAAATTAGTAGGCGATAATGTGTGTTGCTGTTTTCAAAGGGAACTGTTATGAGAGAAGGTAATCTTCTATAATCTAGAAATAATTATTAGAAACAATTGTTTTAATCATCATTTAATTCATTCCATGTTATACTGGTTAATATCCTGTACCTGTACATGAGTTAAACCTGTAGGCAGATAAATGTACATGTAACTAGACATATTTCTACAGACTGCAGTGTAGATCTTGAGGAGACATCTTTCAGTTATTTAGTTGGTAATTAGAAAAGAAGATCTAATCTGTTTTTACCTTCATTAAGTAATAATTTGAATTTAAGAGTGACTACAGAATGATGTAGATTATGATGAAAGGACATCACAAAATCTTTTGATGAAGGTCACTGATGTACAGGTAGCTTGACAGCTGTCTGTCACTTTGCTATCACATGTATCCTTACCTCACCTCCTTACCTACTAAGCTCACATAGCCTTAGGCAAATAGTGTAGATCCAGATCAGCCAGCTGTTAGTCAGATTCTTCTCCTATTTGCAACAATCTCTGGCAGTAAATCTTGTTTATTTGACATAGAATTATAAAGTGGGAGAGAAGTAACTATGGGATATCTGCAGATGTAGCAAAGGAAGGATTCAAGGTTACCACATGCTTCAATTTGACAGTCATAGTTAGTTGTAACACTTCTCAAACTGCATTTTGTACTGATGACTATACCATGTGCTTATATATTATATGAACTAAATTTAAAGGTTAATATACTTATTAATAGAGACTAAGCAACAAAAAGTGTTGATCCTGATCAGCCATCTGTGACATGGATCTACACTACTTACCTAAGCTTTATAAATACACGATAAGTAGATGAAGACTGAACAACAGTCACTGAAGGATTGATATTTTTGATCCATTTAACTGTATAACTCTTGATAAGTGTAACTTACACAAATATTTCTTCAATGCCATTTGCCATAAACTGTTCAGGAACTACCACGCAAGCAGAGTATATTTAAGAGTTCCTGTCTTTAAAACCTGTTAAGACAGCACTACTTTGATTGTAACAAACATTGGCCACATATGACTTACAAGGAGTAGGAAGTAATTCTATGTCATGCTATTGTTGTATAGGCAGCAAATGCTGCACTTTGCTTGCACTGGGTAATGATTCAGTATAGAGGTACCAGAGGGGGCATGGGGGTTTACTAAACACTAACATATAGTAAACAATCTGCAGAGTTGCTCGGATATAACTCCTACCCAGAGTCTGTTGACAGCTTGACATTGACATGACAACACTCTGTAGAAATGTTAAAATAGGATGAAATATGATAAGCTAGTTCTTGTTTATCGAACAAGTATGACTATAAATACATCTTTTAAGAACATGTATTTTAGATATTTCCCCTGTCTTCTAGGTACCTCGTGGACATTATTTTTAATTAGGTCACTAACGCTGTCATAACTTATCTAAGAAAACATCAGCACTTGGACATTTTTTTTTATATGATCAGAACAGTTTTCCTTGCATTGAAAAACCAGTAACTTTCGAGTTTGCTGTGTCATTAAATAGCTCGTCATATATTTGTTCTTACTTGTATATTTGGCTTGCATCTGAATACCTTTCTTTTGTGCCTTTTCAAATTTTGGTATATGCTGCAATGCTCATAGGACTTCATCATATTTCCCTATTAGAGTCTCTGTCGGTTTTGTGATCTTGTTACACAGTCACAAATATTTTGACAATAAAGCTTGTGTCTTTGTTATTCAGACTCGCCATCATCCATCAGATTTATGAGTGAGATTATTGCGCAATTAATTGTCTCAGTAATTGTACCAGGTAAAGTGTGTCTACTGTCATTTATCCAACAGGGGACATATTGTATTGATTAACTCTTGACTTGCTTAGAACAGATTGATTAGGCTGAGGCAAGAAGTATTAGAGGTAGTGTTAGTGTCTGGTCAGGATCTACCATATTTCCTGCAAATTTTTTTATCAATATATCTTTTAATCTTAGATGTTGACAAATAACTAGAAGATTTAATATGGGTTAATAACAAATGTAGCAGAGGAAGGATAATCAACAGCTGGGCCAGTTCTAGTATTTACAGCATCAGCAGTTGCAACAACCTACCAGTTCTCACCAGCTGTACATTTATCTGTCTCTAATCAAGATAGCAACATCTTAGCAATTAATCAATCATTAGAGATCAATTAGCCACAATAGTGCTTATATAGGGGTCAACATTAAATATTTAGGTGAACAGTGCTTTGTTGACACTGTCATGACAGATATACAGCCTTGTGTCCCCATAGGGCTCTAGCGAGATGATCACATAGTGGGAATTGATGGCATGAATTATTAACAGCGTGGGCACTGATCTAGTGTGGATTCATTGCCTACTTACAACATAGTTACTTCTTTCCATTTCTCAACAACTAGCCATGGTGGCACAATAGGTAGGGTTTCAGCCTGGGATGCTTGAAGTTACAAGTTTGACCCCATCCAAGAGAATAACCTTGTTAAAATTAGAAGGTGTTTTGGGTATGGCTCCCTTACCCATGCTAGTGGTAGAGTTGCCGATTTGTAAGCTCTTTTGACCGCATGGGTTTGAGTCCCATTGGGGTAAAGGACTTAATGTGGGAAGGTCTTTCAGCTGACTTGCTGTGCGTCGATGGTTCTACCCAGATATTTGTCTGGTGTTTTTACCAAATAGCTGGGCTTCGATATAGATGATCATAATTGGTCACTGTGATGCATTTAAAAAGAAAAAAATCCTTTTCTGTTTGTAAAGTTGTAAAGTAGGTCCTATGGTGGTTTGTCAGATGTAATGATTCTTTATCCGATGAAATGATAATGACTGTAGTGTGAAATCAGGTGTGCACTTCATGCTATCACAGTCATACCTGCACAATATCTTCATCATGCTCCAGACCAATACATCTGAGAGATAGTTGGATAAGCATAAAAAAAATCAAAGGTTAACATATCATTATCCCAGCAGCAGTGTTATGTTCATTTTAAGCATTTATGGGACAGTGTGCCTATTGGGTGGGTTCAAGACACAGTCAGGGTAAATACATGTACATGAAGAGGTCTTCCAGCAGACCTATTGCTGAAGTGGTTTTACCCAGATATTAATGAAGTTTTTCCTTAGCTGAATTTTTCCATAAAATAATAAAATTCCATAAAATATAACTCATCAGTTCATTGAATAAATCAAAACCAGACCAAAACCATTTTGTAGATCTGATCAGGGCTGTTGCAACATTCCTGCACTGCCACAGCAAGCAAAGCAGCTGTGCGTACAACATCATTTCAACTGTGGATCAGCTGGATGTAACAAGATATCTGTCATCTATTTGTCACTATTGAAGATTGCCCGTAATGATTTTATGTTCACTTGAATTGAACCATAACTAAGGTCTATAAACCTAATAGTATGGGGAGTCATAGCCATGAAAGAGTAAATGTGTATTAATATTTTTGAACAAATTATCATAATGCTGTGTAACCAATTGGTATCCTATCACAGTTTGAAATGCTTCAGTAATTTAATATTGATTAAAGAGTCTCCAACAGGCTTATTGAAAGTGAATCCCCATTCTACCTCACCAAATGTTCACTCTTTCTTACCAGATTTAAATTGCACCTGACTTTATCGACAAAGTTGCTTCTTTCAGCTTTCACCTCTTACCCCTAATAGGGTTAGAATGATAACGTAAACAGAACAGCCCCAGATCAATGTTTTCTGTTTGCTCATACTGTATAGCTTAAATACTATGTCTGTCTTCATGTTAACTTAAAGGTTCATATTTAGTTGTATTTATCGGTCATTTTCAGTGTAGCTGTATACGTGTAAATGAATATTCATAAGATATTAGACTGATATACTGATAAATATAATCGCTATATAATTTGTAAGTACCAGATAGAGCTACCCATTTCTGCAGATGGATGAAATTGTTTTCAAGGTGTATGTTACATGGACACATGATTGTTTACCCTATTCATTAAGCACAATTTAAAAAAAAGGGATCACATTATAGATTCATTGACATTTTTTATCAAAAAAAAGTCAAAATGAAAATTACTTGGTTAAGAAAGAATAATCGAAAGGCCAGATTACAAAAAAGGTCTCTCTTACAAAAAAATGAGCAGCTTTGGGAAGTAATAGGTATTCTGAATCAAATAAGACTGACAAGCTGCAGTGATATAGAAATCACACTATGACTAGGGCAGACTAGATCTGACTATTACTGTGATAATGTTGGTGTAACCTGTCTATTGGGTATACAGGCATCAACTTCTTTCTAACGGTGTAGGTCCAGACAGGATTTGACAGCCTATTGACAGCTGATAAGTTAGCTACTAGATCTGGGCTAGATCAGGACTAGAATGTGTGTGTGTGTTGGTCCAGTGACAGTGTCTGACGGTCATATATCATACTGCACACAGGTTTGAGGGGGGATCAACAATTGCCAACAGATACACCACACTTACCTTTGTGTCGAGTATATTGATCGGCCCACTGAAATTGTTTGATCAGTGCTTACAACCACTGAGACAGTTTATTGCTAAAATGATTTCACCAGTTTGTATAACATAACAGAGCCCAGATCTGTAGTTGAGGTACACAATCTATCTTCTGACTGCACTGTCCATTTAAATGAGTACAAAGAGAAAGTCAGAAGGGGGTGATTGACATTTTTGTTGCACAATCTTGACTTGCCCTTTTTTGTTGATATCTGATTTTGGTACAGTTTGCTAGTTTATTCAGTTCCAGATGAAAAGGTGTATTTATTTTGCTATCTTCTTGATTTCTTTTTTAATCTGTTTATTGTCAGTACATGCTTGAAATGTAACATTATGACAATTTAATGGGTAACATCAATCAAAGTTTAAATGAGAACATTCAGATAATGATATATATATAATTCAGCTCTTGTTCACATTTACTATTTACTCTTCACTGCTAATTTTTTTTTAGATAGAGCACAAACCTAGGGAGTGATAGTGTCTACTGATTTAGGCTGATAAAGTACAAAGCATTGTAGTCTACAACTATTTTATGATTAACTCTTAACCTGATGACCAGAAATTGACATCGTTAAGGTAAATTGTGTTGATTCATATCAACCAAGGCCTGCTATTAGATGTCTGTAGCATGCTTGGGGTAATTGAATGTAGCATGCTTAGGTAAAATGAATGTAGCATGCTTAGGGTAAGTGAATATAGCATGCTTAGGGTTAGTGAATATAGCATGCTTAGGGTAAATGAGTGTAGCATGCTTAGGGTAAATGACTAGCATACTTAGGGTAAATTACTATAGCATGCTTAGGGGTAAATGAGTGTAGCATGCTTAGGGTAATGCAGATACTCCATAAAGCTGTATAGCAAGCTTACAATAAAAGCTTTAGGCACTACAGTTGACCAAGTACAACAAGAGAGTGTGCTCCACTTGTTTCAATTGAACATTAGATAAATGAGATGCCACAGAGCAATATTGCATAATGGAAGCTTCATCCCCATTGATGGGACCGATGGGACATCAATGTCTGACCACTCAGCTCAGAGCAGAAACATAGTCTTTCCATCTTCTTAAAGTGACATTACATTATAACTTTGCCAGTTAATAAAGAATTGTTGTAAATAATTCATGTGTAGACTCATTTTAATGTTATTGAGGTCAATTCGAAATTTCTCCTATGATTTATGAGAATGCAGACAATGAGGGCAAATGTCACCAACATTCATCTGCTATAACTGCTCATATCTATTCACCATTCAACTGGCAAGTGTAAGTGATTACCTGAACATATCCCTAAGGTATGCACATACAGTTGAGCTCAGCTGAAAATTGTGAAGACATATCACAGATTTGACTATTAACTTAATTTGTCACACGGCCCAGTTTAACAGTAAGCTAATAGAGCAGTAGAAGCTGGGAGAGTATACACACACCAAACTATGTCAGGGAATCTATTCTTTGAAGTTTTATGTTTTAATGTCATCAGTGTATAAATCAATAACAAAGTTGCTGTAAGCAGAGGTGGGGCGTTAAGGTGGATATCTAGAGCTGAGCTGACAGCCAGATGTGTTGATATCATACTCTTCATAGCCCGGCACATGCTTACATAAAGGTTGAATGCTGGATGTAATGGTGTGGTGTTTGACATATATCTACAGTTTCTGTCCAGGTATTTAGGTATTTAACTAGCGGTAGTAGAGGCTGTTTAGTTATCTATTGGGCCTTTTGTATAGTGAGTGAAAGTTGATGCTTGACTGTATCTGATCCTTTGGAACATTCCCTGACTTTGGGGTTTCTTTGCTCAGAGCTTGACCCTATATTTTGATAGTTGACTGTGAAACAGGTATTCTCAACTTAGCTTATTTCTTTTTATCTGTCCAGTTTCTAGGTAGAACCAGTATTCAGGTAGTTACTACCTGGTGCACTGATAGTTAAGAGTCTTGCCCAAGGTCCAACATATTCTGGTGTCTGGTCTGTGGTCTGAACCTGGGACCCTCAAATCCCCGAGTCCAAAAAAACAACATGAACACTTCTCCACAGGTGCTTCTGTTCTAATATCTGATACCGTGTGTTGGTAGTGAGGTTGACAATTAAACAATTTGTTATCAGTAGCCCATCTCTACTGTGACAAAGATAAATAGTGGCTGGATTCACTTGTTAGCCCTTAGCTTGCTACATGTAGTAATAAGCTTTACACAATCTCTATTATTTGCTTTCAACTACATGCAAAAGTAGCAAGAAATATTTCCAGAGTCTCAGCAGCAAATACTTTTGATCTTGATCAGACAATCCCAGAAAGAAGCTGGCCTATCTTGATTGACAATATTTGTCTAAGCCTTATAAATATGTTCTTAGCAGGACGAGAGGTTACATTGTTGTTATCAACCTTCAGGTAGAGTAGATTGTGGTGGAGATGGAAATTGACAGATCCTTGTTGTACTTGAAACTATAATGTGTTTAAAACTTAATTCTTACCTTGTTTAATACAAATTGATTATGCTTCAGCCAATAGTATTGATCAAGAACAGCTGATTCTGATCTGCATTAGTTTCTACTTAGTCTCTAGTAGTAATAAGTCTTGTCATGTTCGTGTGAACTTGTTAGCAGGTAACTCAGATTGTGTATTGCTTATTGATAAATATAGCAAGTAACTCAGATTAGGTGTTTGGTGAACAGACAAAACTGTCCCAAGGTATCAGGGATGACTTTCAACGGAAAAAGTAATGACTGTTCACCAAACACCAATGAAATAAATGTTTTATTACCTAATACAGTCAAATTACTATGACTTGCGCTCCCTGCAGGAACCTTTGTTATCCTGATCCACACAATTTGCCAAAGTCAAATATATGTTTAGCAAGCTTACGGTTAAAACAATTTATCTTATTGACAAACTGTGGTTGGGACGCACCATTAACACAGAGTTTAACTGAACTTGGGACAAAAACAACCAGCCATTAATACTATTCTTATTTTATAGTTGATCCTGATACATGGTGAAGGTATTATATAATTATAAACAGCAAAAAGGTAAATGTAAATGTAACTGTTGAATATGATCAAAATCCATCCTCATCAACAACAGCAGCAGCAGTAGCAGCAGTAGCAGCAGCAATAACTACAGAAGTTTCCTGCTTTAGTCTTCTATTTAACATTTAGTTTGATCACTTAAATTGATAACATTTATATGCTTTTATAAACCTGTTGTACTTGTGATGATTCAATTATAATTGTTATGGCTGCAAAGACAGGTAAATGAATTGATCACCGAGAATTAATTGATAGCCAGCGTGTTCGTCCATCAATCACAGAACCTGCTGAGTTAGCTTTCACGCTGATTCACTGTTATGTTGGCTTTAAAGTTCTATCAACGTTTTTTTCTCTGTAGGCATAGTCCACTTTTTAGCTGAGACTAGTATCCCTTACAGTTAACTGCTGCAGTTCACTGTAATAGCAAGCCTTTGACAACTGACATGATGCCACACTTAATAACATTTTGACACTGGGCCTACCAGAGACTGTCAGGTTTGGAGAATTAAGGGGCTGGCAAGGGGCTGGCTAGTCTCAAATCTGGAACACTGTACTGCAGCTGAAGTATTGTGCTGTTAGGTGAGCAAATATCACTGTTGTTGAGGTTTACCAGTCACTGTGAATGGGTAATATGAATAATGGTTATTTTATGGTTAAGTATGTATAAGTTTTACAATGGATAGATGTTAACCTATTTTTCTTTGTCAAGTGATAACTAACTCTTGAGTATAATTGCAAGTAAAGAGGATAATTATTTATAGAATATACAATTTACATCTCAACAAACATCTGGGATGAAAATGTGGAGAACAGAATATGCAAGATTAAGATTGTTAAGGGTGAAATTGTAACCTTTTATGTAGATGAATGACAGCTACCTGATCAGAATCTCCCAATCCACTACTAAGCATTTAGAAATACACATCTTGTTTTCTGTTCATGTAGATTAAAAAAGTACAATTTAATTGACAGTATTATGGACTATTAACAAATATGGTAGGTTAAAGTTGTATGCCCCTTACTCCCACACTTGCCACATTATTTAGTGTGGGAACATTGTCCGGAAATTATTGTGTGGGCATGTAAAAAACTTTTAAGAATATGTATCTTAAAACTGTAAAGTTATATTGTTGATGTTTACGAGGGGCTCATTTTTCAGGGGCTTTTCTTGGTATTAATTTTGAAAAAAATTAAAAAGAGACATAGAAAGGCATTTGTTTTTTTACACCTAAGAGAAATGAGAAGCCAAAATGAGACTCCTATATTGCTTAAACAATTAAGAGGAAAATAAAATATGCCTAAAAATTCAAGTTTAATTGCAGACAACAACAACAACAAAAAATAGAGACTAACATTGTTCTTGGAAAAACATGTTTTTAACAACATCTGGAAAAATATTAAACAAAACACAAGACCAGCCTAGTAGTCACTTACTGAATTTTGCCACATTGAGAAGACTGACCACATCCTGTTTTTGATTTATAAAACAACTTGAGTTGTTTTTGTTCTTGTATTGTTGTTGTTATATTATTATGCCTTGTGTATAATTTAGAGTTGTAGTTGTTTTTGTTAAAATGAGACCTGATACCAGTAGTTGTATTTGGTAGATAAAGACTTTTAAAATGTTAATTTATTTATAGGGTTGAGTACCTGTTCTCGTATCGATACAAATCAGTTTCTTATTCATATTTCATCGAAATCATAAAATATTCCAGCCATTTTGTTTACAAATTAAAATTCACAGAAAGTTAAAATGATTAGCAATTGTAATATCCGTGCTTGCCCTAATGCTATATTACCCAAGTATTCTGAATACAATTAACATTTTGTGCGCTTCAGTTTCATCGAGTCAATTCAATGACAACAACAGATCAGTCAGCAACATGCCATCGCTGAAACATGCCAAAGTATGGCAGTATTTTATAAAGAAAACTGAAGAAACATGGTGACGCATTGAAAGCGTGAATGTTAATCCCCTGCTCCCCACCCACTTTGGCTCATTATGATATTAAACTGTCCTGATCTCCCAATTAAGATAGATACCTAGTTACCATCAATCTGGTAGTCGGAGCAAAGTAAGGGTCTCAGCCAAACAACATCTATTCAGCATATATGGTAGTGAAACTGGTAACAGGCGTTAATTTATGAGTGAGTTAATTTATGGATTATAGATTGACACAACCAGTTTTACTTGACTACATGTACATAAAATTGTTGCACTTTAAGTTTTTGTTCATTCAGACTTTGTTAAATGATGTTTAAAATGATTTACTTGGTGTAATAAAACTACTTGCTGTTTTGGTTGAAGAATATTTAAAAACACGCACCATCTGGAACATGGCTGTCCAAATATAAGTACACTTTTCGGCTATTTCGGAACTACAATTTAACGAAGATTTTGGTAGATCCACCACACTCAGTATAAACTTTTTTATGTCAATTTAAAACGGTATGCTTTGTACTGTAAATGACCAAACTACTAATAATTTAGCAATATTTTCTTTGATTTAGTGAGGCACTTCTGATATTCTGAATCATATGTTGATATTCTAAAAGCAGTTATGTTGTGGTATTAAGTATTTATTAGAACAGTATGTTACAGTAGATCTACTGTAATACTTATTTGCAAACATACAGGCTCACAGTTATAGGCAAACAATCAATAATGTCATATTTTATCTTAAGCAACAACTTGTCTTAAGCATCTTATTATAGGCTGTCCCTTGGGCACCTGCTTAATAAAGGTTTGACTAGTTTATTTTGTATTTCTTATTTCTTCATACACAGCCCACAAATACAATGTTACAACAGTTTGAAATGAAATATATTTATATAATCTTTTCTAAAAGCATTTATTCTTGTGTCAATAACCTTAGCCCTTTGCATTTACTTATCTACCTAACAACATATAAATATATCATATGATGTATCGGAATATCAATCATATTGTATCGATACGAAAATTGTATTGATCCTTTTGATCGATACTCGCCCTATTTATTGACTCATTATAAGTGATATTCATTACAGCCATTAAGGGCTCTTAATCATCAAAAGTTATAGCATCATTGTGTTAGCATCATGTATGGATAATGGACAATGTACTTAGATGGGTTGAGCATCATTTATGTGGACAATACACTGAGATGGGTTGCAAGATCTGAGCTGTGTTAGGGGTCTGGGTGTTCTAGTTTGTGTATTATTGGTATGGTGGTGTGCAGTGTTGGTCCTAGCTGGAGCAATATTTGGTGCATGTGTCAGTTTGTTGGTCCAGAGATAAATACCTGGCCCCAAAGTTAGGTGGAGATGACACTCTATCCCCACACTGTATGTTCACTTGTTGACAACTTGTATCAGGGACTGTGTTTGTCTCCAGGGGACTTGCCCAGTCATCCTGATATGCAGGCAGAGTCAAGACAAAATCTCTCCGAGCTGTGCCTCCCCTTTTCCTGACACTGCTTACAAAATTGTATCAGTGTGTTGACATTCCACAACGGGCCTCTCACTACAACAGTTATTCAAATAGCAGTAAATGAGCTTGAAGCAGCTTATCCTAAGCGTCACTATTAACACAGTATACCCCAGTCCGTCAGTCAGGTCACTTGGCCCAACGGCACAGAAGGTCCAGGGTTAAACACACAAAAGTTTTATCTCACTTGAAGGAGAAGGTCCACTGTGTAAATAATTGAAAAGTTGGGGTAGATTATAAGCTAATCACAAGGACTGGAAATGTTTGTGATTTACCTCTGTCTCTCTATCTTGCTCTCTACTGCCTCTGGCCAAATTCCTGTACTTGATAATGCAAGGGACACAACTCACTGCAAACTGTTCTTCATCAAGGGGAGATCATCCCATTGTCATATTTGTTACTGTGACCAGCACAACATATCCATTGTAATATTTATTATCATGTCTATGGCTAAAAAATATGGTATCTTCATAGCATAATTGACAATGTTTTCTTTTAAAAGTTCTTAAATTACAATTTCTAAATGAAGGTTACTATAAGTAATAAATTTTGTATTATATAATTATAAATATGATGCTCTTGACCAAATCTTTCCAGCAGTGAATCATGATTATGCAGCCTTCACTATCATAGCACACATAGAATGCTTGAAAACTGTCACATTAATACTTAGTTACATGCAGATGTATTAGACTGTGGTATTACAGGCTATATTTAATATTTCACAGCCATCAAAAATACAGCATATGTCAAGAGATGTCAGTAGCCAAATTTTTGCATCTGGCTGGAAATTTGATGTACAGTTGTCAGGCAAATAATACCTCAGCTTTAGATGCATGATGCTTATCTGATTTATTCAAGCAGTATATCCAATAATTCTCAGCCATGTTATTTATTGTGAGTTCTGTTTAACTGTAAGCCTAACACATATTGCAAAGCTTAGGCAAGTATTGTAGATTCAGTTTAACCAGCTACCTTGATCCTGCAACATTAGTTAATAAGCTCATTGTCATCTTACTTATTTGTTTACCCCATACCAACATGGCAACAAAAAAATTAGGTCCTGATCAGACAGCTTTCAGCTTGAGCTGGCTGACTTTGGATCTACACTACTTGCATTACCTGATCAGTTTGTTCTTAACAGCTTCAGAGTAAGTACAGTCATGAAACACTTAAAAAAGTTAACATTTTACCATAATGATACTTGCTTTAAATTACAGTGTCAATTCATATGTATACAGTATAGTTTTACTGCAATAGTTTACTCGAGCATTTTCCAAGTTGGAACAGAAATTAAACACATTAATCTTATTTAAGCGAAAACCTTAGCTAGATAATGTTCAAATATTTTGTAACCTTAAAAGCAGTTAATTTCACTTCACCAGTACAGAATTCATAAATTGCTACTTCTGCAGTACAAATTCCAATGTAAGCTTCAAAATGTCACAAATTAATTTTATTGATTTCTTCATGAATGACCTTTTCTTTAATCTCTATGCTGGCCATAAAACTGAACATAAATCAACAAATTACAAGCATATCAGTTCTCTAACAGCAGTGATTCTTAACTTGAGATAAGAACAGGGATCAGTCCTGACTGCATGCTGTGGCGAGGACAAGATTTTCTAGCTCATTGTGTAACTGTAATGTATGGTTGGACTGCCTCCTCGCCCCAGGTAGTGAACAACAATGAACCAAGAACTTAGCCCTCGTTATAATGGACCATGGCACTCCTATGTAAATCAGCAGTCAACAAGGGTTCTATTGGTCCACAGAAGGCCAAAACCTGAAATCTTTTATTTGTGATGATATCCTGTATTGGATCTACTTTCTCACAGAGCTGGCTCAGGAAGTAGGGCCACTTAATTGTTTGAATTGGTAGAAACTTTGGCATTAAGCTCAGTAGGTAGAGTGTGTACCAATTTGTTAACAGATTTTAGTAAATATCAAATTTGCTATTTATTCAAAAGTATTTAACCAGTCATTAACAATCCTAACAAAGCAATCTATTGATGGTCTAGCATTTAAAAAAATCAGCTTGGACGGCACAGTTAGTTTTGCCCCAGGTACACAAGGCCCCTGGGTTCAAACCAATGCTGTTATATGTCAGCTCTCGTGTGGTTCTTAACCTGCAAGCTCAGATCATTGAGATTTACTGAAGATCTAGACCAGGTAGCTTCTTGCTGCAAGTGGACTGATCAGGATTGGTTTAGTTCTTCATCTCCAGCAATATGTTAAGTTACCTGTGTATGGAGTCTTTAGCAAGAAACTAGGATTTAACTTAAGAATTATTATTAAATAAAGTAGGCATAGGGTTGAGGACATGGTATCAATAACATGGCATGTAAAATGAACAAATCCTACAAATGAATGAGTGAGTTTTGGTGAGACATAGGTGAGATATTTAAACAGCAAAAAACTAGGCAAGAATATATTCAGTCTGTGACTGTTAGTAGTAGAGTTACAATTGAGTTGCCACAAACACTCACCAGGTTATGGATGAGATTTAACTAGGGTCTTAAGAGAATCTCTCCCACATGGATTCCTTTGCTACATATACAGTGATATACCAGCTTCCTGGATCTCTGATCATACATTAACATGCCTGTATACATGAAGCTATCTACAGACAGACCTATTAACAGAATAGACATCAACATGACACAAAAGTTACTATTTCTGATAGCTTTACACTCAACCTGCTTAACGTACATTGATCAAGCCTAGGTAAATAGTGCATGTTCTGATCAATCAGCTTCTCTTACTATAATTTTGGAGACTTTAAAAATCCCATTTAAAAGATGGATTTTTGCTATATTTTGGTGGCTTATTTCAAACTTAGTTAAGAATCCATCCTGTTTGCACTTTACAATAATAGGCAACTTGTTAATTTTCCCCATACAGACACGGTGGATGTCTTTTATGTCATTCAGTCCAATTGTGACGCGATGCATTTGGAAGTCTCTTCTGCAGAAAGGAGAAATAAGACAAGCCAGTGTCTGATTCATCAACAATTATAGCCAGTGAAACATTGCCTAGACAGGCAAATTGAACATATATGGCTGTAGTGTACGATGGATTAACACTTATCGGGCAAAGCACAAATTGATCAGAGTTAAGCAAATAGTGTAGATTGAGATCAACCAGCTCCCACAATGGGCCATCTGAGCAAAATCTACACTATTTGCTGCTTTGTCTTTGGCGATACCTTTAGGCCCCTTTGTATGTCAATGTTAGAAGATAATTTAAGGATTAGGATAGGCTAATTATAAAAATGTACCTAAAAAGGGTTCAATCATCACGTGTCTGCTTGTTACATCAGTTCCATTTGTGGGGCACCCATGGCTTACTGGTAGAGTTGCTGATTTGTAACTCCTCTTAGCCTCTCACAACATGGAATTGAGTCCTGTTTGGGGTGAAGGACTTTATGTACAAAAATCAGTTCCATCAGACACATACACATGATCTGTCTACATGGAGTACTTATATCATAAGATATGGGAAAAATGTGTCATTCATATATTACTTTTGTATTAGTAATTAAAAATCTGTTGATTAGGCTATTCTAAACATTAATTCTAACTTTGCTCTTATTGATCAATATGACTTGTATCTATTTTCAGATTATGTTTCCATTGCATTTAATCACATAAGAAAATAAGTATTATTATAATTGACAATGAGCAGGCTAATGATTTATCCTTGTTAACTCTTAGTCTGCTATTCACATATTTATAAGGCTTTGGCAAAAAGATCTCTACTGGGAGCTGTCTGATCAGGATCTACACTGTTTGCTGATCAGTCTCTGTTTTTAAGTATATACCCAGGCATGTAATATCTATATTATTAAAGCCAGAAAAAGCACCTGAGAATTCAGTATGTTTTTTTAACAAAATGTAGCAAGATAAGGGTTAACCATAACATATTCATCAGTGATATGCTTCTGTTTAACCATTACCTTGTCACATTTGTAACTAGCCAGTAACCTTTAGTTGTTCTTAGTATTGTTCTTAGTATTGACTTACTGTTACATGCTACACTTACTGCTATAGACTTGGTCCACATGGCAGCAAAAAGTGCAGCTCCAGATTACTAATGAGAGTGACTCACCTGGGTTTATTATACTATGTGCCTAGGCTTAATTCATTTAGCAGATTAAGGGCTAACTAAGGTGTGACATGTATCAACTGTTGATTAAATCTGGTGTTCTTTTAAGTCATGTGCATGTTAGTTGAACAATTGTATTCTTTATCAGGATATCAAGTACAGAATGTTCGCTTACACACCTGTTGCAACAATGTCCCTTATATTGATTTAACAGATAAGCCTATGTTACATCACTGTATATAATAGGTACATTACTTGGATTTGATATCCCTAATTTTACTTCATTAGTTAATAACCAATGCACAATTCTTAGTTATTTGCTAAACACTGCATGCCTAGGTTCTTATATCTGTTAATTAATGTTTAGTAGCAAATGGAGTAGATGGGAGCTGTCTGATTTGGATCTGTACTATTTGCCTAAGCCTTATCAATTCATGCTGAACTGTATGAGAGTCAGTGATCCTGCTGACCTTATGTTATGGTTCTTCATTAAGAGTCACCAATGATCCTGATCCCTTGTTATCAGGAATACTTATTCAGTCTTTAATATTTGTGATATGATTCTTCATGTTTCACTGCTGCTTTAATATCATTTATCTTGTTTTAACCCATACCAAGCTAAGCAAAAGTTGATAAAGCATTGGCAAATAGTGTTGGTCAAGAGCAGATGGCTTCTGCTCGGAGATTTCTAATCCTGATATACTGTCAGTGCATAATTTTGGGGATTTTTTTAAAGGAAGGATGGTAATGGTTAAGGAATGCTTACATTGTTCTTTATACTTAAGTCCTTGTCCCTTTTGTTTTTCAGTGATCCAAATGTTGGATGGCAGAACCAGCATGGAGGTGGGGGACTGCCCCAGCAATCTTTGTCTGTTGTAACGACGGTCTGGGGAGTGACGCCCACAACGCAGACGACGCCCTACAACCACACGCCCCAGGTTGGGGGCTACAATACCAATACCACCATGTCCAACACCAGCTACACACAACCTCCTCAGGGATTCCCGGGCGGACAGATGCAGAAACCCGGTTATGAGAACACAGCAGGACTCTACCAGCGCAGCAACTCCTACCCCTGTCCTAGGTATGTTGAACGAAAAAATAATAAACCAAACATTGGGTTTATATAAGCAAATCTAATTATCTGGTCAGCTGCTAGGGTACCCTTAACTTAGCCTTCAACACTTTAAAAAATGTCTACAAACTGAGCCAAGCTCTAAGTTATGTACAATACCTGCTGCTCTGATCATTGTCCCTGACCAGTGTCCAATCAATAAGCTTACAGTGTCTTGGGTAATTAAGTACCTTCTGTAAACAAACCATGAAACTGCCCCTTGCACAGGACAGTCAGACAGACACAAACTTTTGGAAACAATTGTCAACCTTTGTTGTTGTTTGATCCCAACTCAATCAGTGACCAGACTCAAACAAAAATGATCTAAAGTCAATTTTTTGCTATGATACATTTTAAAAAAAGTGTTTTTCGACCTATCAAGTGATGGTGTGCCGTAAAACCCAAAATACAAAAAAGTGTTTTCCCATGTTGCCATCATTTTTGATGAAAATTTGTGTTATGGGTAAGTAAAAGCTCAAATACCACAGTATATAATTTGCTAAATAAGTATGTCAGTTCGTAATGAAATGTTTCATGGAAGACAGGTAAACTAGTCAGTGTTGACATTGATGCATATAAAGAGAGGTAATCTATACCCTGTTGTTTGCATTTGAGAGTAGCTGTTAAAGCAAGCTAAAGGTGGTGTACAGGTGTGAAATAGATCAACACAGTTGGAGCAATCATAAGGCTGGCATTGAGGGGAGTTATTGGCATGGTCAGTGAAATATGACTTTATACTATGGTGCCCCATCAGCACCACTAAATAGCAGTATAGAACAAAACAATACAGTCTTAGTTTTAATTATTTTATCATCAACTTTTATTTCTGTAAAGTCTATAAAGTCTAAGCTCATAATACTGTTTATATATGCTACCTTTAATGTGTATGTCTTGTTAGAACGACTGATGTTCCATTCTAAGTATTCATCTGTAAGAGGCATTAATTTGTTAGCTCAAAGATTTTTTATCAAATACTGTCCCAGTGGCTTTACACATTACAGAAAGTCTAAAACAAACTGTTACTTTTTTTCTAGAATTGTTCTCCACTGTTATTTTACTGCCTTGATATTTATGCTATACAATTTAGCTAAGTTGAACTCTTACAGATATGCTAATATTGATAATGTTGTACTATATTATTTACATCTGACCCATTAAATGTCAGACCATCATCTCAGAAGTGTGTAATTTTGTAATATATAGCTTTGGGTGTGTGTAGAGTTTTTTGTACAATTATAGATGCTTTTGATTTCAAAAGGAATAAATTTAATTGTGTTTACAAAAATGACCTGTGTTACAAATCCTATAGGTTGAATCTCATCATTATTGTGGCATAGATGATCCACATGACTATTAAAGAAAAATGAGTTAATAGAGTACATGAAAGTTTTGGTCTGTTTCACCAACCAATGTTATATTAATAGTGTCACAAATCAGTTTCATTAGATGTAAGAAGGATAGTATGGGGTATTAAACTATTTATACTACATCAGTTGTAACATTTAGAAATTGTATTTATAGTTATTTGGTTGTACATATAGCTTTATAATACATAAAATATTATAGTTGAATATCTCTACTACATTAATTATCTCCTTTGGCCTGGTTTCTCCCCCCATCTTGTTGAGGGTTTGCTGGCTGACCAATCAATATCTTGTGGTCACTTTAGGTCAGTTGGCTGTCTTGGCTGTCATTGACCACAGTCCATTCACCTAGCAGTCCATGTGCCCTCTCAGTGACTTCAGGCTTGCTCACACAATGAACTTCATCTCTTTAATAAAGAGCTTCTTCCTTCAACTCTGTTCAGCTGACAAGGGAATGAAGTTCACATTTTCACATTCCAACACATTGTATAATCACTAGGGCATCAGTCTAGCCAAATGTTAGCAGACCACTGAATTGAATTAAGTTGTAAAGACACAGGTTTACATGAATGTTAAGTTTAAATTAATCAATTCATCAAACATTTTCACCTTCATAGGTAGGCATGTGTTTTGATCTTTTTGTGGATCATGATGATTTAGAACACATCTTAATCAGGTGTTTTCCATTTACTTGTAAAAGATAAAAGGTTACGGATCTGCAATTTTATTATATTGGCATTTGAAAACTTAGTTGTGAAACTTTCATTTTATTGCTTTGTATCCCTATAACTGACCTCAGTACTGTGTATTAATCTGCCTAACATCAGCATCAAGTTTGTGACTGGAAGCACTTGAGGCTGTTTTGGCTAGCAGACAGATCAAGGTTAGGGAAGTCTATTTTTGTATCTTGTATCCACTCCTGATTAAAGAAATAAAGGTGAGTAACCCTCAACCTCCTTCTTTTGCTGACAGTCCCAACTTTATAGTTACTTGTGAAGAACTGCAATCACAGGTTAACTCTCATTGTAAGCACTTACCATCAAATAATGCAGATCATGATTAGACGACTTGCAGCAAGAGCTAGGCTGATCTGGGTCTGCATTTTTTGCCTAGGCATGATGGATTAATGCTCGATGAATAAAGCTGCATAAGTCTGAAGCAGGGGTCTACCTGTTCATACAACTACCTGTCCACCAGCACCAGTAGTAGTTGTGAGGTCGAATTGGCAGATCAGATTGTTAGATCAACCTTTAGGCTAGTTGGCAATGAACCCTGGTCTGCAGTTACAAAATATTCCCCAAAACTGTATATAATTCTCTAGTAGGTCCTGATAAGGTAGACCTTCTGTACATTGGATAATCCAATGCTGCATTGTCTGTCTGGTCTTATACGCACATACATAGCATTTAAATCTTGAAATGATGCCAGTTTACTGTCTTGTCTAAGCCACTAATTGTGAAGAGAGGAAAACACTTCAGCTTTGTAGACATTTTAATCATATTTCCTAGTTGTTTGTTAGGCTAGTGAGAGTGAAGGATCAATGATCTACAACAAGTGTGTTCATCTCTCTCTCTGTAGGTGTTTCACCCCCATTGTAACTTCTCCTATACAGCATGTTTATGATGAATTGACATTGTACACATAGTTTTGTTTTCATTTACATTGAAAAATTTTGTTTATGTTTAATCTTGGCCTGCTACATTTGTGTATTACTCACACTAATTATTCAGTATTTTCTAATACCACCATGCAGTGGAAACAAGACATAATGTGCCTGAGACTGTGATTCAAATAGTGTGGCTTCTGATCAGACAGCTCCCAGCTTGCATACATTTTATGATTATTTGCTTATTAAGCTACTTTTTTTTAAATAAATGCCCCTTAACATTTTTTTTAGAAATTTATTAAAAAGATTTTAACTTATGAAGAATAGAAATATATTTCCAAACTAAAAAATAAGATTTAAGTTTATATACGATTGTGACATGTTGTTGAAGGTATCTAGTTTATTTTAGTCATACAGATTATAACTTCAAATATGGCAGTATATATATCTCTCATAGTATAGCAACACATATTGTGTCGATGTAAAGTTATTAATGATTTAGTTCTGGTAGGACATATATCCCCTAGCTTACTACATTTGTTATCCTTTGTCATGCTGTATTGGCAAAAAAAGTAATACAAAATTCCAAGTTATTTGCTAAAGTCATTCCAAGGTGAAAAGATGTACAAGAAAGACTAAGCAGCAAATAATGTAGATCATGATCAGACAGCTCCCAACTCAGCAGAAGCTATATTAATCTGAATTTACTCTATTTACCTAAACAACATGCCCTTTGTCAATGCTTATTGGTGTTTTCGTTTGTTTCAGTGGGTATCCCCCTACCCCAAACACCCCTGGTTCTACCCCCATAACAGGCAATCAGAAGAATGACTACCATGCTCCACCTGCTGCTCTGTCAGCAGCAGCATTGGTAGCAGCAGCAGCAACAGCTACTGCAACTGCTACTGCTACTGCCACATTGCTGCAGGAGCAGCAGAATCAACATCAGCAAATGGACATGCAGATGAGCATGAACAATCAGTATAACCATCCCATGCAGGTAAAGTAACATCTCCTTTACATAAATATTTCATCAGCATTAATACCTAATCGCAAAGCATTAAAGCAAGTCTCCATCTGCAGACAATCAAATAATTGTTTCATCTAATAAAGTATAATATAATCTGCTGGCTCTACAATGGTTGCAAGTTTCGTTCAATGAAAACACATACAAATTTAATGGCTGTTTACTACATTGTCATTTCTCAGCAATCAGCCAAAGATGTAAGACATGTAATATTGGATCATATGTGAGGCTGGTCGAAGGTTTGATTCCTGGTCAACACGTGCCAAAGTCTATTAAGATACATTCCAAGGCTCGCTCTATGTATGAAGTGGCTGAGATGAATGAAAAAAAATGTGATTGGTTCTACCATCATCGTCTTATGCTCATGCTATTACAATGAAACAGCATTATATACTGTAAAAATTCTTAGTGATTATTAACCATACTATGCAAAATTGACATCATAAATATTCTAAGTTAAATAGTCAATCTGACACTGTCAGTTCCTACTCAGGGCTGATGGTTGTTACTAGTCACTAATAGAAAAACCAATCTTTCAAATTATAAACAGCTTGAGGGCATAACCCTGAAATACTTTTAATTGACTGCGGTACATTCAGGTTATCATAATTGGGAAAATTAATTACTGAAACTAATGAAATTTTAATCGCTGTTACATCATAGCATAATTTAATGTAACTTAATCTTTGAGCATTAAAGAATTTATCCTTTGGTGCATGTTAATGAGCCGTGTATCCTGTGTTATTATTCAATATATGAAAGCACTTCCTGATCAATTCCGTATCAATATGGAGATCATCATACCCGACTCTTAACCTGCTTTGTATTCATTTAACTTTCCTAGACAAAAAATGTAGATCTTGACTACCCAGCTTTACCTGGGAGCTGTCTGATCAGGATCTGCACTATTTGTTGTTGCATCTCTAGCAATATGTCAATAAATATCATGCATGTACATGTAGTTTTGAGTAAATAATTCAGAATATATATCTAGAATAAAGTATTGTTCACAAATGTAGCAGTACAGGCTGAAGATTAAATACATTAAAGAGATCACAGCACTTAGCTTCTAGCTGGGGAGGAAAAGGGGTGGTGGGTATGGATAAATGTGAACACGCTCAATTATCTGTGAGAAAGAACAAACTGCTATGTTGAATATGTTGAACAGTTTTGCCCGTCCTATGATCTTACCACACATTCCTACAGTCAGTCCATATGTCAGTCATCATTTCTATGGCTTAAACAAACTGTTGATTTTGTTACAAGTTATAGAGTGTAAACCTTCAGATTTGAATAGACCTTTTTAAGAAAGAAGAAAATTGGAGACTTGAATGTAATGGGTTTTAAGTGTTTGCATTATAAGTGAGAGTATTAATAACTCCGCCTGTTATGTACATGGTAATTAGACATTGACAGATAGTGTAGGTCGAGCATTGACAGATAGTGTAGGTCCAGATCAGTAAGCCAGATCTGTCAGATCAAGTTCTTCACTATTTACTATTGAGTCTCATGTAATATGACAATTTACCTCTTCATGTGACTGTTAACACATGATTAGAAAATGTGTCAGGGTAATTAACAAATGTAGCAGGTTTAGAGATTAGATGTGTATATAGAGATGTGTGTTTGAGGGCTTGAGGTGGTATATGGAGTAGGTTTAGTTTGGGTAGATTTGTTGCTTTTCAATTTCAAAAGTAGTCAAATGATAATCCTTCCAATTAAATGCAGCTGCATGTAATCCAGGTGAAACCCTTTAAGATATTTGCTAGTATGACACATAAAGTCACCACACACAGACTGGACACATTTTTGACAGTCTCCCACAAAGCAGGTAATTTAATTTTGAAGATGAATTTAATTGATATTCACATTTTAGAATTGGTATGCATCATATGAGATAGAGTGAAACATTTTTATCTGGCCAAGTGAAAATGGGATAATGATAAGAAGTTGATGCGATAATTATTAAAGTGTCTGCATCATTTTCTTAACTATACATTATACCTGTTCCTTTTCAAAACATCTCATTGTATTGACACTTCTAGTCAGTTACATTATGTAATTAAAAGCCAAACTATAATGTCCACAGAATTCATACAGTTTCATTCTAAATCTAAATTATTCATTAATGACAAAACTCAGAGGCATTGACAAAACAATGATGTTATATACAAGAGAACAAATATATAATGATGAATAACTAACAATTTCTATCCCTGCCATTTATTGGTGTAAAAGTTTGCTAGTAATCTTGAAGTGTATTAAGGATTTCACACTAATCATTATTATAATACATCACAATATACATATTGTATGACTTGCCTGTAAACGCTCGTCCCCTTATAATGAAATAGCATTGTTGTAGCAGTTAATTACTCTAAAATTTGTTGTTGAGTGAGACATTATACATGGCAGTGAACGCCAGAGAGAAACTAATTCTCTAATGCAGCTATGATGCTAGTATTGGGCTATCTGTGGCAGACTCTGACTTGCTCCGCAAAGACAAATGACAAATGAACAGTTAAAAACAACCTTATTGATTTCTGTGTGGAGAAATAGTCTCCCGGAACTGGTATAGTGGTATTGTAGTTGCTGGTTGGGGATGTTTCTCTGCTAGATTAAAGCAAGACTCAGTCACAGACACTGTATCCCAGGCCTGTAGAGGTACACCAGTACTGTAGAGACCAGAAACTTAGAGGGACTGTATGCTGTAGAGACTGCAGACTGTAATCTGACCCATGCTCACTCCTCCTCGCTCCCAGACCTGATTATGCAAGAAAAATGTTGAAATTTCTCACATGTCATTTTGTGATGCTTTACCATGCTTCAATGAAATATGTTGCAGCTGTTTTTATTGCATGTTTGTAGGGTCCAATCTGCATGCAAGTTAGTTGTAAAATGTGTACATACTTTTTCTTCTGCATATCTAAATGTGTCATCTACAAATTAGTTTTAAACTCATTATCATACACAGGTAGGTAATGATCATTCTCATAAAATTAAAGCTCATAGCTGTATATCTGTCATGTAAATTATCAAAATAGTCTTTTTTTTTCTTTTTTTTTGAAGCCATAGTTCATCTCCACACTTCTTTTTTCTTCTTATGGTATTTTTCAAACTAGCAAAAGGGCTTCTCTGAAAACCGTGATTCACTGGACTACTGTCCATAACCTCGGTCTTGATGCCTTAGAAAAACCCACGGTGCCATGTGGGATGTTGCCAACTGACATCAAGGGCAATAGTTTAAACCACATAAGTCCAAGTTTAAGACCAATCTCAGGTATATGATTGGTTAGATTTATGAAACTAACAGAATTTGACCAGTTGGAAACTTGGACACAGCATGCATTTAAAACGCACAGAAGTGTCGGAATGGTGCCCATAACTGATTGGTTAATGTTGCTGACTTCAGTGGCTTGTAACTCTTTCGCTACTCACTGTCCATGTCAGAGTCCTGAACATAGCAAGAACTTCATGTTTGGAGGTCTTTAACTGAAACTAATTAGACATTTGTATGTTTTTTCCTCCACCAATACAAGCTGTGTTTGGAAAATAGAAAGGACCATAATTGTACCAGTGCAGTATATAAAATCACCCCAGTCCCATTGCTTAGCTCTTAGCCTGCTCAAGATAAATAGTATGTTTGATGATATAGAAAGCTGACTAAGAATTAGTATGGTTTATTAAAAGGTGTGGCATAAAATGAAATAGTCTTGTATTTTCACATGGGGATCATCCATATCTGTGACTCACTCTACTAGGGCTGTTGTCTTATGCTTGGAGTCTGCCTTCAGCACCTTTGACATGTTCACACAACACAGCTGCAAGCTTATAAATCTACCCGTCTAAAAGAATGACATGTGTAAAATTTAACTTTTATCACACTTGTCAAGCTTTAAACAAATCTGCCAACTTGGTGAAAGGTCTTAGATTCCTTCAACATAGGGTTGTTTCAGAACTTTCAATGATTAACACGAAGTGCCATTTCTTTGTTATTGATGTTGTAACTTAAATTCTATGAACCTGTTAGGTTTTGTTTTGAGTAGAAAAATGTAAAAATAAGAAGTTATGTTGCATTTGATTCAGTCATTGTTTTAAACAATTATGTTAAAAATAAAACTACAAATTTTAAAAGTTAGACTTAAACTTTGACCTGTTAAAAAAGCGCTAAATGCAATTACAAAGGTTTACGGTATATGTTTTTTTTTCCATTAAAACTAAGAACATCTGAAAAAAACAGTTTATGTAGATTAACTTGGTTTAAACACTTTTATAAAGAATTTGCTCATTTAAGATGTTAACATGTGCACTTTTTCCTTCAACAAGGGTCATCAAACCAGGACATAAGCACCCTGTGACTCACCCCATAACATCTTTGTCCCTGGCATATTAATTAAAGCACTTAATATTTTCTAACTGAGGAAGTCATACTAAATGATTCTGTGTTTATGCTCCATTTTCAAAGTGATGAAACTATTAAACCCAGTGAGCAAGTTCACTTTTTAATGGCATAAACAGTTGGAGTGATCTCACAGCTGGAGATATTATAAGCATGTTGTGTCAGCGTGGGGGTGAAGCTTAACTCCATTTGCTCCACACATGCTTAGAACAAATTTATCAAGCTTAAGCCAGTAGTATAGATCAGAATCATTCATCTCCCTGATCAGGACCTACACTATATGCTGATAGGTCTGTACTAATAGGTTAAGTAAGTATTTGCCTCTGGTTATGTCAGCAAATGGGTCAAAATATGTACGAGCTATCAACAAATGCAGCAGGATATGGGTGTACAGATGTACGTCACTTACAAAACCAGGGGATATCAAACATCAAGACATGCTTTCAAGCTTTCTTCAAAATATAACTGCGGTGATTTTTTTTTTTTCAATATCATAAAAAATGCAGAGGTTTAGTAGATGTGGCAGACATTCAGCACATTACTATGGGAATAGGAGCTTTGCTTGCTTGTGCAATAAACATTTGTAATAAACTAGAAAGAATGACATTTATCTTGTAAAAATAAATGTGGCTACTGACATAGGTCTCTTTGTATATATATAGGTTTATAGATTTCTGACAGTGAACTAACCTAAGACAGATAATGCTGTGGTAGAGAGAGAGCAATAATTCTCCAAGACATTTTATGGCCTCAAAACCTTTTACTATACCATTGTTAAATAAACAATAATGATATGTATTTAAAAGTTTTGTGTGGCTTTCAAGACAGATAAGTTATGCAATGTTTTTTCTTTTTTTTCTTTTTTTTTATTGATTTCCCTTTTTTTTATTAAAAAAATTGTATTCAGATTAAATAAATGTGTATTTTAAGTAACATTGTTTCTATACTCCACAAAAACATGCATTTCATAGGACAGGAATTCAAATATGTAACAAATGTGTATTGCAAGATACAGGAAATAAGACTGGTTGAAAGATGCAGGAATTCAAGTGTAGCATTGTCAGGTGCGGCTATGTTGGCATGGTAAAGTGTTCCATAGCATAATTATTCCCTCAATGAGTGATGTGTCTGGATGTAAACTTGTATCCTCGGGTATTTAGGGAAGTCCACTACGTATTTTGGCTGTTGGTAAAAACCTCTTCATTTGTGTATGCCACTAGAGAGACTAAAACACATACACTGGTTATTTTCAGTCTCTTATTTAATGCTTACCTCAGAATACTTTCATAAAAATAAGCAAGAGTAAAATGCTTGTATTGTTATAAATATAGACTATTCATGTGTTTTAATTGTGCATGTTACAGTTTCAGGTAGTGGGAGAGAGTTCAGTTCCTGATCCCCACATACACAATGCTACTCTCAAAGCCTCATTTTTTTACATCTACTGTGTGTATATAGAACCAGCTTTGAAATATTCTGGCAACTTGGTGTTCTTAAAGTTTTTGTAAGGTGATAGTATCTTAAAATATATGTAAATAAGCAGTTAACAATTTATTAGCAATGGTTTACATTTTTTCTTAGGAAACTCTTATTTCAACCTTATTTAGAACATGCCCTCTCATGTTTGTCTATGTTCTGTCTACAGATGGGAGGAGGAGGTCAGGCACCACCCTACAGCAGCCAAGGATATGGCGGGATGCCCCACCGTCACCCCAACCAAATGGTAATGGGGCGCGGTCCTGGGCCAGGTCAGGGGGCCCCAGGCCCAATGAAGGGGAACATGATGGCCATGTACCAGCGACGGTCAGCATCAGCACCCTACCCCCAGCAGATGATGCAGCAGAAACGACCCACGAACCAGTACACAAATGGGGCACCAGTCTCACAGGTTCGGACCTATAGTTATTCAGCAGACCAAATGCTCCAACCCTAAGTGTGTTTCACAGTTTTCAAAGTTTAAAAAATCCTTTTGCATAGAATCATGATAATTGTTACTGATTACATATTTTTTCAATTGTTATGTTCTTGTTGTACAGGAAAGTGTCTACTTATGTAAACCTGTACTTATTATTTGTTGCAGTATGCTGCCCAGGGTCCATACCCCCAGTATCTGTCAAAGCCCCAGTACCCCAGCCAGCAGCCCCTGCCTTCTCCCACGTATGGTCCACAGCCTGTGATGCGAGCCAATGGCCCTTACCAGAATGGGCAGAACCCATACATGAATCAGGCACAGTTTCAGACCAATCGACCGCCTGCCATGAATGGACAACCATACAATCATTTCACCTCCAGTCCTACCCAGAACAATTTCCAGGTAATATCTTAAGCATACCTTGGATTTGGTCAGGCATTGGTATTGTGACTAAATATGATCATTTTATAATTAAACAATTTAAAATATCTTAATGTTTGTATCAAAGTAGTCTTATTCATTGCTGTTTTTTTTAAAGATGGTCTAAACTCAACTATTTTCAATTTTTTTGTTTCCCCAGCAGACCAATGTGTCGAACATGAACTACCCCCATTCTCCATTGCCTGGCAATCCCACCCCTCCCATCACGCCCAACAGTGTACCGCCCTACCCACCAGATGTTAAGCCCAACATCATTGGACCTGGACAGATCAAGAAAGGTAACTTGCTTTTAAATCTGTGATATTAATGAGATTTCTGCCTTTGTAAATATGGTGTCAATTTTTTAAGTTAAAATACAATTTACTGTTACCTTCACAAGGCTCCCAAATCTTTATTTTACCCCCAAACTGTACAGTTTGTTTTAAAACCAACATTCTTAGTATTGATAAATGACATTAAATTCTTAACAGAAAATATACACATGGTAGGGTTTGATGAAAACATATGACTAATCTGTTGATAAAATGCCCTATTATGTGCATCATTGCAGGTATCCAATATTTAACACTGATATAATAATTTATTATTTCAGAAATTGATGAACTGCGACTGACGTTCCCTGTCCGTGATGGTGTGGTGTTACCTCCGTTCCGGCTGGAGCACAACCTAGCCGTGTCCAACCATGTGTTTCATCTGCGGGAGTCTGTCTACCAGACCCTTATGTGGAGGTCAGTGTCAAATACTTTTATATTGGTAGTAGATATTGAACTAATTAACAAACACATTGTATTGAACATAAGCCATATAAACAATAAACAAAAGCTTTAGATTTTGGCCACTTTGAACCATGCTTAATCGTCTACTATTCAGCCTAATTGCTACCTCATTGTGACAATTAAAAAAAAATCTGTCCCAGACTATTTTGTATTAAAACACCACTAATACCACCAAGGTATTGGTTGTGCATCTAATTGCCATTCATATTCATTTGTACTCTCCTTATATGAAATACTATTCCCCTGGGTTCTGTAACATGAAGCATCTAATTCACGTTGTGCCCTTGTCATTGCAGGTCTGACCTGGAGCTGCAACTGAAATGTTTCCACCATGAGGATCGTCAGATGAACACTAACTGGCCTGCGTCAGTCACTGTCAGTGTGAATGCCACGCCACTACAGATCGAACGAGGGGAGAACAAGACGTCCCATCGGCCCCTATACCTCAAGGAAGTGTGCCGGCCTGGCAGGAACACCATACAGATCACTGTGACAGCATGTTGTTGTGTATGTACTAATCATTCTTGTATTATTTCTATACTGACTTAATACTGGATTAATCAAATGCTAATTTTTCTCTATTGTTAATTTTTGAATTTTAAATATAATAGTAAGTATTAAACTGCAGAAATAAATATTAAATATTTATTGATATTTAAACATGCATTAAAAGTGTAAAGAACAAACATGCATAATGTCATAAAATGTTTTTTATATTGTTTTTTTTAGTCGCATCTGTTTGTGTTACAACTTGTACACCGACCGAGTGTGAGGTCAGTACTTCAGGGACTTTTGCGGAAGCGTCTCTTACCAGCCGAACATTGTATTACAAAAAGTAAGTCAGGTTGCTTTCTTATATCTTTTAATAATGTCTTACAATTTTTTTTATTAAATCTATTTAATGATGTACACACACTTGACATTTTTTATGCTTGTCATATGAATTTTTTTTTGTTGCAGCCAATATATCATTCTACCCAATGCATACTTATAATATTCTCTTACCACAGGTTATGCTGATTGTATCCCATGTTTTCCTTTCAGTCAAAAGAAACTTCTCGAATGCATCTAACAACAGTGCTCTGAATGGGGATGATGGGGTGGAGCAGACCGCTATCAAAGTGTCATTAAAGTGTCCTATAACATTTCGTCGTATCACCCTTCCCGCACGGGGACACGACTGCAAACATATTCAGGTAAGAAGACAGTACAAAAGATGAACTTATATATGTATTTTAGTTTAAAAATTATATTATGGGTTATAGTATACTTTATTGGGTGGTTATCACTGTATAAGGGTATATGTAGCATTATTTTAGCCTTAAAGTGTATATGTCTATAAAACTTAAGTTTTCTCTCAGAAAAGCATCTGTATATTGTTTGTATAATCTGAAATGTATTACATTTAATATTTTATCATGCATGTTTTGATTAATTTCAGTGCTTTGACCTGGAGTCATACTTACAATTGAACTGTGAGAGAGGACAGTGGCGATGTCCTGTCTGCAAGTAAGTACACACCCCACACCTTATTGACAATAATTGAGGACATATTTCAAAAAAGATAAAGCATATTTAAAGAGTCATACATAAAGATATACTGAAAATGTCACTGTCAGTTATTATAATTAACAACTGGGACAACCTGATTGTCATTGAAATGTTACATTGATAAACCAATATGAAGAAATAGTGTATATGTAGACAGTATGTCCGTTTATCTGTGTCCCCTCTATTTTGTACTCACCATGCCTATTCTGAACCCTGCAGCAAGCCAGCCCTGTTAGAAGGACTGGAAATAGACCAGTATATCTGGGGCATACTGACCAACCTACAGAACACAGAGTTTGAGGAGGTGAACATTGACCCCACGGCCAGCTGGAAGCCTGTACCGCTGAAAAACATCAAGGAGGAAGACTCTGGAGGTAATACAACACCAGCGATCATAACACTACCATTCTTAGTTGGTTTTAGTGAATATGATTTAACCCTATTGTACTTAGTTAAAGAGAGTTGGCTTTCTATTGTGATACCTCACATTAATTAAAGGATTGATACCATGATGTTAGTTAGAGATATACTTAATTGGTATTCAAAAGACTTTTCATATAGGAGGTAATAGTAAATTTTTATTTTTATACAACTTTGTATAAAAAATATAACTTTGAAATGGTAAAACTCAGGGAAATATTGCAATTTATCAATCAGTAAAGTAAGTGCTTTTTTTATCAATTAAGTGGACAGTCTCGATGACAGCAGTAGATGTGTGTATAGGAGTATTATGTTTCTCTTGTACATGTAGCTGTCTAACCGGAGTGTAATGTATCTGTAGTTTGAAAGTGCACTCTACTCTGGATATCTTAAGTCTCTAATGTCTGATGCAGGAGAGCCATGTGCCCGCTGGATGAAGGCCATGTCTCCAGCCAGTATGCAGCTGCCCACCATGAACTCCTGGGACATGGGACCTCAACACTCGCCATACAGCAACATACCACCCAGTTCAGGTACAGTTACACAAGCTCTCATCTAATGTAGTAACAGGTCACAACTCGCAAGTCTTCAAAACTCAGCAGAGCTCACATATTAAGCACAGATTCCATTTCCAATCTTAATGGTTACTCAGTACAATCAATTGTATGATTGTGCACAATGCTAAACAATGCTTAACCAAAAGGCATAAATGTTAATTATTAGTTAAAAGGATACAAACACATGTTTAATAGGCTTGAGCAGTTATTGTCATATGTATCACATATATAATAATTGCAGTCTTCAACAAGAAAATTGCTTTTATGAAGTTTGGTTGCCTTGTAACAATTCTTCTCTTTATCCTTTTTTTCCATTTCTGTTTTGTGAAACTACTGTTTCCATTTGTATTACAACTTCACAACTTCAGCTAGTAAATGTGCAATGGCCATAATAATGTTGTATTTTTTTAGGTAACTACGGCAGCGGAGGTCAGGGCGGCCCAGGGACGCCAGGGTCCTATCAGCAGAATGGGGGTTCTGGCGGTGATTTCTCCAGCAATATGTTACCTATGTCACCAGTCACAAACATGAACAATAATGATATGATGAACAAACCAATGAACCCTAACGGTCAGTACCCATTGTCACCGCCTGAGACAAACGCCTCCCACTTACGCCATTCTGACCCGGGAATGACAAACCATCAGCCGACATCCAGCCAGTCCCAGGTTCCCCACATGAACGTGAGTTCCCATGTAGTGTCAAGCAGTGGACCTACCCAGATGACCCACAGTCAGCCTCAGCAATGTCCTCCACCCCCCTCTAGCCAGTCAAACAATGTGGGAGATGATCTGAACTTTGACCCCACAGCCATTATAGATGACGATGGGTCAGCTCCCAGTCTGGAGGTAAGGACTAGATTTTGGACTTTTTTCTTTAAAATGGTGTATATTAAAAATTAAAGTAACTAATCTATAATGACTGCATGATTGATGATTTAACAATATCCTGATCAAAAAAAGTGTTCATAAAATGACCACAAATATATGGACATTGCGCACAAGCATTTTCTGTTCATTATATTGATAGTATTACTGTTGTTTTAATAAAACATTCTTATTTTGCATTCTATTTATTATGGTAAAAGTGCCAGAGACCCATTATAACTGCTGGCTATATATGTCATTAAAAGCATACACCTATGTATAATAAAAGTTCACCGCATATACCCCTACTATATAAGTTTTTCTCTTTTTTGGGGCTGGAAGTTGATGTGGTGGAGGTCTTGTGGCTATGGTGTGAAACTGGTTTTTCTCTGATATTGTTATGGGTTCTTCCTCCACAATTCATAGCTGACTGTCTTTAAAAAATGTCACTTAAACATTAAAAAACACCATTTATATAATTTTCATGTTTCAATGACAGCTTGACAACCTGGCAGACCCCCTGGAGCTATTGTCGTACCTCGGCCCCTCAGAACAGGGAGACAACTCCATCAACACGGGTTCAGCTGGCGGACAAAACAACAATAACAACACAAGCACTAACGAAGACATTCTCTCATTTTTTGAATCCTGAGGTGGACTTACCATTTGTCATGTGTAATCAAAATATAGAGCAATTCGCGTGATTGGGACAAGTCAGTCTATCTAGATGACAAACATCTTCGAATATTTGTGCAAGACAGTTTTATGTGATACAGAAATTTTTCTGGGTTTGCAAAATGTTGGATGGGGCAGGGTCTTGCTGTAAAACGATGCTTTAAGTAAAGCTGCAGTAGCATGCACGTTGAGTGTGTGTATGTGATCAGTTGTGAACCAGTGTGGTTGAGAGATGAGTAGAATAGTTGAAGTAGGGCCTGATGCTGTACAGGCCATAGGGCATGATCATGGAATGGATGTACAAGAATATAGGGAGGTACAGGCAGCTGATGGTGTGATATGTCATCCATGACATGAATTTGATGGCAGACAGATAAACAGATAGAGGTCGCTCTAAGAGCGACTTTGACTCAGTGGCTGAAGACACTAGTACCAGTTTCAGTGTAAACTACACTGGTGAGTCGCTGAGCGACTGGTACCATGTCAGGAATGGGGCTTGTGAATTCTGATAGTGGTTATTTGTAGGTGGGTATCAAATCAATCAGGTACGATCTCACAGTGGACAGACAGCAGCTGTGTTTGTGAAGCCAGTGTTTTTAACTGTTATGTGTCAATCAAGGACACAGTGACTTAATTGGACTATACAGTGAAGTGATCTATTTATTTAATGGCCAAGTCAGTATTCTGACGCCGTATGTGCGCATGTGTGTGGACAGGCCAGTCACATGACCAGACCGACTGGGGTCCCACTCATGTATACAAGGTGCATCCTACACTTTCATGTGAGCCAGGGCTGGTCGGTAAATCAGGGGGTTATCAAAAAACACTGTTGGGACAGGACCTAGCTATACAGTGCCGATATTTTATTTACAGTGTTTTCAGACATCATAACTATTGTGATTTTTTTGGACATTTTACTGTATTTGACAGAAGTTGATTTGTGTTAACTTTTGTCAACAATTTAGGCAGCAGAAGTGGGGATAGGAGATAAAATTCTATGTTGCGCTCTCATTTATCCAGTGTCTGTCACGTGTCCAGCGAATCATGGATCTCACTATTTATTAGAACATCGTCGCTACAAATTACAGTCTACATTCAATCTTGACTCATTCTCCTGCTGTCATTCTTTTGTATAAACTTGTGACTTACACACTACTCAAACACACATTAGACTTGTATGCATACAGAAATAGTTTTCTGATACTCGTGCATTTGTTGGGTTACATGTTTTCTTTGACATGCTTTTCATGTTAATGTCTACAGGTTATTGTATGACTATTTTTTGACAAAACATTTACGCATACATTATACTTCGGAAGCAATATTTTTATTAAAAGATGCAATACATAGATTGAGGCCATGTGCAAAACCATTAAAAAATGTTAAAAACACTTCTCCTATATGTATGTTGCAAAGTTCTTGTTTAATCCGTATCAAGTTGCATTTATTTATAAGCACTACAAATTCTAAGTTATTTACTGACAAGTACATGCAAAAAATAAAACATTGCCTGAAACTCGGTTGCAAATAGTGCACATCCAGATCAGATAATTTCCAGCAGGAGCTTTGTGATTTGGATCTTCACTATTTTTACTAAGCCTGATCAATTTCAGCTTAACAGGTAAATAGTTAATTCCGAAAATGGAATTAAATAAAGTTTACGTTTAAAGTTTTTTTGTATTAGTTTAAATTGTATATGACTTATACAGGTGTTTTCAGGACTAATGCTTTTGGATCTGTTAAATATATCTGAATGCTGTCATTTGGATCTCTCTTATTGTAGAGTTTGTACATCTATTAGGTGGATATATTGTGACACTTTGTTTTTTTACCTGAGCACAAACATTGATGTTGTATAATGAATGATACACAGTGCTAAATGTTGCCAAGTGAGTATTTCGCAGCAGTATGTTTAACTAAGTATTTAAATAAATGAATGGGTTAGGGCATGATGATGGATATAACAGTGGACCAATTTCTCCCGTAAGTAATCATTGTTTCTGATGCTTTTGCTTTAACAACCAGTCCACAATTCACTTGTGCCTGAGAGATACTACCTGTAAATGCTGTTTCTGTTGAGTTTATGCAATTTACTCCTTGAATGCAGATAAAAAAAAACAGACGGATATTGAATAACTTTATAACAAAACGTTGTGAAATAATGTCTTCTCTAAAAGAATTGTTCTATCAATAGAACAGATAGGTTGGGCTTTTCATAGCTATAAGAGATTATTCATTGCTGTTTAATTAATTAAGAGAAACAACTTTGGTGCAAAACTTGCTTGTTTTGTAATGTTTACATCAAATTTTCATAATTATATCATAATTTTTATTTTTGATTGTTTAGAAATTATTTGTAAATTTAAAGGCTTGTTTGTTTCAAATTATCTTAAATGGCTGGTACCATTTTTTTATGACAAAAATACCTTCAATCAATGTGCCTCAATTTCTTTCTAATAAATTACTTGTGATGAATAAAGTATGATTTATTTTTATTTAATTGTTGAATTAACTTGTTTCTGAATGATTTCAAGTAAGGGTAACTTGTAAGGGTAAATGTTAGGTGTTGTACCCTTTAAAACTTAAGGGAAAATCATTAGAGGATAGAAAGATGAGTTTATTTTTATTGCACTAAAGTTTAAAACAGTTTACTTTGATATCTTCATATCCTGGGACGCTGCTCATGACAATTGTAATACTGGGCAGTAGGAATGGAACTGAAATATTTAACCTTTATAAAGGTACATTTATAAATAGGCAAAACAAAATCTTACTTATTTGCATACAACTACATGTTAAAGTAACAAGTTACATTGCTTAAGACATCAGCAGTTATGCAGATCCATATCTGAGAGCTCCCAGTAGAGGCTGGCTGGCCTGGATCTATACTGTTTGCCTAAGTGTTGTCACAACAGGCTTGGCAGGCTTAATTTCTGACAAGTAAAATGGCACTTTCTTTGTTCTGTTAGTGACTTTTTTCACTCTACAGTTCTTAGATGAAGGGATATAGTTTTTAATTTATTTTTGGAAAAACATGTAATTATTTTCCATTTTAGTAGTCTAATAAATGAATTTTTATTTTACTTTTCAAAGAAACTGTTTAAATTTATCTATGTATACATCACTATAGTTTTGTGTACATGTTCAAATCTTGTCTGTACAAGGCAAGATGTGTAGGTGCATGCTATGATGTAATGTTTTTGATTTTCATTTTTAATGACCTATTTGTACCATGTGACCACTTGTGTCGTCAACATTGGTCATCATTTCAGTTTAGTTTTTGCATGTCACATGCCCATGGCACAATTGATTTACTGTTCTAGTTGTTTGGGATGTTACCACAGTCTTTGTTTGACTGCAGGTATAAGAGTCCTTTATGTTCAAGGAGAAAATATCTGTAAAGTATTGTATATTTGTTAACTATTGTTATTTATATTACTGTAATAAGTGTACAAAGTTGTTTATATTATATTTCTGTATTTTTTTGAAATAAAATAAATGTTTAGCTATAGACTGTACATATATACATACATATTTAAGATGAGCATCTTGTCAAGTATTAGATTTTAAGTGAACTATTCAAGCTTACCATTAGGCCAGATGTTTCGAACTCTTCTCTCTCCTTCATTCTGTATCTTCCATTTGTTTGTCAGACATAAGGATCATTTTTTCCACATTTTCCTGTGAACATTGAGCAACCATAAAGTTGTTTCAGTATACCTGCTATAACTTCTCCCCACTACTCCTCCAAGCAGTCTATGATGTGATATGTCAGGGATGGTACCACTCCATGCTTCCAAGCGATATCATTATATGTAAGCATTGCTCTTAGTTTGCTAGATTCTTTAATAAGCTTACTAATTTCCAAATTATGAGCAAAAGAAACTCTCTTATTGTTTGGGATTGACTCACAATTAGTAATGGTAATAAATCAATTTAAAGACTGATCTCAGACTGGCTTAACATTGTAGTCTTAAGGCAAGCATTATATGATAATGCTTCTCATTTGGCCAATAAATGTTTCATAAGAAAGGCATTCAATTTCTTTAATACATATATGGACTCAAAACATTTGCACTGAGTTCAGTTATCTTTGTCGTTAATAGTGCAGTCTTAAAAAGTGCTTTTATAATATACAAAAAATGAAACCTTACTAACAGGTCAAGTAAACTACACTTTCCAGGTAATTGACATTTGTTTAATATTTCCTTCAGATAATAATGTTTTTATTCACAATTATTACTTATGCATCTTGTAATTACATGGTTTATTTATAAAAAGGAATTTAAATTTCAGAATTTTTGTAATTAAAAAAATAAAAAAGAATTGAATATAGAATTTTTTTCTGGTAATGCTTTCTTTCTTTTTGGTATTTATTATCTAGCAAGCCATTACATTTTTCAGAATATTTTGTACAAAATGAGTTATAATAATAAAATCTGACATGGAAGTAAATAAAATATGCAACAGAAAGAGATCAATAATTTTTGTACTGTATTTCAAAATAAGGTTTAATAGCATTATTACATTAGGTGCAAGGTAAGTAGGAGGTATAATTGTATTCTGTGACATTTCTTATTTCATTTCTCTATTTTTAACTTGAAGCCATGTACATGGATGTCTAATTTCGTGCAACCCTTAGAGATGGTAATTCTTCTTAGCAACATTGTTTGCATTGACCAAAGAATTGTCTTTTTCATTACACTAGCAATTTTTTTTCACTTCATCATTTATCTGTATCCCATTACAAACACAAACTTAATTTGTATTTTGTTAAGGAAAACTACATCAACACATCATTTTCAGTCTTGCTCAAATCTGTCCCTCTCACTTTTTCACTCACCTTAACATTATTTTCTTTCCCAATGATGTAGTCAAAACTATAGTTCTTGTACATTGTGTTATGCAAAAGATTTAATCAAAATTTTGGTTCTACTATACTAAGTACATACGGATTTCTTACAATGATCCATCATTGGACACCCATGTTAGCTTACTAAACTGCCAAATCTGTATATGAGGTAATCTCATATCTTCTCTCCTGGTTAATATTCAGCTTTGAAGTAAAAAGGTCAATTATTTTCATTTTATTGGAATCTCATGAAAAGTAAACTGCCCCTGTAGCTTACCAAATTACTCCTCCTTTAATGCTTGCAATTTAATATTTTTGTTTGATACTTGTCCCCCTCCATTCAGAAAGTTGTAAGAAATGCAAAGTCCACTTTGATAAGAAAACAAATTCTCCAAAATAAAAAAAATAGACCCCATTTTCTCAAAAATCCTACGTTGTTTGAATCAAATAAAAAGCTCAACTGAGGGTGTCCCATGATGCCATTGACCATGCTGTCAAAACCTAGCTTGTATGCATTGTTCAAAACCTCTGGCCATATGGCTGCAAAAACACAACAGTATAGCACAGGATCAGCATAACTTCCCTTTATTGGGACCCGGCAATAGTTTGGCAACTATTTATTGTCATTGTGAAAGGGAGAAAGTGATAAATTCAACTGTTACAGTTCTCTAAATAAAATGAATTAAAGCTGAAATATGTTGTCTCTTGTTTTTTCTTTCCAATCTGTAACCTTGTTGACTGTTTATTGTATTTTTGTTGATTGGAAGGCATGTGACCATCCTAACTGTCGTAACCATAGCTACTATGTAAACTATCATGATTGGTTGTTAAAACAACAGAGGAAACCTCTTATTTTAGATTGATATCTGTTCTTATTAGTAACGGCTCTTAGTTAACAAATAATAAAGTAAATTTTATTTTGTACTTCAATGTTTGCTTTATTCTCAACAAAACCCTATTTGTCAGACTAAGGAACAGATACAACAAAAACTACTATACAACATCTAGAGTTCTGCTTTTACACTTCACTGTAAAAACTTTTAAAAAATGTAAAAATTCATTCAGCTTGCTTGGCTTTGTATTTTGAAATGGGTTATTCAATTCAAATTCATGCTTAAGTGTTTTATGAAATATATATAAGTCCAGTGTGCTAGAATTAAAAATTCCTCAAATTAATTTCTACAGCAGTAACCGGTAAAAAGCATAACCAAGATTACCAAGAAATGTTGCAAACCAAGTGTTTTACAGGTTCTGAGTATTAAAATTTAACATTTAAATTCAAGAAAGAGTGGCTTTTAGTTTAAAAATATAAAAATTTAACAAGATCGTGACATCATGATTTCTGGAACTCTGAAATATATAATGTTAGTAATACGGATATTGTTCAAAACCAAGTTAGATTCAAGGCAAAATATATAAAGAGGCTGAATCTGTATTTTTAATTCCTAAAAGTATTTCTATTTATAAGTCTCATGAAACTGATGTTGTGCCAGTAAACTACATTGTCCTGAAATTATTATAAAAATAAATAAAATGTAACTTTTTACAAAATATATACACACATTAATGTTTACTCTGGTCTATACAAATTTTTAGACTTTTTATTGTCAAAGGGAAACAACTATCAACGGAAAAAACTTTCCTTTCCTTTTCAAGGGAGCTAACTAAATAAATATTCTTTCATTAGTTCTTTCGCCTCAATTGCTTACTATTTGGATACAGTTAACACATGTGACCACGAGTCTTCTTCAGATTTAAAACTGTATTAAATATGTGACAAAAGAATGGCTTCTACAATTCTGATATCAGCTTTATGATAAATGCTCTATCGGGGAATATACTCTTAACTTTTATATCAATAGACAAATTAGAGGTCCTGTCTGCAAGTTAGTAAAAATAAAAAGGAGTCTTGCCCCATTTTAATGCATAAAGAAAAAAACATTGACTTTTTGTTTAAGTTTGTTCGTGATTAAAATCTAGTAATGAAGGAACGTTAGAAAGTTACCTCTTGACGATCTTTGGACAAATATTGCCTACGTATTCTGACAGTCAGGTTAAAGAGACATCTATGATCAACTTCAAATTTATATCTGTCATTAAGGATAGTCACGTGATTAGTATTCTTAGCTCTTATATTTGAGGCACCTAGTTTGAATCAATAATTTGCTGTTTGTTTTTTTATATTTATAACGTCTAGTTGGTTGTAAAATATAGGTTTTATGAATTCGTTGTTGGTATATGAACTCCATAGATATATGGAGATCTAAATAAACACAATATATAATCAGTATTGCTTTATGCTACACTCTTCATATCTTTTATCACCACAAATATAGCAATAATAAATCATCTTTCAACTTTTTATTTGGTATCTGCATAGCCTTGGACCAATAACAAAACGAGAGATGATAGACGTATAAGAATGTGTGAAAAAATCAGAATACTTCTCAGTCAGCTAAGAAAACAAGTAATCCTTGGTCATGAATTGTGTTTTTTATTAGTAGAAACTGATAACGTGTACAACAAAGCAATAAATGGTATACTGATTCATGTTACTTATACACATTCACTACACATTCTACCTTCTCTGTTAATGTTGTTATATTCATAACTTTCAATACCAATATAAGATTTGTTTTTCGCCAATCTTTAACTCAAAACCATGAAATTTCCGTATGACTTTATTAATACGATACCTTTGCTAAAAATGCTTATTTTCGTTTTAGATATATTAATTTTTAAGCCCTATTTTGAACTAGATGTAGCGATATTATCCTAGCTGATACGTTCCTTGCTTGTAGTAAATAAGACAACATCATCAGTGATCATAAGCATATATATTGTTAATTGCTTCTAAGGTCTTGTTGCGACATATTGTCCAATTTTATAATATCAATAACAGCGTTGATGGAAAGAACAAACAAACGTGGTGGTGGAGGTTCGCTTTCATTTAAACTTATATCTGGAGTTACAGTCTGTATATAAAAATAGACATAATAAATGTATTTGAACATTTACACAAGCCAATACATCCATGTAGATGCGTTTAAGTATGTCCAATAGTTGTGTGTTTATGTTCAATTGAACAAGTTTGTGCCAAAGTGTTATAGTGATTAACAGTGTCAAAAGCCATTTCACTAATCAATAAATGTAGGTATACAATGTCATTTTATTTGATATCTTTTAATAACTGAGTGTAAAATAGAAATACAACCAATAGTATCTCTTTTGTCCCTAAAACCAAAGTGTGTGTTATTAAAAGTGTCCATGTTTTCACACCATTTCGTATTTATATTTATGATGAGTAAAGAAAACAATTTTGCAAGTAACGTTAATAATAGCAATAACTCAATAATTGGCTGGGTATCTCTTTTAGTGAATAGGTTCTATAACCCCTTTTCTCCAAGAGTCTGGATAGTTAAAGTACAACACGATTTTTAGGTGAGGCACTTGTTTACATCAAGTGTTATTACTTATTAGCGTTAGATACCTTTAACATTCTGAATGTCAAAAACAACAAGTGCTGATCGTTTGGTGGATTGGCTGTGAGATGAACATCGAAACTTAACGATTACAGGACCGTAGGTTCGAGTCCTGCAGGAGCGTTATGTTTGGCTGAAGTTTAAGTGCAGGACAAATGTATGTCTTTTATAATGATGCAATATCATTATGCACACAAGAGTTATCTGTTTTTCATACATTTTGTAATGTATAATTTATTTATAGAACTCCATTTGTGACTGTCAATATGAGTGGAAACAATACACGAAGAGATAAAACACTAAAATCAAGCATTTGATAGTATTGCGGGCAATACAGTAGTCCCCTACCGGTCCCTCAAAAAGTTCTTTAATTATCATACGCTCCTGTTTATTGCCATTGATAATTAATTTGAGGTTGAAGTCTGTATTTGTATAATTATGGCTTAAAAATGAAGTAATAAACAAGGAAATCTACAGATACATATAAAAGACATTTATTTTTGGCCTTTATTTAAGGTATGCGCTATCATTTAAGGTAAGTGCACCTGAATATGCTATCCAAAACTTCACAATTTTGCTTTCAAGGTCATGCTTTGACCTTGACCTTCAAGGTAGCAACCCAAATGTTGTGCACCACACGTCATCTCAATATGGTGATCATTTCTGTGAAATAGTTGTAAAGTCTGACTTCAAATAACAAAGTTATGGGCTGGACCCGATTTTGCTGCAAGGTCATGCTGTGACCTTGACCTTCAAGGTATTGACCGAAATTTTTTCGCGACACGTCATCTCAATATGGTGATCATTTCTGTGAAATAGTTGTAAAATCTGACTTCAAATAACAAAGTTATGGGCTGGACATGATTTTGATGCAAGGTCATGCTGTGACCTTGACCTTCAAGGTATCGACCCAAATGATGTTTGTGACACGTCGTCTCAATATGGTGATCATTTCTGTGAAATAGTTGTAAAATCAAACTTCAAATAACCAAGTTATGGGGCAGACACAATTTTGCTGCAAGGTCATGCTGTGACCTTGACCTTCAAGGTAGCGACCCAAATCTTGCTCACGACACGTCATCTCAATATGGAGATCATTTCTGTGAAATAGTTTTAAAATCTGACTTCAAATAACAAAGTTATGGGCCGGACACAATTTTGCTTCAAGGTCATGCTGTGACCTTGACCTTCAAGGTAGCGACCTAAATGTTGC
This sequence comes from Sinonovacula constricta, assembly GCA_007844125.1. Lineage (NCBI taxonomy): Eukaryota > Metazoa > Mollusca > Bivalvia > Cardiida > Solecurtidae > Sinonovacula > Sinonovacula constricta. The sequence continues at coordinate 36,250,606 of CM017555.1, forward strand.
GCGTGCATATTGTACACATTCCAAGTTTCATGCGCCTAGCTTTAATAGTTTTGAAGTTATCAAAGGATCCAGATTTTTAGCGGACAGACAGACAGACAGACTGACGGATGGAGGGTAAACCTATAATCCCCTCCGGTGTGAACACCGATAGGGGACTAACAACCGTGCAATATTTATAAAGGTTAATGCAACTTTTTTTTTTTTTTTTGCAATACCACTTTTTAAAGTATTTATAAACTAAGTCACCCCCATGCGGTCTCGAACACGCTTTCTCTAAATCCGAAGGCTAGTGCTTTGACCATTGCGCGATATCGCCCATGCATTGTTACCGAAATATTACTATGTGACAAGCGTTTGGTGTTTATATATTACAACCGCAAGTAAACAAGTGTCTAACCTAATTTTTTGCTGACATCTATGTCACAGTTCTCTTACTCGCAGTTGTGTTTTATGTTTTTAATGAAATTGGCTAAATTGTATTTAACTCTCAATCTTGACTATTTCCAGCCAAATGCATATTTGAAAATGTGTCTGGATAATTGATTGAAAATAATTAATGATACATTAACAATGTATGAGTCAATGAGAGTATGGGTTCTAAATGCTTTTGTTATAAAGCTTTCAATATTTCCAAATTTAAAAACGAGTCTATTCATTAGTAACGCACGTTATTTTGTATCAGTTTAATCGAATTCCTTAACAGTTTTAATTTTTCGTGCAAAAAATATGGGCAATACTTAATGGACGTTGTCTTGGCATGTGCATTAACTCCAAAATGTCTCAAAGGGTCTCTATATTAATAGTATAATTGTATCACTGGAGTCGAATGATTTCAATATGAGGGTCATGATGGCCCCTAATCGCTCACCTGAGGACACGGGTTTTTAGTAGGCTCATATGTGGCGACAAATAAAAAAAGAAAAAAACAAAAACAAAAAAACTTTAGAAATCTTTGGTGAAGGTTGGACCATTAGTGTAGCCACTCGGCTGATAACATTTTCTATAATTTTACCTAGTGTCTAGTGATGTACTGAATCCACGTGACCCAATTCAAAATATTTCACACAGGCAAACATTCTGGTTAGGTTAAGTTTGGGCCATAAATGTGGTCTCTAGTGTGTTCACAAGTGTTTTCCAAGATTATTGACTTAGTGACCTACTTTTTGACCCCGTGTGACCCAGTAATTAACTCATCAAAGATTTCATGCAGGCAAACATTCTGACCAAGTTTGGTGAATATTAAGCCATAAATGTGGCCTCTAGCGTGTTCACAAGTTGTTTTTTTTCTACAATTTGACATATTGACCTACTTTTTGACCCCACGTGACTTAGTGACAAACTTATCTAAGACTTGATGCAGACAAACATTCTGGCTAAGTTTGATGAAGATTGGATAAAAACTGTAGCCTCTAGTGTGTTCACATGCAAATTGTTGCCCCACACCTTGGAGGGGGAATCAGAAAAGCTCACCTTGTGCTTAGGTTAGCTAAAAACTATTACGATCTTTTATGGTGATATCAGTGTTAATTTTTAATAATAACTTTGTTAAGTTGCACAAAAAGTGTGGGTTCAGAAAGTCCTGGCATTTGTTTTAGTGTTTTAAACACAGGAACCTATTGGGCTCGTCATTAATTCTGTATGAATTTTATCATATATTTATCATTTGCTGCAGATAATTTTATACTGCATTTTTGTTATGTTTTCTTAAAAGTTTTTCGCTTGTTACACAGTATCAGCTTTCTATAATCTTGTTGCACTATTTTCATTAATTTTCATTCAAGACATCTCAAAGGATCAGTCACAATTCAAGACAAATGTCGACAAAGTGAACTGAACATATTCAAGTTATAAAAACTTATTGGGGTGGTTTATACAAGTACATTGGGTATATCCTTTTATGGGGTACTTTACATATTTTTTGTTTATTGTTTTCTTTATAAATGTTGAAATTTACATATACGATTAGATATTTTTTGTTCATTTACTTCTTACTGTAGTCTGCTTTTAATGTTCAACAATGTTTTGAAAGTAGTTTACATGTAATTTGTCATTTTATGGTTAGTCTAGAATAGTTTTAACAATGGAAAATGAAAAAAGTAAACAACACTTATTTTTATTTTTTAAAACTTTTATTAAGTTTCAGTCTGGATGATTTGTGTGTTCAGCACACAATTCGATAAAGTGATACAATTTATAAATTCTGTTTGATGTGTTTGAAAGACTATACATGATTCATCATGATAATGATGCACTTAATGCCCAACCAAAATCCCATTTATATGAACATGTATGTACACATTGAAATTTCATACAAACCACTAAACATTAACTATATATACAAGTAAAAGAAAAAACAACCAAAACTTAACTATCCATTCCACCAGTTTAAAGATGGCCCATTTTCTGGACTAGGTAAACAGATGAAATCTTGACTTGCAAGTTTTGATGTGAATAACAACTAAAGATCAAACCCTGAACACTCCAGAGACAACAATTAAATAAAAAAAAATTAAAACCTATTTCATGTCTTGTCACTGGTATATACACAAATAGAAAATCAAGTTATCAACTATACTCTTATAAAAAAAGAATGATGTAACTTAATTATCATACACTACTTAACTTCCGTGTGTGTCCTCCTTTCAGTTTTATGAACTTGATCTATTTACAAATCAATGATGTCACAAAACAACATCCTCACAATATTAATTAATATTTTATTTACAATTATTATTTCTTTGAAAGAAAATAACTTAAAATTGATAAAAATGTACTTAAAAATATATTGCTGTTGTTTCTGCAGGCTAGTAAATGAGACATAGAAGGTGATAAAATCAAGCCCAAAACACAATACCACATCCACATATATACACTACATTATTAATCTTTTGATTTCACTTTTTTCTCTTTATCAGTTTTATGTTTCTTTTTCTTCTTGTCCTTCTTCTTTTCTTTCTTATTTTTCTTCTCTTTCTTGGCTTTGGCCTTCTTCTTTTTGTGTTTCTTGCGGACTTGTTCCTCCTCAGATGAGCTATCAGAGCTACTGCCTGACTCCTCTGACTCACTCTCATCCTCATAGTCAGGCTCAAACCGGCTTTCTTCACGAAGTGACTCTTTCCTCACTCTACGAGTCTCTGATTTCACCTGTTCTGGTTCATGATCTCGGCGAGAATCACGACTAGATAGCCTTTCTCGGCCATGGTCCCTTTCCCTGCGATCATCCTCACGAACTCTTCGATCCCCATCATGACCCCTTCTATCCTTGTCTCTATCTCGTCTGTCATGCAAGTCCACATTCCTGTCTCTTCTATCTGTATGACGATCTCTTCTATCACTGTCCCTGTCTTTACTTTTAAATTCTTCCTTCTTGTGTTTATTCTGCAGCTTGTTTCTGAGATCGTTTTCTGTTGAAACTTTCCTCTTCTCTTCTCCTGTGGAGACTGTCACTTTCATACTTGGGGCCTTCGATGAGGACACCTTTCTATCATCACCCTTACCCTTGCCTGTGTCCACATACACCTTGCGTTCAGTCTCAGGACCTGGAGATCGTCCCTTTTTCTTCAGCTTTACGTCTTTGTCTGTGTGCCCTTGTTCTACCCTCATCACTACGGCCACACTGCTCGGCTTCATCACCTTCTGGGCAAGAGCCTTCTCGGCTTTCTCTATCACCGACCTGCAACAAGATTTCATGGTCAGTGGAACTGCATTTCTTTTTTGGAGGTCATAGGCTCATTTTCATGAAGAGAGCTTAGATTTATATAGAATGAGACATTAATGAAAAGTCTCCCCTGAATAATGCCTAAAAGCAAGTAGGTCCTTTCATTTGTTTTACTCGGTTTTTATCCATGTGCTCTTTGGAGTGTATGTTGACTTTCTGCCTTTCTTATGATACCCAGGTTAACCATCATCAATAAACATGTCCATTTTCTATTTTAAATAACATATCTCTATAAGTATTCAAATTAATTTTGAGCTTATATTTACGCTAAAGTAAGAAATTCACTGTTTGTTATTGCAATATCTACAGAAGAACAGGCGATAAAGTCCAAGAATTTCAACTACAAGGACCTACCTACTGTTTGGAATACCTCGGATATTAACTAACAAGGGAGACAATTTCCATTTAACCAATGTACCCCATTATAGTTCTAAGAAACTTCACATTTTATTATGTGTGAATAAAACATCCAGATGCAAAATTCTGCCATTGAAAAATAATATATATTTTTAATATCGGATTTGAAGTCTATATGCACTGTATTTCCCGACTGCATCTTAAAATTAGATTTTAAAAATGATGTTGCTCTTCGTTACATGTAGAAATGGTGTTTTTAATGCTGCAAATCATCAGACCTTACCTTTAACTGCTATTTAAGTGCAATAAATCAATAAATGTTAAATCTTAATCTGTCTTCGGCAAAACAATCTTCTAAACCTCACACAACCTTGCAGCTTTTTAAATTGCACTAGATTGTATGTATACCTTTAATGACATAAAACAGTGTAATTGTCTGTCCCTCTTGCAATTAAAATATTTGTTTCAGCCATAACTTAATTTTTATATTTAATCAAACTTCTCAATCTTTATACCTTAAAGGTGATTTTTGCATAACATTTTCTAGTACCACCTTCAAGATCAAAGTCATATTAGGGGATATTAAAGATCATTGCAGCATCTTTGGCTAGGATCAATACCAGTTACATTCATTACCAGTTATACATCTTATACCAGTTAGATTCTAGGAGCGGATTATCAGTTAATATTGAAAAAAATAAATCAATTCTCTTTGCTGCTATATTTTTATGTAGAACAAAAACTTACCACGTCATTATTAAAATGCTGCATTTAAAAAAAAATAAAAAAATGTCTTTTTCAGAAAAATGTGTTAAGAAATGCATTTGTGATATTGGTACTTCAGGTTAAACTATAGACATATATCATTTTCAATGTAATATTTATTTTTTTATTGTATGCTTCTTTAAAGTGTTTAATATTGACAGCCATTTTATTTTTTGTAAGTCAATTTGGTGATGACAGGCAAATTACTTGCAACAACAAAAATGAGTACGAGAACACTAAGGTATAGTGACCACTACATGTTATAACAATTTTTTCTTTAACACACTCACTAGAACATGTGCAGCAATTTGATAAAATTCTTTCCACTAAAATTAACTATAGCATTGGTCTTAAATAAGAACGAAGTGGACTAAAACATGATTATTTATGTTTTGGAGCAAACATCATTATTCCTTTCCATAAGTATGTTGCTTTATTTTTATTATTAAATTTGAAGGATTATTAACCGCATGATTATTTTTCCACAAAAATGCTACAATAATAACCCACAAAAGAGTAAAAAGAAGTTTTTTTTATTAATGTGACAAAAGAATACATCTATGAATACCCACCTAGGTAAGAAAGTTTGCTTCTCTGGCTTCCACTTCTCTTTCACTCTTGTTGGTGCTGGTTCCAGATCATAGGGATCATCCACCTCCTTCTCCCACTTGGATAGTTCAGGCAGCTCTAGCATTAGTTCCTCCTCTGGGGCTGGTATATCATCATCTGCAGTACTAGAGGCCCTTCTTTCCCCACTCACCTCCATCGGTTCAACCTTTAGCTGGCTGCTGTCATCAAGCTTCTCTTCGAGTTTGGGTTTCTTCACTGGAGTGATACTATCACTTGTGTTAGCCTCTTGGCTGGTCTCTGATTCTGATACATCTGAAGGTTTGGACCGCTTCAATGATCGACGTTTCTCCTTCTCTGGTGCAGCGACGGCCACTTCACTCTGAGACACCTCACTGTCAGACATGGCCTCCTGTACAGGTTGAGCTGGCTTGCTAACAGTGGTCTCTTTGTCCTTGCTTGGATCTCCGACAGATGAACTAACCACCGTCTCCTGATCCATCTCTTGCCTCTCACGGTCTTTCTCCTTTACACTGGCCCTCTTTGGACTTTCAACATCAGATGACTCAGAGGCAGCTGTAGATGCATGTTTCTCTCTAACAGAAGATTCTCCATCAGAATCAGAGCTATCACTATTATCTGCTTTGTCTTTCTTGTGCACAGTCTCTTCATTATCACTTTCTGAACTATCAACCTTTGATTGTTTGCTTTCATCATCTTTTTTAACCTTTTTACTTTTCCTCTCACCCTTTTCTTTCTTAGTTTTATCCTTATTCTTCTCTTTCTTCTTTTTCCTTTTCTTCTCAACACCTTCTCCCTTTTCCTTCTTTTTCTTTACTTTCTTCTCCTTCTTCACTTCTTTCTCCTCCACATTCTTAGCCTTTTGTACAGGACTAGCTTGTTTCTCAGAGTCCCTTCTCTCAGTTCGGTGTTCTGAATCCCGATGTTTATCAGGATCTTCCCGTCGTCTGTCTCTAGAATCACTTTCACGCTGGCGATCACGGCCTTCACGATCCCTTCCATCACGGCCATCTCTGACATCACGACCATCTCTGGCATCACGCCCATCTCTGACATCACGGTTGTCTCTATTATCCCTGTTATCTCTACCATCTCTCCCATCACGTTCATAGTCTCGCCTGTCTCGGCTGCGACTGTCACTACCTTTACCAGGACTCCTAGACCTGTGGGAAATAATCCATACTACTCTCTTTACTTTCTCTTTTTAAAAAACCTATTTGTTAGCTTAACACCAAAAATCAACTACTGGATTAAAAGCAATTGTTTCTCCTGCTACACCCCCACCAAACCAAAACAAAAATCATGTTCAAGGTTGCTGTGACCTTGAACTTTTCGTCCATGATGCTTAAACAAATAAGGTTCATCCACTTATTATGACCTTTGGCCCCACCAAGTTTAAAGATTGCTGCTTGTGGTTCTGTTTGTTAGCACTTGTCTTAGGTATGAATAGAAACTGAAATTATCAATGGGGGAAGAGCAACATTCAGATTGCAGACCTGTTCATTAACTATTTGTTTTTCCTAATGATATCACATATCAGAGGTATTATCTATTACTACAAGCCCTTATTTTAAAGTCCTTAAGTTAATGTAAATAAATAATTATGTACAGAAAACAGCCTACCTGTGCGTCCTTGGTGATAATCCCCTATCATATGTGGAAGGAGCTTGTGAACCAGGTGATAGAAGAGGGGCAGTGCCAGGAGGTGCAGGAGGTGGTCCATGGGGAGGAGTCTGGCCTGAGGGGGCAGAGTTTTGGCCGGGCAGGAAACCATAGGAACGATTGTAGTAGTCATACATCTGCTTGTACTGCTCAAACTTGGCAATGTCCTCATCACGGCTAGATCATAAAGAGCATAAATTAAAATAAGCTGTGAATTTAAATCAATTTCTACTGACAATAAATAGTATGTTGCTTTATTTATTTCAAGAAGTTATCGACTAGCAAATGCTGCGAAATCTGAAGCAAATGAACTTAATTTTGCCTAATGCCATGTTGATACCAACTTTCATTACATTGCTTCAAAATAATGTTTCTGACAAAATGTCATTTAGAAAATTTATCTCTTAGTAAGACATCCACCTACCCAGGATAGATGGGGTCCATTCGAGGGTCTCTGGGAGGAATGCTGAAGTTCGCTCCAGGGTATCCTGCGGGTGGTGGAGGGTATCCTGGGTAGCCAGGTGAGTTGCGTCTGGGATACGGCTCCCTGCCATAATCTAGTGGCGGGGGCTGAGCCAGCAAGCTAGGTGGAGGGGCTCGGAAGTCTGGAGCAGTCCTGTAGTCTGTCCCACCCCTAAAATCACCAACCCGGGCCCGCCCAACCATCTCTGCTCTGTAATCAGAACCAATATTCCTATCCCCCCAACCCCTGTTATATCCAGACCCTCTAAAGTCTCCCCAATCCCCTTGCTTAAAGTCACGTCCATCCCTCATCTCATCCCTTCTATAACCCCCTCGACCCCGCCCCCTAAATCTCTGATCACGATAGAAATCATCAGGCATTTTTAAAGGCTCTTTAACCCTGGGAGGAGATTCAGATTTTTCCTTCTGTTTACGTGATGGACTTTTCTTTTTCCTAGGTCTAGAAATTTTATTATTTTGAGCTGCTTTCTCTTTACTTTTTGACCTAGATCTAGCTTTCTTTCCCTGACTTTGGGGCTGTTTGTCATTATTAATTTCTCCTGATTTAGTTACTGTACCTTTATCTTTATTTTCATTAGGTGTGGCATCAGAACTACTTATCTTTTCATTTTTAATTTTATTTTGTTTATCATTTTCTACATTATTTTCAATTTTAACATTTTCTTTATCATTTTCTTTAACAACAACACTTTGTTTATTGTCTGTCTTTTGTGATGAAACATCTTGCTCATGCTTCACAGTTGATGTATCACTTTCTTTTATAATTGTTTGAGTCTTTGGTACACTGAGTTCCTTGTTTTGATGTGCATCTTTCTCATCAGTAGCTATAGGGACTGTGATGTTATTTCCTTTGTTCTGAATCTTGTTTCTGGGAATGTTCTCCTTGTTCCCCACAGGAGGTTGTCTAGCAGGTCTTCTCCTTGGAGAGACTGCCTTGCGCTGGTTCTGGTTGTCTTTAGGAGGTGGCGTCCGGGGTGGTGGTGTCCGCCGGCGCGGAGGTAAAGGCGACCTAGTCCTGGGAGAAATTGATTTTCTGACTGGCTCAGGATTTCGTGACCATGATCTACGATCTCGAGACCAGGAGCGACGACCTGCCGATCTCCTGAAGGGGGATCTGCGTGCCGGAGAAAATCGTCCTTGTGAACGTGATCGACGCCTATAGGGAGACCTTCTAACAGGGCTGCGCGAATATGACCGTCTAAACGAACGTGACCTTGACCGCCTCCTGACTGGTGACCTGGAGAACGACCTATACCTTGACCTCGACCTTCTTGGAGAATAGGATCGTCTAGGTGACCATGAACGTCGTGGCGATCTGGAGTAGCGAGGAGATCTTGAGTAACGAGGTGATCTTGATCGTCTGGGTGAGTACCTTCGAGGTGACCTACTATAAGAGCGACGACCTCTTGATCTTGACCGTGAATAGGATCTGTATCTGGGTCGGGAAAATGACCTGGATCGTGACCTGAAGAAAAATTATTTAAGAGTTGCCTATCATACATGTTCGTTTATTTGAAGCTTTTATTAAAAATAAAACAGAAATATTTCTACGTGACTGTCAACTCATAACCTTGCTTCTTGTCTACTTTCTTCATTCTAACAATGAAACATATTTTTCAACACAAGTCGTTATCTTTGTCTTGGAGGCCTTTTTCTTTGTTACATTGCACCAAGAAAATTATATTGGCAACTTCAAGATAATTTTTGGTTGAGGAAGACCCCAGACAAAGGACTGGAAAGAACCCTGTGTGCTGGCAGGTTGGATGCCTTATTCTCAATACAAAAATAATTTCTCACTAAAATATAGAATAAAAAGTCAAGCTACCTAGTTCTGGAGCGGGTTCGAGACCGAGGTGTACGAGATCTGGATCTGTAAGGACGACGTTCTCCTCGCTTCTCAAGCTCCTTTGCAAATTCTAGAAGTGGGTCATTCCTGCAAACATACACTTGGACTAAGTATTTTCTCCTGCATTTAAAGCCACTGGACATTTGTAGTCTTTCATAATAAACAGAAATTTTACAAACTTATAAATTCAAAGAGTTTACTGAGTGGAGTCCAGAATGTCATGTTTATTTTAAATGTACCTAACCTATCAGCAATAACCTTCCTTCTGCTTAATTGTCTGTTTATGCTTGCTTATTTATATTAATTGAAAGACTTCCATACGGAACTTAATTGCAAACATTATTATTAACATACCAACCTATCTTTACTAAATGTAACTCCTTGACAAGAACAAAGACCAAGGAAATTTTTACACTTATTCCCAGTCAAATTGAGCTTAAAAAATGATTTATAAAATTAATTCCAGTTTTCCTTCTTATTTCAGCACATACTTGATATCCTCACGCAGCAGTCGCTGTTTCTCCTCAATGAACTCCTTTTCTGAGAGAGGTTTTGGCAAGTTGAGGGGTGGAGCTGACATCCCTGGAGGGAAAACAGGCGGAAGGCCAGGAGGTGGGGCTCCTGTAAATATACATACATAATTATACAATGAGGGGTAGAGCTGGCATCCCTGAGGGAACACAGGGGCTGGCGGGGAGGTGGAGCTCTAAAAAATAAACATGAATATACATTAAGGGAGGTTTTGTTTACAAAAACCAATACATGCCACAAAATCATTCAATTTTAATGATGAAAATGCTACAGTACCTTAATTACTCAATTAAGCCGAAACAAAACACCAATGAATTGCCTAAAAAATTACAATGATTCAACCAACAAGCGTTTTTTTAATCTTACTTATTAAATATGTTCTAGATACAACATGATGGCCCTATATCGCTATCCTGAGTGCCATAGACATTTAGTCCTGGTGGCTATGCTTTTTGATGGATAAGTGCTTTTGATGGATAAGAATGCAATCTTGATACAAGGCCACCAGTGGAATACATAAACGAAATATCAAAGCACTAGCTATTGTCTTTTCTGACAAGAGGATTTTATAAGTTTACCTATACAGCCATATGGAAAATAGCCATACCCGTGGCGGCCTAGTTTTTTGATGGATAAAAATTCTTTGAACAATCTTGATAGAGGGATACCCAAGGAATATGTGTACTAAATACCAAGGCTTTAGCTCTTGTATCTTTTGACAAGAAGATTTTCTAAGCTTTCCTATATAGCCTAATATGGAAAATTGCCAAGCCCCTTGCAGCCACGTTTTTATGAAGGATCAGAATTCTTTTAACAGCCTTGATGTAGGACCACCCAAGGAACATGTGTATTACATATCAAGGCTCTAGCTCTTGCAGTTTCTGACAAGAAAATTGTCTAAGTTTTCCTATATAACCATATATGGAAAATGGCCATACCGCTGGTGGCCATGATTTTTGACAGATTGGAATCATTTGAACATTCTTCATACAGCCCACCTAAAGAACATGTATACCAAATATCAAGGCTCTAGCTCTTGCAGTTTCTGACAAGAAGACAAGAAGATTTTCTAAGTTTTCCTATACAGCCATATGGAAAATGGCCACGCCTGTGGTGGCCTTGTTTTTAGATGGGTTTGAACAAATTTTCGTTCCCCCTGCCTGCTTAAGCGTCAGAGAAAGTTGGCTAAATTTGGCCCAGCAGTTTCAGAGGAGATGTTGTTTGAAAATCTTTATGGACACATGATATCGTTGTTGTTCAGCCCTTGGCCCCAAACAGGACAAACAGAACCCACGCGGTGAAAGCATTCAGAGAACTTACAAATCGGTGACTACCACTACGCCATGGGTGCCCCTGTATGGACGTGTGAAGCCAGACAGTGTACGATCACAATAGCTCATCCTGAGCATAAGCTCAGGTGAACTAACAATAAAAAAAGTTTTTGATAATAATAATTTACTTACGTATAGGTGGCATCCCAAGAACTGGTGGGGGGAGGAAGGGTGGAGGTAGACCTGGCGGTACCAGAGGGAACTGAGGGGACACCATAGGGGCCATGGAGGTATTGGTGCTGCTGGGTGGATAGAAGCTCTCGTACCCACTCCTAAATAGTAAAAAAGCGGTTAAAACTCAATTTCCTTTAACAATTGACAAATTTTATCTTATGATAAATCAGCAGGTCAACAGATGGACTAAACAAACTTAAAAAACTGAGTATCGAATTTCAAATACGTTAGAAAATCTGAAAGTTTGATGAAATGCATGTTTCAAGTAAAAAATAACAATTCCGATACCCAGCTTCTATTTAGAATAAAACATTGAAGTTTATTTTTTGTAATTTTTCCTTACAAAATAAGACCATGAGGTAAATTGAGAGACTGTCAACAAACCTTTGAGGAGGCTGAGCAGCTGGGTACGTTCTCAATCCTACAACTGTACTGAGGGCGCTTCCCTGCAAACAGACGTATGCAGTCTACACTTTTAACAGAACACAGGTACTTGAATACAAAATGCATTTCTTTTAAAAACAAGAAACAGTCTATACCCATGACCACAATATTACAAAAGTACAGGTTAGCTTCAAGCTTGTCAGTAACTATTTGCCTCGTGCTTAATATGAATGGATGAAGGTGGTATTATCCAACAGATCTTACCTTAATATGACTGTATGACTATTTACATAGGCTGACAGTTTCTCTAGGCATTAAAACACCCACAAGAAGAATGGGTAAAACTACATGGGTAGCTGAATGGATTCAATAATAAATTGTTACATTCATTTTAAACGTTCTGTAAAGAACTACAGCTAAGCAAATACTATACATGTACAACAATGCACCGTTCAACATCCTAAGTTACCTCAGCTTCATGCTCTAAAGCATCTTTGAATGGAGATGATTAATTGCAATCTACAACATATAACTACTGCTGTGCACAGCATGTTAAGCCATTTTTTACTGAAGTAATCCATTTCTGCATAAATCTACTATGGAAAACCCAATAAACATATCCAATTACATAATAAATATCATATGTAGATCAGTTTTTGAAGAATCTACCTAATCAACAGCATGTGTGGTTTTTGTACTGGAGGTTATATAAAGGACTCCACTTCCTTACTTATGAATGTTTTTTAAGGGGTAAATGAATTGCTACTTTCCTTCTTACTTCGGTTAAAATCAATGTGTTTGAAGTGGTCTCTTATAACTTTCACATCTTGTAATTATTATAGATGGATGATTATACTGACCTGCTGAACATCTGTAGGTGCTGCTGTGTAAGACAATGCTGCACTGTGCGAGATGTGAGATTGGGCCGTTCTAGATGGCTCGTCTTGTGTGGGTGTGATGGGCTCAGCTGGAATGGCTGTACGGCTGTATGTTGGGGAAGTATGTGCTATAGGGGTGGAGTTAGCTGCTGGAGACATGCCCTCAATACTAGAGGTTGTGGTCCTTGGGGGAGGAGGGGGCGGAGGCGGAGACTGCTGTGGGGGAGGTCTGTAATCTAACACTGATGGACCTCGGGGAACCACTGATGAAGGTTTGATCATCCTGGCTGCAGCAGCTGCTCTGGCTTGCTGGGCTCGGTATGCATCCATCTTGGATGCATGAGCAACCTTAGTGTATCCAGTCTCATTCTGGAAGTTTGTGACAGCTCTACGCAGCATCTGGTTGGCAATGAGACCATCTGGAGACACATCCATGCTGTCACATGATGGACACACATGATCATCTGATTCCAGCAACTTGTTACGGATACCTGAATATGAAGATATGATCTCAAAGGAATCTAAAAGCTTACCAAACAAGACTATCTGACAGTTATGTGTACCTTATTTATTAAAAACAAAGATGACAAAGTTTCTTATAGTAGCTTCGTCCCAACCAGAAGAGGATTCTTGAAATAAAATATATATCTTAATATTCTAATTTTATTGATAACAATACGAACAATTCAAGAGACATGGCAATGAACTAAATTTTTTAAATACAGGCATAAATTTTTTCAAGACAAACTACAAAGAGAAAGTTAAAATCGGAAAACTTCAATAACATTCTGAAAGCTTACATTCATCACAGTAGGATATGCCGCAACATGGAATTACAACAGCATCTCTGGCCAGGTCTCCACAGATGGGACACTTAAGCTCCTTAGGTACGGGCTTTTGTAGCACTGTCATTTTCTTCTCTAGCTGAGGTAGGAATGGTGGTCGCTCCTTCTTACCTTCTGCATACGCAATCCTACACGGTAAAACAAAGGGGATTATAGTTACACAGGTTATAGTCTAGGATAGTCACAGAAGCATGGGTATTAAATATCAACTGTTAGCACTCAACATCAAATTTGCATCAGTATAATAATTGTACACTCAAATGTGAGTGGCAGCCATCAAGAACTTAAATGTTATATGAGGCAGTTTGCCTTTATCAAATACATAACATCAATATAAATAAAAAATAACAGTATTTAAACCCATTTTTAGAGCAAAATTTGTTTGCTTTGTATATTAACTCATACTTAAAGGTGGTATCCAGCAGTTTGGACCAAATACTGTTTCCTCAAATACCAAATTAAGTCATTGTTATCTGAAAAGGTCCTGCAAAATGCTATTTATTGATGCCCTAGATCTGTGCGAACAGTGAAGCATAAATCCACACTCATCATTGCAAACAGATATTTTCCACCTGAGCCACAAAGCAGTTAGTTATTTTTAAATTAAGAAAACCACATGATCACTTACTTTTGAGATAATTTTACATGAACATTTGGGTAATCAGCTCTGATTTGTATTGCCTTACAATTAAGCTAATGTTATAAATAGCCTTTACTTAAAGTATAGATTTATGCAGTAATAGTGCAAACCTTCTCCACAACAATGGTAAGATGTTGTGATATGTATTAGATATAGGCAAACTGTTAGACACCACATTTATGTCTAAGTTAAGACAATTTTGAAGGATATCTCAAATATCTATAAATGTTCATTGCTTCCAAATTTATAAAAAAATAAGATGTGAATTTCTGCTAAAATTAGTAATTATAGACATAACAGTGGATTACCTGAATGATGATAATACATGATCTAAAAAATGATTGGGATGGAATGGGAAGGGATTTGCCGGCTTTTTTGCAGATACTGTGCAGCGACATTTCTATCATTATAGCACAGGGGCACTTAAGAGGTGCCCAGGGACTGAACCCAGCCTGTCTATTATACTGACAGTGACTAGTAATGCGTAATGCTGTCCCCTTAGCCCCAAGCATTAAGAGGGAAGCCACTACTACCAACTTTTAAGTTTTTGGTTTGACCCGGCCGGGGTTTGAAACCGCGACCTCCCGATCTGCAAGCCGATGCTCTACCACTTGAGCTCTTGCGGCCGGTCAAAAAATGATTGGTCTTTTGGTTTTGGGTTTTCTTATTTAAAAAATAGCTAATTGTGCAGTGGGGCTCAGATAGAAAATACATGTTTGCAATGACAAGTGTGGTGTTAAGCCTACCTTTTACAGATGTAGGACATTAATAAGCAGCTTTTCGCATTATTGTTTCAGTTAACAGTAGTTGATTAAGTTGTTCCAAGAAAAAAAAAAAAAGCTTCATACTGATGGATATATCATATATCTATGTATCTTTTTAATAAATATCCCCACTAATTTTACCAACCAGCAAAGTTCACCTCTGAATCTGCTTAGCACAAATAGTTCAAGCTTAGGCAAAAGTGTAAATCCAGATCAGTCAACTCCCTGTGGGAGCTGTATGATCAGGATCCGCACTGTTTGTTGCTAAGTTCTAGCAATATATTGTTTCCTTTGCATGTAGTTTTGAGAAAAATTGTGTATTGCTTATTAATAAAATTAGCAAAAGAGTTTGCTGTTTTAATGTATCCCAGACCCATTATGGTGATAACTGTTACTCACGCATCAATCCTGGGGACTGCATACTGTCCTGTGTGTGTCTTGTAAGTGCCAGGGAGGGCTTCTGTCACAATGACCATATGCTCCATAGGAATCCCTGTAGGCTTC
The DNA here is from genome assembly GCA_007844125.1 of Sinonovacula constricta. Classification (NCBI taxonomy): domain Eukaryota; kingdom Metazoa; phylum Mollusca; class Bivalvia; order Cardiida; family Solecurtidae; genus Sinonovacula; species Sinonovacula constricta. The sequence goes on from CM017555.1 coordinate 36,266,076, forward strand.
TTCATTCGCAACTCTCCCATTGCAACACTGGCTCCATCAATCTGGATTACAATTCATGAAGGTCACTGACAAACTTTAAATGAAATTTTCACACAAATATATAGCATTATATTCAAACAAAATCTGTGTTTGTTTATCTTTCTATAATTGGTAATACTTTTGATAATAAATATGTGTATAACTTATTGAGAGGTGAAAAAAAATCACACAAAAACAAGGGAAAAGGAAAAAAATCGAACTCGTTTCTCAAAGCAAATTGCTGTCCCAATGTTTTCAATACTCACAGGTTCATTTGGGCAGTTTTGGATAAAGTGACCAGGCTTGCCACACTTGTAGCAGATATAGGAGCTGCTGGGGGTCCCTGTAGGTACCTTGTACTGGTAGCTGAAATATACAAAGTCAAGACTTCCAGAATACACATAGATTTCATCAATGTTACTAACAAAGTCCAAATTTAGCTAGGAGTACTTGGGGCTCAGGTACTCAAAGCTGTAAACATACACTTGAAATTACCTGCTAAATACATTAGCATACAATAAAAAACACAGACACAACAATGATGATTATGGTACATATCTACCTTACTGAATATTAATAAAGGTAACATTGCTGCAGACTTGGGAAAAAAACTACGAAAGAGGATCCCAAACAACTATATTGAAGTCCTACTCTGCCTATTAACGGACATGGGTGGTGGACTGCAATAAAGCATGGAAACAGCATGTTATTGCTAATGCTGATGTAAATGTATAGTTTTATTCAACATGCTAAGGTGGTGGTAGTCAACTTAGTGATAACTACCCAGTTTGGAACAGGACAGCTTTAGACCCAACAAGACAATGTAACTAACTCCTAACCTAATAAGCTTGTATTCACCAAGCATATGCAAATTGTGTATACTCAGATCAGACAGTTTCACCAAAGATTAATCTTATCATGGTTGTTCCCCCCACCCCATCCCACTCCATTTTGAAGACCTATATTGGGTTTGTTCCCAATTGCAAAATGTAAGTATTTTCCCAATATCAAGTAGAAAGGTGCCAATTCAAAGAATGAAAAAAGTTGCAATTCTCACCCATGCACAAATAAACAATTGCCCGTTCTGTCACATCAGAAGTACAGATCTTGCTTTGTAGATGAGTGAAATATAAAAGGAATGGAATGAAGCAAATATTTGATTTTTGTTTAGTTTTATTTGATATATATTTACCATTTGAGTTTTTCTCAATATTGTCAATAAAACAATGTGAAATAGTCCGATTTCTGGGGTCAGGTCACATTCCCAAAATGGTGACAAAAAACCCCGTCTTATCAGGATCTGCACTATTAATTGCTAAGTTTGAAGTAAGTTGACTACTTACTTTGAATGTTGTTGTTAACAAAAACTGTATGAATTCCTCATGGATTTTTAAAAAATGTAGCTGACTATAATTGAAGACTAGAAGGGTAACACAAAACAAGGAGTCTTACTTGGCTGGGTCAAAGTCCTTGGTGGACTGCTTCATCATGGCCTGGATCTTGTCCATCTCCGACATCTTAGACGTGGACATATCCAGCCCCTGACAAGAGAAACATAGACTTTTATTCCAAGCAGATACTCTCCAAAAACTATCTGAACGACTAAAGGTGTACAAAGTGTTGCCAAATTACTAAAATATTCTTGGCTACATGGTTTTATTTACTATAAGCAACACATAACATATAAAATTGTAGCAAGTGGAAGCAGATTGAAATTTGCTTTTTTTTTTATTTTGTTAATACATCACAGCAACGAATTATGATTATTATAGTGATGTCCAGCTTTTATGCTGGTAAAAGCCCAAAGACAAATGTCTGGGTAGAACCACTAGTGCACTACAGATCAGCTGGAAGACCTCACATTAATCCTTTCCCTATAACAGGACTCGAGTCTACAAGGTGAGAGGCTAAGCAGTCAGAGGAGTTACAAATTGACAACGCTAACACTACACCACAGGCACACGATGATTGAAATAAAAAAAATTTATGTAGCAGTTACAAAGGCAGAATTCGAGAGCTCATAAATAAACATCAGTTACACAAAAATGTCATCATCATGAATGATCTGTCGTCAATAGCTATAAATTTGGATGTCACCAATATTCTGCCCAGACTACCTAACTAAAATTTATGTTCCATCAATACAAATATTTAAAAACACGATTTTATTACCTTGACTACATTTTTATGGGAATGCTGTTCCTCTTCAGCCTGTCTTATCTGTAGATCAAAATGAAACATTTCAAAATAAAAACACATCACCAGTCTTTTTGACAATAATTCTGTCACTTCCAACTTATTTACAAAAAAAATGCACCCCTATCCCCTCCAAAGCATAAGCATTTTTTTTTAATCATTTGGATGCAAATTGAGTTTCTATTTTTAAATATTCACTCAGGAAATTTTGAATAATTTAATCTTATATTTGACTATAGGTGGTAGCCAACTATTCATTTATATCTAACAAATGTAGCAGCAGCATTTTTTGCCTTAGAACAATTTCTGGTCTTGCACCTTTTTATGTGTATTAATATCATAGCAATTTGACCCCTCCAAAGGTCAGGTGAAAATAGTAAAGTTAAGATCTACTCTTTTCTATTTTTGTTTAAGTGAATATTTCTACTTTATCCATGTGCAGCTATAGAATCATGCCTGAAATCCTAAAAGTTTTTCCTCCTTACCAGAGTTGTGTTACCGATTCATCATGTAATGCCTAGCAAATGTTCTAAACCATTATAAAATTAACTATGATGCACATATAAGGACATCATGTTTTTGGTGTTTAATTAAATGTCTACACAAAGCTAAACCATCAACAAGAACCTTTAAGCAGGATGATCAGGATCTTTAAACAAAATCATCAAAAAATGCCTCCTACAAATTTTATGAAGTGTTGGCTACTACCTTTAAGATCATTAGAAGTTTTGAAAAAAGTCATGCCAAAAATATGTCTTATAAAAACATTTTAATGTTAAGAATAATAGATTTTGTTAAAAGCTGAAGAAGGTGGTCAATTTGTAGAAGTCAAGCGAAGTGTCCAATGAATGGCTAGGGTCCACACACATGAAGGATGAATGTTGTATCTTCATCAATTTCTTTTGTCCTGCTGTTCCTGGTTGGTCATCATTAAAAAAATGTAAACAATGATGACAAAATGTTAAAGTAAGGGTAAATACTGTAATGGCCTTTGAATTAATGAATTTAAAAAAGATGAGCTTGTGTATATTAATTTTAAGTTAAAATCAAACTATTTATTATGCCTGTGCTTCAAATAATGATTAATCTATTGCTAAGTATGAAACAATTCTTTTTTAAATAGAAAATCAAATTTCTATCAATGTCAACTAGTGAATACAACGATTTTTAATGTATATAATTTTCTCAACTTACTGATATGCTTTAAATATAAGTATTAATCATAAAAAATGCTGCAAAACTTATGTTAATATAAAAATTAAATAAATAACAAAAATATAGTCATTTTACAGAGAAAAGTAGCCTTGTCAAAATTTTTGAAGTGAGCGGAATCTCAAAACTTACATGACAGACAATATCACAAAATAACAAGACTTTAGTCCACAGGCTTTCTACCTAGCAAATTTATATAACAAAATATTTGAAGCATGAATGTTTCGAAGCATTGTTATTACTTGTGATCCTATTGCATCAGAAATTAGTTAAGAATTTCTGTCTGTATGGTGTTTTTTCGATTAAGAATATGGTTAATGTACACATAGTTTATGACTACTTGAAGCAACACAGACAATTTATTGAATCTTGTTCATTTCTAATAGCAGAATAATTTCGAGTTTAAAAATTAGTTGAATCGCAATACTTCTGATCCCAATTTAATAAAATACAGGCTACCACGAATACATAGGCCTGTACTCTATTTTTTTCTTAATATTCTAAATGTAAGTTAGTATTTCTTATTCAAATGTGATCTGCATATTTTTTAAAGACACTTCGGATTGCGATGAATCAGATTGTCACACTTAATTAGATAGCAACAACAATTCTAGAAATTAATTACCTACTTAATTTGGTCGCAATTTTATGAAGGTAGAATGCACCAGTGTGTTTTCACACCTCTTTGACTGACAATCAAGCTAGACAAACAGCAAGCCTGCTTTGTTCACTGCTTCAGTAAGACCTGAGTAAATAAGGTACTGACATAAATAAAACATTGTTGAAATAAATATCATAGTCCATCTATGCATTCGCAGATACACAGCAAAGCCACATTTGCCATATTTCACATACATTTTATAAAAGTTGTTCTGAGCAATCCGGTGACAAGGCACTGGATGTCCTAGATGGAAGTTTATGCATCCATCAGAGACAGTGAAAATCAGCAGAATGCCATGTCTATGATGTCAAGAGTTATAAGTGTGTTAACACAAGTCACTATGTAACCTTCCCCTGAAAGCGATTACATATTTTGTGTGCGAAATCATGACACGCTGTGTAAAATAATCAACAAACCAAGAATGCCTCTGTATTGTGTACTGTGTGTTTTATCTTTTCACAAAATGTTATAAATGCACACTTACAGTAATGAATATGCATCTAGTAATAAACATAAAAACTTTCCAAATGAACATTGGGCCATACATCAGGCCTCTACGTTGTTTCCCATTTTTTTCCCTAAGATATGACCTAGTGACTACTTTCTGAGCCCATATAACTGAGTTACGCACTCATTTAAGATTTCATGCAGACAAACATTTTCGTTTGGTGACAAATGTAGCATAAATGTGGCCAATAGCGTCTTCACAAAGTTTTTTGAAGATGTGACCTAGTGAACAAATTTTGACCCCATGTGACCTAGTAACAATCTCATCCAAGATTTCATGCTGACAAGCATTCTGACCAAGTTCGGTGGGGATTGTGGCATAAATGTGGCCTCTAGTGTGTTCACAAGATTCTTCCAGGTTTTACCTAGTGACCTACTTTTTGACCGAACATGACCCACTTACATATTCACCCAAGACTTTACACAAACATTTCTACCTTATTTGGTGAATATTGGGCCGTTAATGTGAACCCACATGACCCAGTCACAAACTACTCACAGATTTCATGTGGAAAACATTCTGACCAAGTTTGGTGAAGATAGGTCTTAAACTGTAGGCTCTAAAGTGTTTTCAAGCATACAGTTGACACTGCATGACAGAAGACAGGTATTAGAAAAGGTCACCTTCGGCATGTTGTGCTCAGGTGAGTTAATAAAAAGTTTAAACTCATTTTAATGACATTTAGAAGCTTTGTCCCATAAAGCCCATTTTTGAGAAATCTATGAGTGCAACTTATTGATTTAAAATTAGACAAACTTTATAACTGAATCACATGATGAATCAATTAGTATGATTCAAGGTCCTACTGACATTCATAGAGAAAACTATAATAGCAGGCCTTGAAAATATGACATGATTCCACACCCAGACACAGTATCCTGACTAGTCATGGGAACAACTCTTTAGCTGTTCAGTGTAATGAAGAGACTGATTGCACTACTATTTTGTTTACAACCTTTTTGTACCATTTTTACATTAAAATCAATGTGTAAAAAGATACTTGACTATGTTGTTTAACGTTTATGTAGGTGTCTTCCTATCGCTATTGCCTCTACATGTTACTTTTTTTGTCCCTTTGTTTTCTTTTTGTAACTTATATTTAAGCTTTTTTTCCTGCATGAATGACTTAAGATAAATATCTTGATCTGTTTTTTAATATTTTATTAACGATAACTAAGCAAGATAACATGTGAAATATGCTTTCTTGCTGTCAGATAAAGTAGGCATTAAACACCATATGAACAAGCAGAATGTCAAAATAGTATTACAATCAGTAACTTTCATTAGAGTAACCAGTTCTTGCACAGTTATGAATATCATTGTCCTATCTATATAAACAAGATACGGGGTCATGTCACGAAACCAGGTTTTCAACGATTGAACAATTAAACACAATTTATTAAGTGGAAACTTTTTTTCTATTCTTAGTAACAGTGACCTTGACCAGACTGGCCCCAAATCCAACCCAAAGTTAGATCTTCATGCAAGCTTGCTATATTCATAGTTCAGCAAGATTGGTTTATTCAAACTTAAGTTATTGAGGGGAAACTATTTTTTCTATTTTTAGTATTAGTGATCTAGACATTGATCTGATTGGCCCCAAATCCAATCCCCAGCTAGGTCTTCATGCAAGCTTGCTATGTCCAAAGTTTCAGCAAGATTGATTAGTCCAAACAAAAGTTATTGACAAGAAACTGTTTTCTTATTTTTAATAACAGTGACCTTGACCCAACTGGCCCCAAAACCAATCCCGAGCTAGGTGTTCATGCAAGCTAGAAATACCTGAAGTTTCAGCAACATTGGTTTAAGCACACTGTATTTATTGACCGGAAACTGTTTTCTATTTTTAGTAAGTGACCTTGACCCGACTGGCCCAAAATCCAATCCCAAGCTAGGTCTTCATGTAAGTTTGCTATATCTAAAAGTTTCAGCAAGATTGGTTTTAGTTATTGACCGGAAACTCTTTTTCTATTTTAAGTAACACTGACCTTGACCCGCGTGGCCCCAAATCCAATGCCAAGTCTTTATGCAAGCTTGCTACATCCAAAAGTTTCAGCAAGATTGGTTTATTCAAACTAAAGTTACTGACCGGAAACTGTTTTCCTATTTTGAGTAACAGTGACCTTGACCAGACTGGCCCCAAATCCAATCAAGCTAGCTCTTCAAGCAAGCTTGCCAAAAGTTTCAACAGATTGGTTTATTCCAACTGAAGTTATTGACCAAAAACATTTTTTCTATTATTAGTATTAGCGACCTTGACATTGATCCGATTGGCCACATTTCCAATCCCGAGCTAGGTCTTCATGCAAGCTTGCTATATCCAAAGTTTCAGCAAATTGGTTAATCCAAACTAAAGTTATTGACAGGAAACTGTTTTCTTATTTTTAGTAACAGTGACTTTGACCAGACTAGCCCCAAATCCAATCCTGTGCTAGGTGTTCATTCAAGCTTGCTATATCTAAAGTTTCGGCAAGATTGGTTAATTCCAACTAAAAGTACTGACCTGAAACTGTTTTTCCATTTTTAGTAAAAGTGACCTTGACCTGACCGGCCCTAAATCCAATCCCAAGCTAGGTCTTCATGCAAGCTTGCAATATCCAAAGTTTCAGCGAGATTGGTTTATCCAAACTGAAGTTATTAACCTAAACCCTGTTTGACAAAGACAGCCTGCCCGCCCCCCATACCGCAATCTAATAACCAGGATTTACATTGAAAACCTTAATAAGGGAAGCTAGATCTGATTTAATTATAAATGTTTATGATGTGGGTAAGTCACAACTTGGATAATAAAGCAGAAGATATGTCTATTTATAGCAGTAACTGTTAGCGATACTTTGAGCATATATTCACTATCTGTTAACTGAGCAATTAACTTATTTTTACCACACACAACTTATACTGGACATATGATTTGTGGATATGGTAAATCTTGAGCCAACAAGCAATGTGACAAGCGTTATCGCGGTAAAGCCTTATGGTTTTTCCATATTTTTTTTTTGTTTACTTCCATTATTTTAATATTATATATTTCTTCTAAAAATGTGTCCATTTTTACATTGCACGATTTCTTTCATACATCTATATTTTTTTTGCTAGAATTTTTGTTTTCATAAGTAATGATGTAATTAACAACTTGGTAAATTGTGTTAAGTATGTTGATGTTTTGTTAAATTTATTATGCAAATTTCAAACTATAAAAAATCAGCAAGTGTTGATTCATTGACTTAGGAATATGAGTTTCAACACTTAAGGCACACAGAAATAAGCCAAAGTGCTTCCACAACTTTATTCCATAACCAACAATAATACTGTCCATATGCATAATTATAAATATAATAAATAAATAAATATAACAATTGTAAAGTTATAAACAGGTTATATAAATTGGCAATTACATTTATACAATATCACAGGTAAGTAATATGAAATATAAAAAATACAATATAAAATAACAGAATTTGCTTATTTCAATAATGTCACAAAACCATAGTTCCAGTTTCATCAAATCTGGTCTGCTAAATTAATTACGTTGATAATTTTTTACAAAATGTAATCTACATGCATACAAAATATTTATTTTCAACTATGGCACAATCTGCTTAAGTCCTACTTACAATCTTATCTCTTGTTTTGATACATGGCACCGACTCCATTATGGTCATGATATTTTGTAGCTATGGTTTGCAAATGAAGTACATAAAGAAATATACTAGAAGTAGTGATGTACCACAAATCAGCTGGAAGACAAGTACTCAAGAAGGTTTCTGCCCTGACTGGGAATAATTCCTGCCTGTTATGTGGAATACTACATAAAATGGTCTTTACATATTTTTGTCAACTGCAGACAGGTTTTAGATAAGTTGAAAAACAACAGTATACAAAAGTGACAACATGTATATACATAACAGTAACAATTAATTAAGAAAGTTTCTAGGGTTCATACAATTTGCAAACTTGTCTATAAAAAAGTGTGTGACTTGCACAAAATAAGATAACATTCTATAGAAAGTATAACAATACAAATCAACAAAAAATATTCTTAATATTTAAAGCGTAAAAAAAGTTTCAAAAATATTTTTTATGCAATGACCTTAAATATCACCTTGACCTTTAGTGTTGCCATTGCAAATGTTATACTTTACAGATCTTGAAGAGTATGTCAGTAAGATGGGTGAGTCTGACTGTGAAATACGGCAAAGTTATAAACATGAAACTAATATATAGCATCAAGAATACTTTTTAAACATATGACCTTTTATAGGACCTAAGATCTTTATAGTTGCATCTTTAATTGTGCAACACACCTTTAAGTGTTTGTCAAGTTTTGTCTTTAAGATGATGATCAAAAGTTTGTAAATAATAGGCACACTATAGCAGCGACATGAAAACAGAATGTACTGACAGTGGTACTGCTATGCTGACCTTCGGAAGCAAATAAAAGGAGTAAAAAATAGATCATTATCACCTTACTGCAAGACATTCAAACTCAAATATCTATATACAAATGGCACACAATTATAACAAAAGAATGACAAAGATTGCATACTGATGACAATGGCGGCATTAACGATGATGGTGGTTGTGACTTTGAAAATAATTATTGTAATGACGTACAAGTGGTAATGCTATGACAGTGATCACTGAGTTAATTATTATGAATGCAGACTTTTTCTTTTTAATTAAGCATTTCACTACCATGTTAATTTAGCATGAGATGTGGATATGGGGCTGCCTCAACAGTATTAACATGCTGTGCACACCTGACAGGATACCACAACCTGTTATATTATCCTGCCAAAGAGACCAACAAACACAGGACTTCCATTTCAGGTAAGCTTAAGCAAGGGAGCTAAACCACTACCTTTGTTTCTAACTTTGAGCCTTCAACATCTGAAGCCAAATAGGAATTGTGTTGTATGAAAACAGGGGTGTGACAAACCCATGCCCAATACATTGTCATTGTCAGACAAGTGGAATTTTTAGTCTAAGTTGTCCGTGAATAACTTAATATTTGTTATACAATGCTTTTCATGCCATTTTTTGTTAAAATTTAATTTCTAACAAATCCATAAAACATACTGGCAGGGTTTTCCCTGACGCACAAATTTGTGCGTTTTGGCGCATATTTTCGACAGATGACCCGCAAAATGAACTTACATTGCGACACACTGGACGCACAAATTGAATTAATCCACAGCCATAATTTATTGTCTCCAATGACATTGATCTTTGTCAGCTCGTCAAACTGTTGCAAAAAGCATTTAAGTATCAATTTGCTTCAGTTAGACAAAGTATTTTGTAAATTAATTGTCCATTATTTGTTGTCTTAATACTGCTATCCGGTCCACCCAAACGATACATGAACTGCGTTTAGATGACTGGGAACCAGCAATTCTGTGTAGTTAGACGCTGTTTCACGTTCAGCATTTCTTTAAAGCGTTGCAATAGTAATGATCGTTAAGTTTAGAACGCGGCTAAAACCGGCCCGTGAATACGCTACATTTCAAAGGTTTGAATGAGTTTTATCTGCATTAATCTTTTAGAACATAGTTAAGTCATACATTGCATATTAATTTTAAGCAAATATATGTTTGGCTTTAGAAACCAAACGGTCTAAGGCAATATATTAAAAACACTACAAGGTCAAATTTAATGTTATGTAGGAAAGACATGTAGGTTGAACCAATATGAGTACGAATACCTAAGTTTTGACTGTTTTTTGAATTTCACTGAATATTGAAATTGGTACATGTAAGTGAATATGTTGAAGAATTGAACTTTGAACTTATTTGAAGTTAAACAAATCTTGTTAAATGTTCTGGTGTTCATTGTCAACAATGATTATATTGCTATATGTTCTAATAGAGATATATTTCTGAGAGTGAGTCAGATAGAGAAAATGCTTTCACATTTTAAAATCTGAAATGTACAATATGTGATTTTGTTTTGTTTTAATAGTATAAAACATAAATGAACAATTTAGTTCAGCTTTTAAGGTGCAAACTATTAGTAAAGTGATTATATAATGTGACCCCCAAAATTTACCAATGACCCCCAAATCATAAACATAGGGGGACACTGTGACCCCCTAAACAAATTTTCAAGGGAAAACCCTGTACTGGGGATTAACATAAAGAATGTCTGGCTGATGTGTTCATTAAAAATCATGTGAAATGTGGCCAAATGCATACTTAAAGGATAATCAAGATTATATATCAGAGTTGTTTACTTGTTTATGCTATGCATAGTGAATGGATGCATGTCCTATCGAAATTTCAATAAATATTAATAAATATTCTGACAAATGGAATTTCATGACAGATAAGTCGATTTTTAACTCATTGTGCCCTACGGCTAATTGACCAGTTGTACCCTAGAGGCATTTCTCCAGTTATGCCCTACACCTGGTGGGGGTCTTATCTGCCCCTCATGCCGAGACACATCTGGTGTGGATTACCGGTCAGTGGAAGATATTGGGGGTGGGTGTATACACAACACAATAAACATGTCATTTTGGAAGTACTCTAAAGGGATATTTTCACATACTTGAAGCACAGAAAGTGCTTTACACAACCATGTAATCTTTAACACGATATGAGAGATAAATACTTCAGAAAAGAGTGAAATCTGAAGAACATGTAAGATTGACAATATCAAAATGAACACAGTTCAAATTATTAAAGTGAAGAATATTGACCTCATCAAGTTTTTTTTCATGTTAATAACGTAAATAACACTGCTTTATATAATATTTTATATAATGAGTAACTTTAAAACAGTCGGCCATCTTTGATTTAAAGTTGCGATTTACCGGTAGTTTGAGAAAATAACACTCTTAAACTTCATATTTGATAGAAAACTTCGGCGATTTCCAAGAGTTAGATTGTGTCTTTTATCTATTGATATCTGCAATTATCATATAATTATTGGATCTGACGTAGGTAATTCCACATATCCGCCGATACATACGCGTATAAGTAGGAATTTTAAAGCTAACACTAACAGTAAAACACATCGCCGTTTTTCTTTGTCTCGACATAATTAATTCATTGTGTTTACATCCGGGTTACATGAAATTCCTATATATTATATAACAAGGTTTCTGATTGGCTGAGATCGAAGTATAAATTAATCATTTGAAAACTGCTTTTACGATCGTATTTCAGCCGAGAAATGTGTCAAATTAGATGTGAATCACTTCAATTAGAGAAAATGTCGCCGATTTTTCTGTTGCTCAATACAATAAATGAAAAAACAAAAAAGGATTTAAGCCGATAGATTTAGATTACGATGACATTAGCATTTACGATACTGTGATGTACTTGATTGGCCGAGACTCGAAAGTGATTGAAAACATGAGTTTTAACCAGCAAATATGATGGACGCATTAACGCGGCGTTCGGCAGTAGCCGAGACATTTTCAGGGCCGCCTTAACGCGGCGCCAGACACAGGTAAAATGCGACGCGATAAGTCGTCTCCCGGCATGAGGAGGCTGTTTTTCGTGCCGCTTTAATGCGTCATTAGGGTACAATGAGTTAAAGCCAACTTGCCCCTGGACATGTAGAAAAAATATGGATTTCCACACCTCTGGAAAATGATGGTTGTGGTAATAAATTACTCTGTAATGGCAGGGTTGTTACAATGATGACTATGCTGATGATTACTGTAAAGATGAGGAGGCAGATCACTGAGATGATGACTGACAAGAAGCAATAATAATGCTGTGAAGTTATAATGACAGAAGTCAAACTGTTGAGCAAAATGTATTCAAATATGAAGTCAACAAAAGTACTTTACAGTACAATTAAAGTAAGATAACAAACAATAAATTTATTGAGATTAAACACTGAGTTCACACACTTAAACAAGATACAAGCATAAAAATTACAAGTTACACTATACAAATCATTTTTGACAACTATTAAAAGCCAAATTCTTCTTTAAGGCAAACAAAAACAAAAATGATAGCTAATGCAACATAATGGGAATACCCCAATTTAAAAATTTAAGATGGTTACACAAAAAATCAGATTCAGCTTTCTAGCCAAAGTTGTATTTATTTTTAACTAGCTTATTCTGTGATTTTCTTCCACAAAATTGAGAAGTCTCGTAACACTGAGGGGTTTTCATGAACCCTCCCCAACACACACACACTCTTTTTTGTGTGGATTTTTTCAAAATATTTCTGTGTTCAAAAATACAAAAAAAAATTAACCTAATTATATGAAATATAATGTGTACAGAGAATTGTTGTGAAAATTGTACTAATTTAAAATGTGGGGAATTTTTTCCCCATGAGTAATGGCTATAAAATGGAAGAAACATTTTCAGAAGCAAATTATACATCTTCTGTAATTTAATGTCTTAGCCTTTGATATTCACACATATATATTGTGCAGTATGGTTATAAGGTTTGAACTACTCAAAAATTTGAAAATATTGAAATGTTTTAACTGCTTTATCCAAAATATTTTTAATTTCTGTCTGTTCTACATCAGGTAAGTGCTAATATTTAAGAACTGTTCTGAGTTAAGATTAGTGACTTTTAACTTATTTCACATATCCAAAAGGTTTGTTTTGATTGATGTAAATACAATGCAGTGACCAATTATGATCATTATAACGTCATCCAGCAATTTGGTGGAGGAGGACCCCAGACAAATATCTGGGTAGAACCACCGGCACCATCTAATAGGTGTAAAACACTTTTCTAACAATGCACTGACACAATTTAGGTCATGTTGACCACGTCTAGATTATTATAAGTGGAGAAAGACCCCAGATCTATAGGACCACCAGCGCACTGCAGGTAAGCTGGAAAACCACCCCATATGCAAGTTCTCATCTTGACCAGGACTCCTACCCAAGTAGTGGTGCTGAGGAGTTACAAGTCAGTGCCCATGCTGAACATGAACCTGTAATCAGCTTCATTTGTCAATAAGCCAAAGAAATGATTAATTGCTTAAAACTAAATGAAAAGGAGTCATAGACATGGTGCTTAAAATTCATAAGCAAACAGTGTAAACAATAACCACATTGCTTCCTACAGTGAGATGGCTAATCAGGATTTACATGTTTTACATAACGCTGGTCAAGTTGTACTTAGCAGGCTAGGAATTATGCTCCAAATATTAATAAAAAATATTATTCTGATTGTAAAATGCCAATTTCTGTCAATTCCTGTTATAAGGGCATAGGGCTGTTTGTTGTGTGACCCATTATAAAATGTTGGATAGGAGTCCACTCTGTTTGTTTAAAATAAAACATTTGTTTCCAGAGATTTTGTACCCTAATATAATTAATAACATAACCCATAAAACATCCAACACTGTTGGAGTTACTGACAATCTTGACAACAAAAGATGTCACATAACAGCAGGCTTAACCTTTCATTGAAGTGACTGATTTTATTATGTAAGCTTAAAATTGCACAAAAAACCTGCATGTATTTCAACAAAATTTTCAGAGTAAAACCTGGGTCATATTTCTACCAAACCTAGCCTACATGTAGAACTATCAAACTGGATTATATAAGTAGGTATGAACTGTTCGTTGCATGAATGACATACCAGTATGTTGTTTTATTTCAATATGCACCATTTTTTAAAATACAACCTTGATAGTACTTGAAAGCAAAACTTAACCCTGCATGTACTGTGGTATCATTTAATTTCGCTGGCACGAAATTTCGTGCAATCGCGGAAAATGACTGTTTCATGCGGACGTAAATTCGCGCAAATAATAATAATAAAAAAACAAGCATTGTTATAATCGATAATTGGCTGACCCGTTATCAATATAGAACACTCCAGAAATCATATGTCAGTTGGCCCCTTTCAGTTACCACTTCCTTTGTTACTAGTAGTCAATTATCGGACCGCTGTTTATTCGGAGCCGCTAATTGACACGAGACCCGTTTGATTCATACAGTTGGACCAGCATACTTTGATTGGCGTGTAATTGGCATGTTAATTGGCGTACCCGTTGTATATTTAACCAAGAGCGACTCCCTTCTCCCACCGCATCTGATCTACACAGGGAAAACAGAAATGTCACTAGCCAAAGGTGTGAAATTCCCGGATGATTGGGACGTGACACAAACTGAATCCCACTGGTCGAATGAAACATGTCAGTCTTCCCGTAGTAGAGTAGATACCCACTAATAAGTTTACTAACAGCTTTAATCACCCTTTTTTTCACGTAAACGGCTTAGGTCAGCAAAAAATTGCCTTTACCTAAACTTCAATATAACTCCTACCATTTTGTTGATTTTTGTCCCTCATCTAATCATATCTTGGAAGCGGAGTTTTAACACTATCTGTACGTGAGCCTTTGATCTTTTTTTACTGTGAACAATTCTCCCAATTTCTCCAGTACACTCGCTTACTGTGACGTAGATTAAAAGAAATCTGGGATGTTGAAATGTGCTAATTTCACTGGTCCCAATTTCACTGTCACACATTTCATAGCTCTTGGCAAACCAAAACAATAGACCAACAAATATTTACACAGTAATTGGATGTGTTACAAATTCTTAAAAAAGGTAAGCTTTATACATAAAAATGAACAGAAAAGACTCAAAACATTTTACAGCTTTACAGCAAATGATATTGTTTTTTTATTCACATGAAATATTTCAAATTTTTATCAAATAGGATGAGGGCAACTAAACACAAAGTGTAGGTCCATTCGGACATTAGCACGTTTCGGATACGTATGTGGATCAATATGGTTAAATATTAGCTTAGGTGTTAAATTCGCGCACCAGCCCGAAATACGCGAAAATTAAGCCATCGCTAAATAAAATGATACCACAGTATATGCACCATGATTTTTTAAGTCAAAGAGGTCTATAATTCTTACATATTCTAACTTGGACCTATCAAGTCTGATTATATCAGCTGGTATGAAAACTATGATATTTATGAAGACATGTGAAGTTTCATTGTGATCTATGCACGCATGTGAACTTTCTCTGTGGCCAAAGTGGGAAATTTTCACTTGCAAAGTGGGAGATTTGTTATTTTCATATAAACAAAGAACAAAGTTATCTGTTTCCAAGTAGGGAGATTTCTGAAAATGTGTAAAACACAAGTTATTTTCAAATAATTTTGCAACTAAAAAGTGGCAGTCTCCCTCAAAAAGTTGGGGAGTTCACATGTATGTCTATGTACTTAAAAAAATGTAAGCTTGATATTTATTGAAAGCAATTTGTTTTACCTCATCATTTCATTGAAGTGGACACTTAAGTGACTGGTTTAGATGTTATTCTCTTATTCATGACAGAATTCAAGCTAGAACGTACTTCCAGTACATAAATCTTCGAGAATACTTGTTTAAAGAGTATTACATTCAACAACTAGGGTAACATCTATTCTACATACACTAAACAACATTTTGCTTTAAATGTCTATTCATTTTAAGATGTTTTATTAAACATACATTTTTGTTTTATCACATCTTCAAAACCTCCTTCTAAATTACATCTTGTACAATTTATACAATAAGAAAAAGGCAAAAGAATTGACATAAACAAGCAGACACAGTGAATAAACACCATAATACAGTATATCAACAAAGGCACAATACAACACATCCTGTTGACAGTCGAGTCTTGAAGAGTTGTTTCAAAGTTACATCACTTTTTAGATGGTCACACAAGTTGTGATTTCGCAAGGAAGCACATAACTTGAAGTTCTTTTTTTTAATACTTTGGCACTGAGTTCATGTGTAAAGAGTTCATAAGTTTATCTCCAACAATGACCAAATTGTGGTTATTCTACATGCATTCAACAGAATACATGTGTAGAAGCTACACAAGGCTGTAATAGAAGCTTCATGGCAAACAAATACATCTTCAAAGAATATGAGTTAATGAAAAAAGAAAAATAACATGTTTGTAATCTGGAGAAAATGTGCATACTTACTCATTCCTTGTCACTTCCAGGATCAAAAATTTTGCATGCTTTCCCAACAGTTGTTTTAAATAGAAATTCTTTGGGATAACTGATTTAGCAAACTTGCTTGATTCAGTTTGTGAGGTAATTAATCACAACACTCATACTTGTAAAATTCTTAAGGGATACAAATATTGCATGAATTATATTGCCTACATATGAGAAAACCAGGGTTGGCAAGTTTTTGCCAAGGGTGGAAATAACCATGGAAAAAAACGGAAAAAACCGGCAAGGAAAAAACTGGGTGGCAAAAACTGGCAAAAACTAAAAAAGTTAAATGGAGAGAACTTGTTTCAATATGTCAACAATCCCTTTGAAAAGGTGTGAATATACCTGGTCAAAGCCTCAAAGGTACTAATCTCTGACACTGGTTCACACTTTAGGCACATGCCTTGCAGTAGACAGTGGCTGTATATTGTAGATCTGTCATTTAGTGTCAGTTAAGACCTTAATGGCCCCCCAACAGTGGCTGTGTATTGTAGACCTGTCAACTGGTGTCAATTAAGACCTTAAAGGCCCCCTCATAAAGTGATTTCACATAGTTTTACTCATCCCTTGTATTATATATTCTTCATACATTGTATTGTATTCATTCAGTTACTAAACATATTCCCAACAACTTAATTTCAAATAGTCAAACAAAGATACAGAACAGTTATGTCATCCAGAGGTGGTAGGAACAAGGATCCAGTCTGGGACTTTTTCAACAAAGTTGAAAAAGATGGAAAGATTATTGCCCGGTGCAAGAAATGTGGTCATGAACAAAGCAACAAAGCAGAGCGCATGAGAAACCATCATAAATCATGTTCTGCCGAAGTATCAGTAAGTTTAAAACGTCCTGCTGAAGGAAATCTCAGAGAAACAAGTGAGACATGCAGTGCCCCATCTCCTAAGAGAGCATATCTTCAAACAGACCTGGACGATAAAGTGTTTGTCACTACAGAGGGAACCAAAAGGAAATTGGACATACTGGTAGCAAAGTTCTTTTTTGCATGCAACATACCCTTCTCTGTGACTGAGCATGACTCATTCAAGACTTTGTTATCTACTCTGCGACCAGGATACAAACCACCAACAAGAAAGAATTTGTCGGGTCCATTACTGGATTCTGTTACAGAGGAGATTCAGTTGCAAGTGAAAACAGAAATCAATGGCAAAGAGTGTACATTAATAGAAGATGGTTGGAGCAACTGCCATAATGACCCTGTTACAGCTACGTGTGTCAATGTAGACAAGAAAACATACTTCATTGATGCTAAATCTACAGGCTCAACCAGCAAAACAGGAGAAAATCTACGTGACTTGTGCAAAGAAAGCATCAAGAAGGCATCATCTCTGTATGGATGTACTGTGAAAAATATAGTGACAGACAATGCTTAAAACATGGAGAAAATGCGCAGGCTTCTACATGAGGAAGATAGAGATTTACTGGTGTATGGGTGTAATGCACATTTGTTAAACTTACTAGGCCAGGATATTACACCATCATCTGTCATGAAACATGTTGTTGAAGTGCAGAAATACTTCAGAAATCACCACCAACCTAGTGCATGGCTCAGTGAATGTGACGGGAGCTTAAAGCCTCAGCTGCCTGGAGACACCAGGTGGAATAGTCAACAAACATGTATTGAGACATTTCTGAGGAACAGAGAGTTCATGATTAGAATCACCCAGGAACACAGTGACTCAATTGATTCTAGCATTGTCGGGAAAGTTAATGACTTCAACCTATATCAGCAAGTGAAAGACCTTCACAGCCAAATGAAACCAATCTCTGTCACATTGGATCGGATTCAGGGGGACTCTGCTAATGCTGCTGATGCCTGTGATGCTTGGATAACCCTGCTACAACACCCAGATCTTACTATGCATAGTAAGGTTATCGAGAGCAGAATGAATCAAGCCCTGCAACCATTTCATCTCGCGGCCTACCTGCTCCACCCTAAATACAGAGGTGTGCATCTGAGTGAACAGCAAACCGAATCAGCAAGGAACTGGATTAAACAGAGAGATTCGAGCTACATTTCTCCAGTGATCAGCTTTGAGGCACAGGCTGCACCATACCCATCTTCGTTCTGGAGTGCTTCTGCAACAAGTATGGATAGTTGCATTTGGTGGAGAGCAATGACCAAAGTGAACTTCCCTCCAGGATTTGTTGACCTCATGATAAGATTACAGAAACTTCCTGCAAGTTCTGCTTCTGTGGAAAGGGTGTTCTCCAATTTCAGCACAATTCAGACAAAACTCAGGAACCGTCTTGGAATAGAAAAGGCAGGCAAGCTCGTGTTCTGTTACAGAATGTTGAGAGGCTCAGTAGAGTTTGAGTACTGAGAAAATGTGTGCAAAATCAGTTACTATTGAGTAAAGGGTTAATTTTCAAAATGTAAGTGGTACTATTTAATGTGAAGAGAATGTGAATGGAAAAGCCAGAAAAGAGTGTTCAATTTATTGTGTTGATGAGAAATGAAGCCAGGGTAGGGATAAAATGTGCTCACTGTTACTTGACCTATGTTGCTTCTTCATTTTTGATTTTCTGAATTCGGATGTGCAAACTTTATACATCTCAGAAAACAGAATTTTGATGAGAGGTTTATAAAAATGCATTGATCTGTGTTCCCTTCTTCTAAAAATGTTGTAATTTAAATTATATTATTAAACTAGTAAAAATGCATTTATCTATTAGTGATGTCTGATAAATAAAATTAACTTAACAAGAATTATCCAAAGCCTTGTCTTTCACTTTTAACCCTGATATATTACCTATCATGGTTTTTGCCATTTTTGCCGGTTTTTACCAGTTTTTGCCGGTTTTTTTCCAGTTTTTGCCACTGGCAAGGAAAAAACTAGTTTTTGCCGCAAAAAACCCAACCCTGGAGAAAACAGTTTCACATAAAACTGGGACATTTGTCTGAGTAATAAAACAATAGTACATGCTCATTTCTTAAAATAAAGTGAGTTTTTTTAAACAAATAGATACAACCATTGGGAAAGATGAAAAAGACATTAATTCCATATTGGCGATAAAATAGTGAAGTTATAATAATAATAAAAATAATAATATTGAAACAAGTAATTATAATACTCAGTGAAGAAAGAAAAAACTACATACGGCAGCTTCTGTCTCTTGTCTGAAGGCAGCCCTGAAAATTTTAGCCCAAATTAATAAAGGCCCAAATTAATAAAGTAAAACAAGATTGATTTCATAGTAGTTATACATAGCACAAAAATATTATTATCACTATGTTGAAGTTAAGCAAATATTTATGGAGGAAGACAACAAACATGTATCAGGGCCTAATTGAGACGGTACATAAGAACTATTACAAACATAGGTTAATATTTCCTCAAAGTCAATTCTCTTCTCGTATAATAAACATGTGGAATTTACTATCACAAAGAATGGTTATTGCCAAAGATGTTTGTTTGTTTGTTTATTGGGTTTATCGTCCCACCAACAGTTTTTCAGTTATCTGGAGACTGTGTCCACTTGAAGCAGATATAGTGCTGCCTTCACTGTGTATAGCATGCCGTGAACACCAGGCATGATACCACACCCAGTCACATTATCATGAAACCGGGCCAACCAGTCAAGGAACTACCCTTATATTTGCTTGAGCTTTAGCAAGGGAGCTATACCACTACCATTTTTAACAACTTTGGTATGTCGTGGCCCGGGATCGAGCCCAGGGCCTCACGTACCTACCAAAGATGTTGATACAATTAAAAACTCTTTAAATCACACTACAGTAATAAGTTGTACAAACAGTGATGAATCGACAGTGGGAGGACTTAACCATTACTGTTCAGGGTTGAAAAATTGCACTCACTCCCTTGTTTTGTTTTTTTGAAATACATCACATTGATCAATTATGATCATTATATTAATGCCCAGCTATTTGGTTGAGGAAAAACCCTAACAAATGTCTGGTCAAAACAACTGGCGCATTGTTAGTCATCTTGAAGACCTTCCCACATTAAGTCCCTCACCCCAACTGAGACTCAAACCCACATGGTGAGAGGCTTAGCAGTCAGAGGGTCACACTAGTGTTTAATTGTTTAAAGTCAGAGTAAAATTAAATAAACATCATTGCTATTAACTTTACCTTGCTTGGCTCTGTGGCTAAGACTAGTAAGCTAGTAAACTTCTATATAAAGTAAAACAAACAATCCCCACCCCACCTCTACCCCCAGTTTGCTTATAAAAATACGTATTTCCTCACCTGTGGTTTTAACTTGCTTAAGCCTCATTATAAGTGTATTTTAAATAAACAAGATTAGTTTCCTTTTTGTTTCTTTTTCTGAACAATAACCATAACAAAATGATTGAAAGCTGTTGAAATATAAAAAATCATTTATCTAAAAAGAAAAAAATAACTACGCACCATTTTTTAGCTTTTGTCTGCGGCGTTACTTCTTCCACCTTTTTTACACCTCCAACTGGTATCCTGGCAACGACGAGCGAGGTATTCTTGGGAATCAACACACTGGGTGATTTGTACTCTGTCAAAACATGCAAGAGTCTTGAGTAGTTTGCTAAGGTCTAACATATAAGTCATGAATATAATTCTTAGTTTTAGTATCCATTTTAGGGGCATTGAGTTATACTTTATCACCCAGAAAACAGGATGATATCTAGGTTTTAGTTATGGCGGATACACTTTGTTGACAACGGACTTTCTGAAAAGTGAGTTACGTCCCTATAATAAATGCAGAAACTTCCAACGCTTCGGCCCTGGGTAGTAAATTTATTGGCAAGATGGCGGACGCATCAGACGAAAATTCTAAATTTTTTCAGTGATTCAATGATAGATCAGTTTTCAGTAGTTAAATTGAAAGACTATTTGTGTTTTCACATCTAAAAAGTGGCAGAGAAGAAAGCAGAACTTGTTCTGCCAGCTAAAGGTCTAAAAAAGCTTTCAAAATCAGACCATTCTGTGTATTGTGAACAGAGTAATGGCGCAGATTGAACTGATTATTTGTTTTGGTTGCCATCACTTAGTGTACAATTAATGTGTGTATAAGGCAGGAACAAAGATGGGAAATGTCATATTATGAAGATAAACATGTCGGATTACAGATGTTTCACTACCCAGATATTTCGCACCTGATGTTGGGCGACCTAAGTCCAGGATGTTATTAAATAAAATTGTCTTTGTTGTCAGTTTAAAACCATGGCCGTTTTGAATTATTAATTATAAAAAAAGTATTTGTTGTCATTGTTCACCATTCTATAACAGTTATTGATATTTAGTATATACATTTATAAAACGATCAGAATGTAGATGTTATATATATAAGTTATTATAAGAATAACATGGTGAACAAGTAAAAGGGAAACATTTGCATACACACACACACAAAACGAAAATAAAAATGCCACTAAAACCTAAGTCTGACTGTTGTTAATTGATGTACACCTTTAAAGTATTTTTAATTGGTGATTAAAAATTCACACTATTTGTTGTTAAGAAAACCTGAAATCTTGTAAAGATTAAAAAAACATATGCAAAACTAAAAGGATAATCGTATTAAATTTCTTATTAAATCTGGATTGAAGTTCCTCAAAGGAAACAAATTTAATCTCATATGATATAATTAAAGGTGTTAATTGACTCATGGTGTGTTTGTGATTAGCAATTTGTTTATTGATTGCTGACAGGTATTGTTAGAAGTATGAATTAACAATACAGGGTGTGAAAGTGACCGTGTAATGCCGATGCAAGCAGTGTTTTCAGAGAGAAAAGAAATTTGTTATGATTTCTTTTGTATCCTCCTCCATGATTTTGGAGCTGTATAAATATTTTTTTCATCTTACCTCTTAAATATCATTTTGTAATTCATTCTTAAATAATCAAAACTGTGACTCCATACATCTCGATAATCCTGTTTGTCTCAAATGGATGTCATGCATGACCTATCCCAGTTTGTGAGAGATAGGAATTTTCTGTGATTTCAAGGGTAACAGGACGACTCACCGCCCTTACCAACTCACCGCCATTCAAGGTTGGTCGACTCATCGCCGATTGAAAAAAAAACCCTGGTCGACTCATCGCCTGTATACTTTTTCTGTGATGAATTGATAGTTTTGAACTGTCTGTAGATTTTATCATTATTTTCTTCCGATTTTAAAATTATAACTCATGTATCATGGGACGGTACAAGTGGTAGCTAATAGTTACGTAGCACTTATGGATGGGTCTAAAACGCTTACGCGCTACACTGACAATATGAAAACCGTAATAAAACGCTGACAATAAAGAACATATAGGGAAAACGCTGACGCGGGTCTATGATCGATAGGTGTGATAGTTTTGAACTGTCTGTAGATTTTATCATTAATTTTTTTTTCGGATTTAAAAATCATAACTCATGTATAAGATACATGGACTTACTAGGGTTTAGGATAATTATTGCCGGATAGCTAGTAAATTGTGTGCCTGCCTTTAGCAATAAGAAACACGATTGAAACTGTCTGTAGACACTGGTCACATATTATGGCCAAGTGGTTGTCACTCGCATGTCACAAACTGAGCAAGGAGTGAAGCGAGGCATGTTGCATGTATTGTGTAAGATAAGCAAATGATACAAGGTAAAATTTTCCAGCCATTTTATGCTACCCAGTTAACCCAATTAACAATTTTTCAAATTCAAAATTCAAACAGTTTATTGACATAAGCCACATTTTGGCCATCGCCAAGTAAACATGGATACATTACAAAAGATGCATTACAAAAGATAAAACACTAGCAGCGTCCCAGCTCAATACAAAAACAATCATCATGTTAGTATTTAATTAGTCTTGATTAGTATTTATGTACTTTCACAGGGCGGTAGTTGCTTTGATCCGATTGTAATCAACTTTTCATTAACTAATTAAAGTTATAACATTGAAAACAATACAATCGCTTACATATAATTATCAAAAGATTAGTATCATCATGTTAGTATTTAATTAGTCTTGGTGTATTTTCACAGGGCGGTAGTTGCTTTGATCCGATTGTAATCAACTTTTAATGAACTAATTATCCGCCAAAATGGAACTATTAAAGGTATAACAATAAACAATAATGAATATAAGATAACACAATATGCAGATGATACAACCCTTATCTTGGATGGCACAGATACATCACTCTCTGCTGCATTGGAAGCTTTAACATTCTATGCTAAATTCTCCGGCCTAGGTGTAAATGTAGAAAAAACAATTGCTGTATGGATAGGTAAAAGTAAAGGCCAAAATCCTAAGAACTTTTCTCAATTTAAACTATCTTGGACAAAAGAGTTTTCATTACTTGGAATCAACTTCTCAATTGATCTCAACACTATAGTAGGTTTAAATTATGACAAAAAAATTGAGGAGATAAAATGTCTACTCAACCAATGGTCAAAAAGAATTCTTACACCTTTGGGTAAAATTACTGTTATTAAGACACTGGCACTTTCAAAAATAAACCACCTTATATTATCCCTACCAAATCCACCAGAACATATTATTAAGCACATTCAAGAGATGTTTTTTGAATTTCTTTGGGAGAAAAAAACAGACAAAATAAAACGGGAGGTAATATATAACGATTTTTCTGAGGGGGGGGTTAAGAATGGTTGATGTCAATAAATTTATCTGTTCCCTCAAATGCTCATGGATTAAAAAACTCATATTTTATGATAAAAAATGCTTAAAAATGTGTTATACTGTAAGCAAAGATTTGAAAAATATTCATACTTTAGGGGCAGACTATCTAATAAAAAGTACACTTTCCATTAGTAATCCCTTTTGGATAGACATATATTTGTCCTACTATAGCTTTAAAGCTTCTATTTTGCCCATTAACCCTGAGGAGGCCAAACGTGATCAGCTTTTCTATAACAACAATATTAAGGTCGGAGGTAAATCAATATACAGAAAAAAGTTTATAGAGAAAGGAATATATAATATTAATGACATCCTAAAAAAAGATGGTTCATTTCTAAAATACAAAGAATTTATTCAAATATATGGCCATATAACAAATTATTTATACTATGCTAGTATTGTCTCATCTGTTAAGTCATATTTAAATAAAATCAAAATTACGGATATTGGAGAAAAAATTGCTGAACCTTTTGTACCCTTTTCAATTTCTATACTTCAGTGCAAAAGGTTGTAAGAATATATATGACAGAATAATATCAAAAAATGTACAACCTTCAGCATTACAAAAATGGTCATATGAATTGGGCGAAAATCAAAGCAATATCATCAATTTATTTAAATTGCCATTTATTTGTCAGAAGAACACATTCTTGCAATGGTTTCAGACAAGAATAAATCACAGAATTCTAGGAACTAACCACCTTCTAAATAGGATGAATATATTAGATTCAGCTAAATGCTCCCTATGTCAACTAAATGATGAGACAATAATTCACCTCTTTTGTGACTGTCCTATAGTTAAGACATTTTGGCAAGAGCTAATTAGTTTACTAAATCTATTTTGCCCTACGTTAAATTTACATTTATCAAAAAATGATATTATCTTTGGAAACAAATATTTGGACAATGTTGTAAATAAAACTCTTATCTTAGCAAAATATTACATCTTTAAAACTAAAGAGACAAGCCAAAGTTTAAATGTTGAAACATACAAGAGATGCCTATTAAAGGAATACAAAACGGATGAACAGATTGCCAGAGAGAACATGAAAGTTAAAGAATTTGAAAGATATTGGAAACCATTATCAAATTTAATTTCTTACATTACAGGATAAAACATGGGAGATAACCTACTTTTTCACTGATAGCCTCAATTGTGAGCTTGATCTTGATTAACCCACATCTACTTCTTATGTGTAGTATTTATAATTTCATTTTAATAAATCCAAATTTGAACTGTTTATTTACCTTAATTAATCAACTTTATTTTTACATAACTGTGTACTTTCTTTTTGAAGCTTAAAAACATGTACCTAAACTATTGAAATTCTTTTTGAAACTAGTGTTGCTTTTTGATAACATATATTTAAACAGATATTCTTAGTCTTCATATTATCTATATGTTAATGCAATATGAATATATAAAGGGAAAAAAAAAATATACTTTTTTCTTTCAGTTTTTTTACTGATTGTAAGCTTCTTAAAAAAACAACACATAGTTCTTAATATACAAAAGACATACAAATTTTGTTGTATTGACTATTTTAAATAGTTTATTTTTTCAACAAGACAGCATATTACTTATATTCACTTTTCTTTTTGAAAAACTTACAATATAACACTGTGTTCAAAATTATACATCTTAGATAACCTAAGAACTATTTCCCTAATTATAACTTTTACTATATCCATGTACCCATTTACCCATGTCTGTTGTATTTTGTATTGTTTTTCTTTTTACAGAGAAAACGTTTAGGTTGTACGGATTAGTATTTCAGGTATACTTGTTCCATTTTAACCTAAATTGTTATTTCCTTATTAGTTGTACACCCAAAGCATGGGTATCTTGTTTTTTTTTTTTTTTTTTTTTTTTTTTTTTTTTTTGTTTTTTTTTTTGTTTTTTTTTTTGTGTTGTGTGTGTGTTGTTTTCTGTCTTTTCCTTATTTCTTATCTCTTTTGTACGCTTATTATTATTATTTATCATTTAAAACAAAATGTTAGCTTTGCAAAAAAGCACCATTTTGACTGTTTTGTTTGTTTACTTATGCTCTTGTTTACTTTGTTTTTCTATTGTTGTTTTTTTTTTTTTAATCCTTGGATATGCTAACTTATAAGTATATAGATTTAAAAAAAAAAAAAAACAAGCCTAATATACGAATTGTTTGAATTAAACAGCCTCTTCTGAAAAATATTTACTTTAACATTAGGACCTGTTGAATTTTATAAGGAAAAAGACAAGACAAATAAGAATAGACATGGATATATCATTTTTTTTTTTTTATATATTTATATTTAAAAGATGTTACCAAATCGTAACTCTTAGTCTACCTCTTTTAAAAAGGGGAAAGGGGAAAAAAAAAAAAGGGGAAGGAAAAAAAACAAACAAAAAAAACAACGTTAATATACCTGTTTTACATTATTGTTTGTATCTTAAGAAAAATCTCTTCTTGTTTGCTATATGAGGTATTATACCATATTCATTTCTTTCTTTTTTGAGCTTCTAACTATATAAGTAGATCCCAGTAGTTTTGTACACAAACAAATTGTATTAAATTGTATGTAAAACTTGGAATGAAAATAAAGTTAAAAAAAAACAAAAAAAACAAAAAAAAACAAAAAAACTTTTAATGAACTAATTATATTGGTAACAATTCGCATTTATAATAGAAGCATAATTAAATCTTGAACCTGGCGGCCAATATCACCTGTCAAGCTGTGAATGGATTACCAAGGACGATAGGCTTCCCTAATAGGTTGGTTTGACGTTGTTAATTGGATACACTGTTTGTGATTTGTTTGACACGCAGGTAAAGTGTGAAAAGGTCCAATTAAAGGTATTCAACATTGTTTCATGACTATGAAGAAGAACACATGTATGCATGTACGTGTATGTGATTATTTAGAACAAATAAATGAAGTATTGACTGAAATATTTCGATTTAAGTATTGGAAAAGAGATAAGATCAGATAAGATAAGAAAGCTTTATTTTCATATCAGTAGTGGTTTCTATCGACGTACCTTTAATTCAGATGCATACATATGACTTGACAATGCGACATAAGATAATACATATGGATGAAAACACACAAAAAAACATGCGTTTACATTTAAGCATATAAAAAGCAGTGGCAAAATAAAACTAACAGACATTAAAAGTGTTTATGAATAAAATGAGGCCGTTTTAACTTGAGGCCGTTTTGACCTGAGGCCGTTTTAACCATCACCCATTGGCGGTGAGTTAAAAAAAATAGGCGATGAGTCGACCAACCTTGAATGGCGGTGAGTTGGTAAGGGCGGTGAGTCGTCTAGTAATCATTTCAAGGATCATACTCTCTAAGCTTTATAAATATCAGACAACAATTAAGGAAAAACACAACATGTACAGGACAAGATAAGTTTCTCATTAAATCAAAGAGTGTGTTAATTGTGCATTTTTGCTAGAAGAAAAAAATATGGTGCATCTTTTTTATCCACCCTTTTAGCCCATTTAACATGGCTGATGTTTGATTCTTCAGAGATTCACGATGATTTCAGTCAATGATAGAACATTACTTAGTGCAATTATAGCGAATCTTATGCATAAGTAAAATTAACAAGAATATATCGAAACATAAAATGCCGATGATTGACTATACACATGTGCTGGTATTTATACACACGGATATTCTGTATTTCGAAAACATTTGCTTCTAATGTGTATGAAGCGAAAATGTTGTTAGTTATCAGCTACACCAAATTAATGTACATCTTAATTTTTGAACTATTATCAAGGTCTCAGCCGAATGAAAAATAAGAATTCCTTAACAAAACGATTGAGATTTACTATGTTCATTACCTTATTGAAATATGTGTAAATGTTATATGTGTTAATGGTTAAAACTGGACCTATTTTGTAGAAGTTAAGTGACCATCTGATGAAACAGTGATATGGTATCTCTTTTTTATGATTTGATAGAAAAATATCAATTGCTGGTATTCTAGCGAGAGATGTGTATTGTCAAGTTGTCAACAAAATCCAATCATATATGCTTACCTTCTCCATTTTGTGCATTGACGACTTGAAGATCTGTATCCTCCGGCCTCATCCGCTTCTTCAACAGGATGCTTTTCTTCAGATCACCAAGTGAAATCGACAAGCCATCAAACGTAATTGATTCATGATCAATACTGTTTTTGAACTTATAATGAACGACAGACATGACTTCACCTTAGACGTTTGTCGACGTAGAATCTACGACGCAGATGTCCTTGTCCAATATGGCGGCTCCAATAACGAATTTTCTCATAATTTCTGGACCTCATTAGATGCCATTTCTGATAAACTGCTGAGCCAATTATATCTTCACTATTATAATCCTATGAATGATATAAAATATTAGAAATGGTAGTCTAGAGTACAGACAGAAATGTTCGTTCGGAAACGTTTTAAACAAAAGGTTCCATGAACGGTCATCTATAAACCGGAAGTAGTGAACGGCGTGCTGTGTCACGTGACACCATCGGATCAGGCGGCCAAGTGACAAGGGCGGCCCGAGTTAATGCGACCCTCTTTGGATAGAGTGATTTTATGGCAGCATAGTTTAACCTCTCATTTATTGATTGAAATGTTAAGTTTTTTTATCTTTTAAATTCCACGCATCTAAATCGTGACCTATTATATATTATTTTTGTAAGCACTAGGGCCTGCGAGATGACGACCCTTTTTATCGTCTTGCACTGACCGTTCCAAGGTGGTAACTGTCGGGTTTGCTCTTTTCCTTAAATGACTCATCACAAATTTGTTCTTACTTTTCGCTTGTCTTGCATGTGAAATACCTTTGTTCTGTGCCTTTTCGGAGTTTGGTATATGTTGCAATACTCATAGGACTTTGTCATATATTCTTTTTCATGATCAAAACAATGTTACTTGTGCAGTGTGGCGGTCGTAAAAAATCTCCCCGTGCATGTAATCTATGTTGTCATTTAATTCATTCTATAATGATTGTTACGTGTATTTCCTTTGATGGACATTGAACTTTGGTTCTTCAATTCCATCTTCACATGAACAGGATGCTACAACCATTTTTTCGTCTCTGGTCATGTTTGTTCATGATTCAGAAAGTTAATTTTATTTGTAGTCAACCATTTTTGTGTTGTTTTTCAAATCGAAATACTACCATATTCCTTTTCTGAACACTATGTTGACATTATTTTTCGATGACGTCACTACTTTCGTCATAACGTATAGAAAATATCAGCGCATGGACATTTTGTTTTCAAATAGATCGTTTTTCTTTTCGGTGCTTGCATTTGAGAAACTCGTCAGGAAGTGCGAGGTTAGAGCTCTGTAAAACCAGTTTAAGCACCTCAGTCGGTCCATATTGCCGACTGACCGTTCCAAACGGTAACTGTCGGGTTTGCTCTTTTCCTTAAATGACTCATCACAAATTTGTTCTTACTTTTCGCTTGGCTTGCATGTGAAATACCTTGGTTCTGTGCCTTTTTTGAAGTGCTTATTGAATTTCTTTTTAAAAATATCGGAAAGGAATCATAACCAGTAAATGAAGACCATCTAAGTATCTTCTCATTAAAAATAACAACTTTAAGAACACACAACCTGCCTTCTCTGTGGTAGATAAAAACTACGTTGGTAAGCAAATTGGAAAATTATGTGTTAAAAAGGCTACAGAAAAGGATTATGTCGCAGCAAAATTAGTGTAACGTGCAAAACCGATTATTGTTGAACCAGTCACAGAGATTATAAAAAGGAGGTTTTCATCGTCTGTTTTTCCAGACAGCGTAAAATAGTTCAGGTTACTCCATTTCACACAAAAACAGCAGTCATGACAAAAGTAATTAGACCTGTTAGCATCCTTCCATTTATCTCAACACTTTTAAACGCACCTTCAATCCTCAGTATACAGAACATTTCAATACACGTTTTAACATTTGTTTATCAGCATTTAGACCTGGATATGGTTGTCAAACTACATAGCTAAAATAATAGAAGTATGGGGAAAATCTTTAGATGAAAAATATATTGGAATAATCCTAATGTATATCCCCAGAGCATTTGACTGTTTACAACACGATCTACTCTTGCTAGAAAGGAAAGTTTATGGACTAATAGAAGATGCAATACAATTAATAAGCCCCCATTTATCTAACAGAAAACAATGCATAAAGATTGCATATTTTATCAGTGATTTTAAAGAGATTAATTATGATGTTCTACAGGGTAGTATTTTAGGCCGATTTCTATATAACATCTTTAATGATATTTTACTTGCGTATATAAATGTAGCTTATACAATTATGAAGATGACAACAGATTATCACGTGCTCACCACAATATTGAAAAAGTTAAACAAAATTTAAAGAAAGATAGCTTATCTCTTATAAATCATCGTCGGATACCTACGTTCTATTCCGTTTTACCACATTCGTCGACTGTTCGTTTATTGGTAAAGATTCTGTCGTCTTATTGAACTGAATAGAACAAGAATTGGCCAATCATAATACTGCTTACAAAATCCTTACTCTTCAGCGTGGAGATTAGAAGTATAACAATGACGTCGCCATTTTGACAAGTCTGTCGAAACAATGAAAGAACGAGCTTCATCATTGGACTGAAATCTTCATCGGATTATGAAGCGACCAATGAAATATCATTACCAGAAACGGCGAAAAGTGAACTAAATATTCCACGGGCGATGAATGGAGAGTAACGGAATGTGTCGGTCGTGAGTGTCCGACGATGTTATCAATTGATTTGCCAATTACAAAATGCAAGCAAATCCTGACAAAGTTTAACCTTTGGCCGTAGGTCCAAAATTATGGGAAAATACTTTAACGTAAATATAACTTTTGAATTGGCAGGATATACTTTTAGTTGTGAGGAAAATGTATAATTACTAGGAGTTACAAAAGATTTTCAGTTAAAATTTGACAAACATATTGCAGATAATTGCATCAAGACAAGTTAATGTACTGAACAGACTTGGAAATATTTATCACTTTATCGTCCTTTAAAATCTATTACCCTTTCAGATTGCATTTTTGTCTTGAGAAAATACACGCAAATTAAAGAAAATACAAGAATGTAACAAAAATTAAAATCTTTGCAGTGTTCTCGCTAGGATATTTTGTTAACATGGCGCTGGGCGAAGCCCAGCTAAAGTAAACGTAGCGCCGAAGGCGCAAGTCACGGCGGGGGGTCCGGGGGGCCTCCCCCGGAAAATTTTGAAATCTAGAAGCTCTGAGAGACGATTTCAGCGTATTTTGAAGTGAATTCTGCACCCCAGAATGTTCGGAAAAAGTCAATTTTATCGGCAGGATTGCACATTGATTTAAAAAGTTATCGGACGTCACCCGTCACCGGGAACTTAAACATCACTTCAGATCGTTACTTTGGCGAAAATATTTTGCAAGTGACCAACAAAAAAGTTTCCAGTAATCAAAATTGTGTTTTGTTGTTATTTTCTTTAGCCATTCTTACCTGAAAGCCCTAAAACATGAAAAAAACCAATTGATCCCCCGACTACGCTATGCAAAATGGGATACGCTATCCCGACTTCTGTGTAGCAAGCGATTGAACGATGCTTTATACAGGTCATCATAATGATATGAATCGATTATCGGACGTTAGAAAATTGTTGTTGAATGGAATCAATATTTTATAAATAAAGTTGCCTTCTTCAAGTTCTAAATTCAATAAGTATTAAGTTTTTGAGTGAAATCATGTCTTCATTGTTTTGGACTGCATATATTTCCGTTTTGAAAATGAGAAAACAAGGCCGTATTTTAACGACCGGTATTGAAATTCTTAAAGAATAAAACAATATAGTGTAGTTGAAAATGTTTATATTATTACTTTATTTTGAATCAAAATTTTATTTAAGCCTAAAGCATGAGTAATTGGTAATAATCTTGAGCCAACTATTCATATTTAAACGATCGATTCCTGTAGCTAGTGTGGTAATAACCATAACACCTAGCATTCTCTAACCATGGAAAATCTAATAATTTATGACCCAATGTCTGGCTTTAGTTTTTCCCGCCAGATGTTCTGATCGGTCGACTGAAGTCAATGAAGTGATACATAGCTCAATGGATCTTCACCTTAGGAGGCTCTTGCCCGTGGTTCGAGGCTTCTATTATAGCCAATGGCAGGAGTCTCCTCTGAATGCTAGCAGCGTTGCTAATACTTACCCCTCATCTGTCGCTTGTCACAAGCTCACTCGGAACACGACGGAGATGTTGATTAGCATTCAAAGATACGTTGAACGATACATCTTTATTACATGTACGATTTCATAACATTTATTCTTGTGAAGTGTAAACAATACCCATTCAATCATCACAATAAATCAAATTGTACCTGTTATGAAAGATCATTTATATCATTTTGACAGCAGGTCATGATGTCATCCTGAAATGCATTCAATAGATAATTAAGACAATAGAGACAATTTAAATATATATGCATTTTTTGTGTCTGAACGCTAAACTTTATTTAAGAGGTTATGAGTTTTGATGCTCGCTATACTAATATACAAGTTAACAATACACTAGAACAAATTCTTTCAATGTTAAATCTACTGAAGTATTCAAACTGGTGGCGCCTTTTTTTCAAATTCAATCCAAAAGAATCCTCCGATTTCTTATTTTGCTCCATTCATCAACAGCTTTTTCCAGTTGCTGGTCACTGAGTTTTTCTGGACCTTCAATGGAGATGAACATCAGCGCATTCAACACCTTTGCAGACAATCGATTACGCAGTCGCGTGTTCACTCTCTTCATTGTACTGAAGCCACGCTCGCAATCTGAAAATGAAAGCAAAATATCAATTACAATGTATAAAATCGACGCGCGCGGCGCTACGAGCTTGATATATAAAATGTCAACCTTCGATTTTACTTGGGCTCCAGAGACTAGAGGGCTGGCTGCCCCCTCGCAGTAGCTTGATAAACATACCGGCTGTAGACGCTGGGATAACCAGGGCTGCGCCTGCAATCTTCGCCAGGTTTGGGTATACTTCGGCGTAGGTAGTGGTTAAATGCTGCATCATGTCCTGCAGCCCGTACCCAAGATCCTGAGTGATCATGAGTGATCGTAATGATCTCCATTCAGTCAAGCAGGCTTCCTCATCCACCACTTGGGCATACTGAGTTGCAAGTTCCTGAAAGTAAAAATGGAGTTTCTATTATGCCCCTATTCTATAATGAAACATGCAATATAAATTAGTTTTGAAAACGTCACCATACCACTTCCCCATAACAGATACAATTGATTTTTAATTTAGGAATAAATCTTATTGTCTCTATATGGTTGAAGAGAAGGACTTACACCGATGTTTTCCTCGCCGTAATCATCACTATCCTCCATTGTTCTTGGCACCTTCTTGGGATCAAACACACAGAGGGCTTGCAGAATTGAGACGTCCGGGAATCGTTCCTCTAAATTATCGCATACAGCGGATATGAAAGGTCTGTAGATCTGAAAATAAAATAATTAGCCGTCACTATAATTTAGACAGATTAAAGGCCGTTAAGCCTGCGAAATGTTAACAAACCTGAAAATTTTGGAAAGTTTGTTTGATTATTTGGACTTATAAAGGACCCTTTCAAATTACGGCTATATTTGTTTTCTGCTAATTGCACTTACATTCCGTTGAAAAGTTTCCAACGATCCACCATCTGCGTTGATCTCAAGGTTGTCGAACGCCTCACCGGTTCCAATTTTCTGAAAATGAGGACCTGGATTATGGAGGCGATTTCTCAGTACCTCTAACGTGGTCTCCACTTGCTGGCGTACCAGAGTGAAGTCGAGGGCTTTCGTCTGAAAAAAGAAAATGAAATATTATACACTAATTTCATGTCTTGTATTTCTTCCTTTTCACATTCGTTAGTATGTAGGCAAAAGCCATTGAGCATGACAAATTTAGGTCCAATAGGTCAGGGCAGAGATCGAGGGCGAAGTCAGAGGATTGAATTTGGTTGACCTTGCTGGGCTGAGGGAATCGCCATACACATATTAGGTGATTATTTTGTGATATTCCCTCACACCCATGACATGCAGGATATTCCTCAGGACTAAAAGGTTAAGTCCTGAGGAATATCCTACCTACCTGGAAGCATTTGGACAGGATGCTCAGCTGTGGCAGGATGTCCAACATCATGTTTAAACAGGCCACGAAGTTCCAGGTTTCAACTTGGCGCTGCAGGCCGATTGCCCTGGGGTCATTTCGCTCCTGTCATTCACGGTGAAGGCTCATTATTACTGAGGGCAGGATCCTCGCCAAAGTTTCGCATGCTTGCTCGTGCGATAACCAGCGTGTTGTCCTCGCCTTTTTGGGCCTCAGCTGAGCCTCTTCGTTGGCTTCCTGCAAAAACAAACAAACATAACAATAATTGTAATACTGCCGCTCAAATTTTTACATGTCATGTACTCTGAACTCAGGAAAAAAAATTATCTTTTTCACCCAATGAAACAATAACCAATGTACCTGAATTTGCTTCAGCGCTGCCATTCTCACAGGAGAATTGTCATAGAACTGGTATAAATTCTCCAGTGTCCCGTTGAAACGCTTCACGTAATCGACCCGTGACGCAGCAGCACCAACGGCAAGAGCGAGGCGGTGTGCCACACAATGGTTCGACGTCACAATCGGATAGTCCTGCAAAAAATTAATATTTAAAAAGTATAACTCGGGGAAAATATACATAGAATAACATACATGTACTTTTTTCAATTTCAGATTGTTTTCAAAGCACTCGTGATAAACAAGGAATAGATCAAGAATAGAGTCATACTCTTTTCAGCTTTGCTGCAACACCGTTAAGTCTTCCAACCATTTGGGCTCCACCGTCACTGCCAAATGATGCTAACTGGTTGACGAGGTCCAGGTTCTTTTTTTCAGCGAACCCAACCAATGTATTGAAGATGGTCTCTGCAGTCTGATTTGGAATCTGCAAATTAAACAATTTCATTTTATCATTTGAAGAGGGAGAGATCACAAAGAGGACCACCGTGGCGTAGTACCTACCCCTCATAATCAATGGGGACAGTGTACTATACCCATTGATTATAAAGGGTGGGGCCCACTGCTCATGGGTGGTCAACAGTTGCATTACATAAATTCATTTACTAACTCAATTGAGTACATAAATCTATGGAATGCTTACCTCCTCGATTCCCACAAACGAAACAGCTGGCTTCCCATCTTTCAAATATTTCATATAAATGATAAGCTGTTCTAGAACTGCTACATCAGTTGTTTCGTCGCACAAAAGTGCAAAGAATGGAGACCAAGTGATGTCCGACATTCTTTCCTCCCGGATGACGCTTCCTAAAAAAATAATTCCATTCCAATTTAGTGTTGAGAAAATTGAACTACATGTATAAAACCCTTTAGATATTGCCATGAGATGAGCACAGTTGCAGCCATACTGTGATATTATTACCAATCATGTTTTGTTCATTTTAGGTTCATTGTCGATAAATGCGTCATAGCCTTTAGGGCTTAGGGGGAGGGTAAATTAAGCACTAAGAACGGAGTCAAAATTTTTATATCTCAACAAAACATTAAAATGAAATGTTTAAAGGGAAAATACCACTGACCAGCGAATAATCAATTCTCTGATTTCTAATTTATTTGATCATCTATAATCGCGGGAAGTCGTTTGAAAGAGCCGGCCTCAGCTGTGCCATACTTTGTCAATGTTTGGAAGAATGATCTCTTAATCAATACTGCATGTCTGCTGGTACCTTTGCCCTGTGGAACCTAGTGTTCATACACGATCATGTTGGATAGTGTTGACTCTGCATTTTTGGTGGAAGTATCCCTTTAAAATCAATGCGATGCGTTTGTCACGTGGTCACTACTGATACGACAAAATGAATAAGTATAAACTTTTACCCAAACATAAGACTAGTTCCTGCATTGTCTGCTCGCTAGTGTAATTAGTCCTGGAATCAACATTCAGGACATTCAGGTATGAACATCCCAAGTCCTTCCCGAGATCCAACAATGAAGCAAAATTGGTGGTGTGGGGCACATCATTTTTTATCAGCCAGTACATCACCCTCATTGCCGCCAGAAAAGCTGATCTCTGCACTGTCACTGCCTTCTGTAAGGAAGCAGCTATTCCACCACTCCTTTCAGCAGCCAAAGACTCCACCTCTCTCTGCATGGCAGCTTTGTGCAGGTCGGAAGACGCATGTTGTTTGATTGACTCTTCCCTGAATGACTTGCATCCGATCCTTGTCCAGTATGCAAGCCCTCGCTTCGGATACACTTTGTACTTAGAGCACAAAGAGCAAAACATGCCTGTGGAGAAAAAAGGCTATCAAATCATGTGAAAATGATTATAGGGACACATTATGATATTGCAAGGTGAACACCACGGGGCAAATTGGAGTTGTTGAAATTAAGTCTTTGTATGATTAATATGATGAACAATACTGGTAAAGAAAAACACATTGATAATTGCAATCACAGTAGGAGTAGTTCAATGATACATAGTAAAGCATTTCTAAATACGGTACCTTCACTCTCTTTCTCGCCTAGCCTCAACCAGGTCCATCTCTTGGTCCAGTCCGGCGAAAATGTCGTCCCGTGCTTGGAATTTGATGATGAGGGACCAGATGTTGTTGCTTTATCAGCCGGCAGGACAGTCGAAATATCACAATCTTCATCCGCCGGCGGTTCATCATCGGCCAGTCGGGTTCTCTTTGGCGATGTAGGCGCCGAAGAAACTCTAGGTTTAAATCCGAATCGGAGTAGCGACATTTTCTCAGATTTGGTCGAAGCCTATAGCTTATACCACGGAGATGATCACGCGAAGAATAAAATACCGTATATAGGCCTACTCGAGTTGTTTAGACGCTCGCGATTGCCGCACGTGTTTTTAATCAAGCGCGGTGGGAGGTTTCTTACGTACTTGGGTGCAATGGACGCGACTTCTAAAATTCTATTGTTTCTTCCTTATTTTTAACATTTCACTTCTGACACTTTTGGCATATGACGTCATGGCATTTATGACGTCATTATATGGTTCTATAATACGTCAGCGCTTGTACTTCTTTATTTTATTTCAAACTTCTCTCTCATTTGGAACTTTTGGTCGCCGAGGCTTTTATCTACTGTAAATATTGTACATATGTTCATTATATCTGTTTTAACTCCCGATGCAGGTGCTTACTGTTAGTTGTGTCACTTTGACGGGATATATTTTTATTTACACTGTTTGTTTGATAGAAAAACCTTCAGGAAGTGCGAGGTTGGAGCGCTCCACAAACCAAGTTTAAGCACCCCAGTTGGCCCTTTTGCCAACTGACCGTTCCAAGGCGGTAACTGATGGTTTTTCTTCGTATGTGTTATGTCTCGTCTCAGTGTTTTTTTTATCACATTTACATTAACATTGTTTGCCTTTGTCTAAAGGTGGTTAAGATTTTAAATATCTGTGAAAACTTTGATAGGACCTTTTTTATTTACCTATTCTGGGACCTACAGCGGCGCGCGGTTGGTTTCAGACTGCCGTTAATTAAGATAGAGATCGTTTTTCTGGCGTGTTTCTTAACTTTTTGTGGTGGCGCTTGGCTTTTACTAGCATGTTTATGCGTTTTGTTGGGAATGGCGGGGAAATTTGTTAGGACGGCGGAAAACTTGGTAATTTATTTTAACATGGCGCTGCCGATGTTAGGCATGGCGGCCCGCCATCCCAAAACCCCTTGGCGAGAACACTGCTTTGGTCATATGGGATATGTCAGCAATAATAGCCATCTTCTGCCAATATTTTGATCATGTTACAGGCAGGGGTGGCGAAATCAATTGTCCGAGTCGTACATTTCTTGTCCCGGACAAGTTACTTTTTTCAATTGGCTGGTCCGTGGACAAGTGAAAAAATCAAATTTTTTAAGTGTTGAAATTCTCAAAAATAACTTTTATTTCCTAAACTGAAACATAAGACTAAAATCATTAAAAGATTTGTTTACGTTCGTAATTGTGATATGATAAATTTGACTAAACATGAAGTAATTACATGATAGTTTTATGGTTTAACAGATTTAAGTGATTATTAAATCATTGTTGTTAAAATACTTGTGTTTTTATTAATGAATGTACGGACAAGTAGCGCATTGGTACGGACAAGTACATTTTAAAAACCACTTGTCCGTGGACAAGTAAACATTTCTGAGATTTCGCCACCCCTGGTTACAGGTATACCACAGCATATAAAATTGGTGCTTTTTCTATATTTTGTATATGTGGGACATTGTCTATTAATATTTGTATGATCATGTTCCATATATAACTCAACATATCAAATTTGTGATTTTTTTAAATATATGCTCAGTTCTTCAGGTAATATAATTTACCACTTTTGCTGCAAATTTACATTTCCTGCTCAGTTAGTCAATCTTTATTGTTTTGATCAACCTTCGATACAATTTTTATCCATAGGCATTAAGCACTCATTTTGTCTGTCCATGTATCCCTTTGTCTGTGCATCATTCTGTCCCTTTGTCTGTCCACTTCATCTGTCTCTTTGCCTGTCCATCTGTCCCTTTATCAGTCCCTTTGTCTGTCCACCTGTCCCTCTGTCTGTCCACTTCATCTGTCCATCTGTCTCTTTGCCTGTCCATCTGTCCCTTTATCAGTCCCTTTGTCTGTCCATCTCTCCCTTTGTCTGTACATCTGTCCTTTTGTCTGTCCATCTGTCCCATTGCCTGTGCATTTTCCCCTTTGTCAATCTCTCCCATTACCTGTGCATCTGTCCCTTTGTCCATCTGTCCCATTGCCTGTGCATCTTTCCCTTTGTCCATCTATACCTTTACTTGTCCATCTGTCCCATTGCCTGTGCATCTTTCCCTTTGTCCATCTATACCTTTACTTGTCCATCTGTCCCATTGCCTGTGCATCTTTCCCTTTGTCCATCTATACCTTTACTTGTCCATCTGTCCCATTGCCTGTCCATTCTGTCCCTTTGCCTGTCCATCTGTCCCTTTGCTTGTCTATATGTCCCTTTGTTTGTCAATCTGTACATCCATTCATCTCATTTTGTGTCTCGGCCCTAACATTCATAATCTTTGCAGTACTTCAGTCAAACTTCACCATCTTGTAAACATACCAATGGAGGTGTATGGTTTAGAACACTTACATCTACAATCATTAAGGTCAATGTTATATCAAGTGTCAAGGTCATATTCATGGTCCTTGCATCTCTCTGAGCATATGCCACTTCCAGTGACATTTCTGTTTAAATAGGATACATGTCTTTGTATTTTACCTTGATACTGTTATAAATGTACATGTATGAATGTAAGTAAAAAACATGTCTTTGGTTGTGTATGAAGATTCAATCCTTTTTTCACATAAAATGTTTAACCCTTGCAATTAAAATAGCTTAATCTATTTCATTCATTTATTTTGTTGAAAAAAAATGTTGATGCCACATAATGATGCTATTTAGTTAATTTAGATTGCTACATTTGTCACCCATACTATTTGTTATATGTTATTTGTTAACAATTATGTGCAAAGGTTTACAAGTATATTGATGTGTCTTAAGACATAGCATCAAATAATGCAGCTACTTATCAGTCAGCTGCCATGCGAACACTACTTGCCTACCTTAATAAGTTTGTGTTAAGCATGTCAAGGGTGTCAGATATTAATGAAGACAAGTAAGACAAAAGTCTTACTTTCTGTTGACTTTAAAATCAAAAGTGCATTAAAACAACAATGTTGCTGGAAGTGACCAATAATACATTCATTTACTACATGTATATACAAGATTAATTCGGATCATAAAATAAAAAATGAGTATGAATAGCAAACATATAATTTGGTAATGGACCCCCCTCTACTAAGATTGCTTTGAAAATAGGAAGTTATTACTTATGTAAGATGAATAGTCAAAGGGAAGTAACCCCTTTGGAACAAATATATTATTTAATAAATACATGCATAATGCTTGGATTAATTATTATCTTAAATTTCTAGATTGCTTGTAAGTGCTCATATATTTGATACTGCTTAAAAGTATGTATGTTTTTGTGTGTGTGTGCTGCTTTGTTTTCATGGGATGTGGAAGGGGATGTTTCTTTTTAATTTGAGTAAAAACATTTTGTTCAAGCATAAGGAAATGGAAACACAGATAGCTAGCCATACCTAAATAAATGGTCAGAGTACAAATTGTTTTCAGAGATCTTGTGTTGTATTATTGTTTAACTATTCCTATGAAGTTGTTTTAATTGGAAATGTGATGAGAAAATACTATATACACTTGTTAATTGTGATAATAAAACTGGATTAATTTCCAGCTAACCTGCGATGCGCCGGTGGTTCTACCCAGGCATAAGTTTGGGGTCTTCCTTCACCAATAATTTTCTTGACGTCACCAATATGACAATAATTGTGATTCTGTCATGTAACATCAAACAAAACAAACATTCAATAAACTCACAATGTCCTTCTCTAAAGTCTGTTTTTGGAACGATATTGTAAAAATAAAGCAGATTATGTGAATAATTAATACCAAATATTTAAAAAATAATAATTTTGGAACACATTTAACACTAACATGGTCCATTCTCGTATAAATACTATCCAGCAAAGCACACAGTTCACTTCTTCGGTGACAAAAATTGGGTTTATTTTCTTATCCCATTGACAATGCACTTTGTATACATGTTAAATGTTGCAAATATTAAAGTAGTACTTACATATACAAAATAGAAAAAAAATATAGTAACTAAATAGAACATGCCACCAACTATCCGTCGACTGGGTCGTCTGAAGTAGCATACATTTGATAATAGTCTACAAGAAAAAGTTGATGCAGAGCATCAAAGTCGCCGGAAATAATGTCAGAAAGCTACGCATATTTAGCATAGTGGCACCACTTCATTTGCTATTGTGGGATAACATTGTTTAAAAAACAACCTTATGTTGCTATCTGAGTAAATTTGTTAGTGTGAATGGCACTTTTTAATATCTAGGTCAACACTGCAACTTCTTTGAACAACAACTACTCAACAAATGTCGTACGAAGTTTCCATATGAATAATCGTGGTACGACTTTGAAATGGTACGAAGTCACCAACATCCACCTTAGCGCGAAAATCTTTTGCAACACGCAACAAAAACATTGAATGTATATGACCAATTTATTTCTTTGCGAAGTAATATTTTTATTACAAAATAAAATCATGAAGTTTAAATCTAAAAAAGTCCCGAATACCGAACAAATTTACACATGTGTCTGATACCGCTTCGTCCGTCGTCCTTCGTGTGGCGTCAACATTTTAGCTTGCAAACACCCTAGAGGCCACAGTTCTTATCCAATCTTCATCAATCTTGGTCAGAATGTTTGTCTGCATAAAATCTTGGATGAGTTCATTATTGGGTCATATGAGGTCAAAAAGTAGGTTACTAGGTCAAAGCTTAGAAAAACCTGTGAACACACTAGAGGCCACATTTATAGCCCAATCTTCATCAAACTTGGTCAGAATGTTTGTCTGCGTGAAATCTTGGATGAGTTCATTATTGGGTCACGTGGAGTCAAGAAGTAGGTCACAAGGTCAAATCTCAGAAAAAAACTTTTGAATACACTAGAGACCACATTTATTACCCAATCTTCACCACAGTTGGACAGAATGTGTGACTGCATGAAATCTTGAATGAGTTCGTAATGGGTTCACTTGGGGTCAAAAAGTAGGTCATTAGGTCAAACTTAGAAAATGCTTGTGAACACAGTAGAAGCCCCATTTATGGCCCAATCTTCACCCAACTTGATCAGAATGTTTACCTGCATGAAATCTTGAATAAGTTCATAACTGGGTCATATGGGGTCCAAAAGAGGTTACTACGTCAAGACTTAGAAAAAACATGTGAACACACTACAGGCCACATTTATAGCACAATCTTCACCAAACTTGATCAGATTGTTTGTTTGCACGTAATCTTGGATGAGTATATTATTGGGTCACGTGGGGTCAAAAAATAGGTAACTAGGTCAGATTTTAGAAAAACCTTGTGAAAACACTTAAAGGCCACATTGATGGTCCAGTCTTCACCAAACTTGCCAGAATTTTTGCCAGTATGAAATCTTACATATGTTTTCAAGTGGGTCATATGTGGATTCAGTAGGTTACCTAGTAAAATTAAAAAAAAAATGTTATCAACCCAGTTGCCACACTTATGGTTCATTGTTCATCAAAGATTTCTAAAGTAAATAGCTCTTAATTACTTGATGCCAGAATATGAGCCTACTTAAAGCCTGTGTCCTCAGGTGTGCGATTAAGGGCCATCATGGACCTCTTGTTTATAGCCCCTACGTTTAGTTTTATTGGGTGTAGTCGTTCTCTAGAAGACACAACAAAAGAAACTGAACACTTCAGTATAAATGTAATGTGTTTTTCACAGCTAAAATAGAATAATAATTTCTGTTTTAATACGATCGCTTCTTAAAGCTGTGACGTCACCCCACAGGCATTTCCATAACTAATTATAACCAATTATAAATATAGGATCGCCCTTCTCGAAGACCCAATGAAATAACTCATCTGTGTATGACTATCCGCCTGTTATTCAACAACACAAGATAAACGGATGTTCATAGCTAATTTAGAGTGAATAAAATCGGACTGGGTGAGATTTCTCCATGGAGGCCCTCTTTGTCACAACTGATGTATTTGTTGTTTTTGCGATATATTAAAACCGGAGAAGATGCTATTTTACTGTTAGTTTGTCGTCATATCTTTAAAGCCTATTTGAAAAAGCCTTTCGCTAGTGCATATGTGACCTACTGGATGCTCCTTCTATTCGTCTTACACCTGTTTTACATTGATTTTAGTTTTCTTTCATTTTTGCATTTCTGTATACGTAAAGTATTATACATTATTTTTAAGCAACTTGTTCATGGCTTGGAAGAAAAGTGCACTTGTAAGGCCGCAATGAAAACGCCAGGCAGGTGTAAATTGAAAAGGAGCATATTTGAGAAATGCTGTTATATTAACTTTGGTAAAAAGTAGGCATCCCGAAAGAAAATTATCATAGAGCGATGTTATCTATTTCAGTACTAATAACATTATATCATTATATACCAAATTATTATTTTATTTAGTTTCAGCATTTACTTTATCAGTGTTATTTGGTGTGCCGCTTTATTATTTAAAATTTAAAACTCTAATTACATATTGTATTAATCGGGTCCCTAATGCTTCATCTAGAAAAGAAACGAGACAGAAGGGGTGCTTCGATTTTTGAATACTCATTCTTTTATATCTTTAGAATTGGAAATGTAACATGAAACCTACTTTTTACACGTGTTACATTTACTTTATTGCTTTTATAAATAGATAGTTTCCACATCAGAGAAGATCTCTTATCTTGGCAGCAATCTTTGATGGTAACTTCAAGGGATTTTCCGATGAATTATATAGAAGCGTAAATTTTCTTGTAATTTCTTCATTTGTGGTCCAAAAATTAAAAGCTATACACTATTGGAAAGTTATTGAACTTCATATTTTAGTACACAATATTTTTAAATAAATAAATGAACAAAGAATTAATACACAAAAATAAATAATAGTATGGACTCATCATTAAACAAAATGAACAGTGTATCTTT
The DNA here is from genome assembly GCA_007844125.1 of Sinonovacula constricta. Classification (NCBI taxonomy): domain Eukaryota; kingdom Metazoa; phylum Mollusca; class Bivalvia; order Cardiida; family Solecurtidae; genus Sinonovacula; species Sinonovacula constricta. Next base: position 36,309,882 of record CM017555.1, read on the forward strand.
TTTTTTTCCTTTTAAATTATCAAAAAATATATTTTTGATATTTAAAATACTTAATAAAGCTGTTTAATTTGATATAAAAATCAGTAAAATAGAATGTCAAATAAAAACACAGTTGTGAGTTTGATACAGCACATATTTCCAGTTTTCGACCTGCATTAGCTTCTGCCTTCAATGTTATCAGCGCCTATGACACCACATGGAAACTATCTATAAACATCTATACATCTGAAAGATTCGTGACTATTTGTGATTTTGTTCATTTTATTTTACCATTACATTGAAACTAAATATTATTTATTTTTGTGCAAAAATGACTAAAAAGTAATTTAATCTGGGCAAAACCTAGGCCAAAGAGGGTAAATAAAACACCAGTTAAGGGAGGGCCATACTGGTTGAAATACGAGCTAATTAGGTAAATGATAACATATGTATTATATTTTTACACTTTTGTCCTTGTAAAGACTTTTTATCATCTTCAAAGCACAAAGTCAAATGACTAAAACAAAAGTCATTTAAATAAAAGCTTGACTGAACACACACATACACACACACGTACGCACACACACACACTTGTTAATATTTTATATCAACGATATATGTGATTCATGTTGCGTTGAAAACAATACAGTATTTTTGTCTAGTTACTTTATTTATTACTTGCTTGTCACATCTGTGTAATTCCTCATGATTTCAACGCCTTGATTTTCAAGTACATTGTTTGGGAAATGTATGCAGATTGTTTTTGTCATCCTGTTTTATGATAACGTAAAAGTATGTTTATTTTCACGTTTAATTGGCACACGATTCATTCACTGCCCTACTCGATCAACATATAGGTCGCTGTTTCAAATGGGCTTAAATACAACTTCGTAGCCTTATTTTTACTGTATATAATGACACATTTTAATTTATGCGATATAAGTATTGTTTAAAAAGTATTTAAAAAAATAATCAGGTTGATCAATTGTTTAAGTCAACTGTAAAAATGTTCATTTTCACAATATATTCAACTATATATAGATTTAATATGTGCCTTATAAACCGTATGCAGTTCATCAATTATTAAAGTAAAGACCCATTTCCTACATATACAGAACCTCTTTTCAGCTAAAAGGACAGCACTTATGATTGTTCGTAGATATTTCGGCGGTTAATATAGAGTTAATTTAAAGTGAACCAACATTGAACTTAAAAGAAATCTAGATACTTTAAAATCAACACGTTGTTTTGTGTTAGCAGACTAATGAGTCTCTACCCCACTACAGGCAAATGATAGGCACATCACTTAACAACATTAGGTGTCTGATAACATAATAACTCTGCAGTGTACTGTTTTCCCCACTTATAACTTAAAACTCTTTTTGCATTACGAAGGCCATTGATTCCAGGAGAAATAATAATGCACTGCATGTGTAAATTACCAATAGAGTGAAAGTCCTACACCTATACCATTATGTACCTATTAATAAATAATTGACAAAGGATTTGATCGTTTTCTTTTCGGGGTCAGTTTATAACGTGTTAAAAGCAGGTGTCTTATCAGTTTTTATACATGCCTATTCAGACTCAAAAAGTGATCGTGCATCATAAATTGTATACCGAGTCAATTTATTGGATTTTGTCTATTAATGCTATATTGTTTTTTTAATATGCTTATATTTTGCGCTGCTGGTATATTGGTATGTTTTTGTTATTTATTTGCTAGAAACATGACTAGTGAGGAAATAAGTTAATAAAACATTCAAGTATTCCATTCATGAAATTATCAAATTGTTCACAAATGTATATACTTCTTCGGTAATAAAGAAGAACATTATTGATACAACAATTCAGGTGTACAAGTCAAATCAGAACAATATTTAAAAACAACAACAGATAATTGAAATTTACATCCACGAACACCCTAATACTAGTCTATTTAGAAGCGTTTTCGTAAAATCACAATTCGTAAAAGGTAAGTAGGAAGTACAAAAATCGTAAAATACAATTCGCAACGTTTCGTTTCCTAAAATAAATTATATATGTAAGACTTATTAGCATGTCATGATACTATTTCTTGATGCATGTCAATCGTGAAATAAACAGTTAAATATGCATATATTTCGTGACAATTGCAAGGTCAATTCTAGCTCACTCACTGACCGAATTTTGCATATTCCTCAAGGTATCTTCATGCTATACCATGTGCATTTTTAGTAAAGAAATGACAGACATTTGCACATTCAGAGCAAGGTCTTTTGTTTAATATTGAAACAAATTGTCCCCCATATTACATTTTTAAATAGGAGGAGAGTAAACTGGTATGTGTGATTGTTATTTTGCTTTGAATGTCATGCTTAGATAAGCGTGAACACCCCCAGATGTCATGCTGCAAGGCAAAACTACATCACTTCAACCTGAATGAACCGCTCCGATTTTAAAGGCTGTCAAATAATTTACGTTGATATAATCATATTGGTTAAATATAATACTCCTCTGTCATATCAACAAGTTAACCTACAATATAAACAGCGAAACCACTGACAGTGCTGGTAATCAGTAAAGCTTTAAAGGGGATATCCGACAGTTTGTCTTCACCAAATACACGTAAACCTTAATTGGGGGTATTTGGCATACTTTCTGAAAAAAATATATGACAAAGTCCTATGAGCATTGCAACATATATCAAACTCCGAAAAGGCACAGAACAAAGATATTTCACATGCAAGCCAAGTGAAAAGCAAGAACAAATTTGTGATGAGTCATTTAACAAAAAGAGCAAACCCGACAGTTACCGCCTTAGAAAGGTCAGTCGGCAATATGGATCAACTGGGGCATGCTTAAACCAATTTTACAAAGCTCTAACCTCGCACTTTCTGACGAGTTCCTCAAATGCAAGCAATGAAAAGAAAAACGATCTATATGAATACAAAATGTCCAAGCGCTGTTATTTTCTATAAGTTATGACGAAAGTAGTGACGTCATTGAAACACAAGACTGAACAAAATCACTCTACATGTCCATTCTTTCTAAAACTATAAACATGCATGTCTAAAAATAGACATCAACATCAGAGTGGATTACCCGAATGATTATATAAAGTTACGGGTCATGTAGTATTCTAAGTTTTAATAAAGCTTACTGTGCAGCGTGGCTTAGATAGGAAATGCCTATTTGTTATAACAAGTGATGTGTTATGCTTTACTTTTCACATAGCTGTAGGACATCAATAATCAGCATTTTGCAAGTTCTTTCCAGGCAACATTTTTTTCTGTTCTTTGATAGAAAAAAATCTGACGGCTCCCACCTGTGAGTCCCAAGTCAATATAACTTTCTTTAACCCATTAACTCAGTTTGCATATTCAAAGTATGAGTCTACAAAGATAACATGGTTAAACAAAAGCGTGTGTCATAGGACATAAAATATTACAACACTAATATTAGTCTTTGTAAAGTAACAACAAGACTAGTACATTCACATGAGCTCTGTGCAACAGTCGTATTCGGAATTATGTCCGAATAAGGTCCATGTTAGTAAAACTTTTACTATGGTTCTTCTAGAACTTTGAATTTGGTCTCTGGGGAAGTAAACCAATAATTAAGATTAACGTTTACATTTATTGGAAACGACTCTCTACATCTAAAACTAACCAAATAATAAAATAGGTTCTCCTATTCACCATTTTGACTACAATTTATTTCCATGCAGTCATACTGCACCTCTTACGGTGTTCGTATAATGCATGTTCTACGTGCTATCAAAAACTCAACAGACATTTCAGAAGAAGCATACCATAGTAAGTGATTTTGATGCAATATAAAATGTGGTTGTGCTAATCTGAGCTCCTCTGTGCTCTGTGCTTTAAATTCTAGAATAATGTAACTCCCGATCATATCCATGCCATTTAAACTCAGAGATGAAGTGGCAGTGCAGGAATGTTTGCTTCTGCTGGATTTTCCAGCAGTTCAATTTAGATATGACATGTACCGTCTTAAATCCTTGTGGACTGGATTGATAATTGTCAACCCTCGCGTAATATCGGCAAAAATCCCGGCAAATCCCTCCCTCTACAAATAGCTGTGGAGCGGGGACATATATAAGAACCGATCAAATAAAAAGTGCACTTTACAAAGTAGATAACATACTATGATGGATCTCTTCGGAACATGGGCGCATTTAAGGCAGGCAGTCATATCGTGAGAAGCGGTGATCAATACGTCTCAGGTATTATCACACATCTGTAAGTATAATCGTTTAATTAATTATTATATGCAATTAGTTGCTATTTTTTGTGTGTTAAAATCAGTGTGTGTAATAATTGTATGCATACTTTAATGCGCATCAATAATAATAATAATAATAGTAGTAGTAGTTAGCCTTTTTAGTTATTTGAACAAAATAAATACACTTTTGTTACGTTTATCACTTTCTTATCAACAATGCTATTTAAAGGTCTTCCTAATTATGTTATGTGTAAACGTTTTAGTATGTAAACAATTTATGCCAACACGTAATTTATATCTATACTGAAATCTCTTTACATTCACAAAGAGGGAATATCTCTTTTCGAATATAAAGGGATTTTACTCTAACTATTAAAAACTACATCTCAACTCCCTTGTGGGTAGATGTTTGGTATATAGTTACTGTAGAAAAACTTTTGAAAAACACTTAAGACTGAAGCTTAAAAAGGAATCTAATTTATTGAGATAAGAATTAATTAAAAGGCTTGAGCGCTTTTTAAAAGAAAATAAGCACATTTAAAATAAAATGTTCAATATTTCTATTAAGTATAAGAAAATACCTTATCACAAGGGAAATGCCAGAAAACATTGCTTTCATTTCGAAATTGGGGAATATAGCGTGATTTTTTGTATGTTTTTAATATATTTATTTTTTCACCTTATTGAGGAATAAATGCATTAGAGCCAAATTTTTTTCACCCTTAACCTTATATCAATATTTTCTATGCTTTACTTGTTGTTTATACAAACATATTGCCAAACCTTGTAAATTCGATTTCGAAGGATCCGCCATTAATACGTCGACATATCCTCATTGACAATTTAAAGGTAACTGTCAACAAATGATGTGCTTTGAACCCGCTTCCTTGAGAGATAAACGCTGCCTAGCAGTTACATTTATAAAATATACCGAACAGTTGTGTAGTCTTGTGTACATCACTACTAGCTGCCCAATCAATGAAGGGCCCGTTATACAATCCGGGATAATAGGTGGATCGCCGCTAAGTAGATGTGATTGAGACGCAACTCAATCGATACCAAAATTAAACATGACACAATGAACAGAAATCGATTAAAGACTTATTTGCAAAATGTGTGCACATGTGTGGCAACGAACTGACTTTTTAAGTGTAGGTTTGATGAAAGTTTTGAAGTGGACCCAACTGACGTGTATGGAATAAAATTCCTGAACCTTGTTGCGGATAGCCGTTCTGGCAAAATCATATATTTTTTTAGGACCAATGTTTATATAGCGTTGGTGACTTCAAACAACCCGTCTCTCTAAGCTCTTTTATAACGTTGTAGATCGTCATCTTGCACGTTGTAGATCGTCCTGTTGCTGTAACCTATAGAGTCTTCATTATGAAAGAACCAGTATTCCCCACAGAACTTTCATGAAAATATTTGGATACTTTCACAATAAAAAACTTTTCTTTAGAGCGAAGTTTCTTCAAACTCCTAGTCTGTGACATGGTAATAAACTGAATGACTTGCATAAATGAAAACGCAAACTACAGTGTGTATTACGGTCGCGGCACGTAATATTTGTAAAATCATTGTGAAATTTGTGCGGGTTTTGTACACAAGTATACGTAAAGGATGCACCAATTATGTTTAAATTGCCAAAGAAATGCAAACAATAAGGTATCTGAGGGATCGAACCCGTTACATTTCGATTGTGAGGCGATACGCTTAACCACTACACCAACTGTTTCTGTTGCCATTGCTTGTCCTATTGCCAACAAGTAAATGAATATATTCGTGAATTAACGGAGATACGGAAATCCACGACTATGCATAGAGTGCACGTTTAATGTTGCCAAGCAATACATTTCACATAAGTTTTATGACAGTGTTCCTTTACGGTTCACCTAAGATGTTTTTTCAATGTACTTTATATGGTTGTACATGCATATGTTTTTCTATCTTTTTGATTGTTTCAGAGTTATTTTATTTCGATTTTACGAGTAATATGCCACTATGAAAATATGTATAATTTACTTAATTTTTAAATAAATAATCAACGAATATTTATCAATTTTTGTAATTATTTTACCTATTTCTCGTAATCTTGTTAAATACAAAACCGTGTAAACGAGGTTTGAATGTATTATTATTATTATTATAATTATTATTATTATTTTTAGTAGTAGAAGTAGTAGAAGTAGTATAAGTAGTAGTAGTAGTAGTAGTAGTAGTTGTAGTATAAGTAATAGTAGTAGTAGTAGTAGTAGTAGTAGTAGTAGTAGTAGTATAAGTAATAATAGTAGTAGTAGTAATAGCAGTAGTAGTATAAGTAGTAGTAGTAGTAGTAGTTGTAGATTAAGTAATAGTAGTAGTAGTAGAAGTAGTAGTAGTAGTAGTAGTAGTAGTAGTAGTAGTAGTAGTAGTAGTAGTACTACTACTACTACTACTAGCAGCAGTGGAAGTAGTAGAAGTAATAAGGTTTTATTGTTGCGGGTGCTATTGTTGTCAATTTTAATAAGTCATTTGTCTTCAGACATCGTGATGTTATAAAGTTTTAATTACATTGAGACTGTTAAATAAATGATGTTTTTCTTAGAAACATTCTGCCTAAAGTGGCATTATGGATGTGATATATGATAATTTGAATTCCTCATTATCATTGCGTATTTTTATTGTTTCAATACATTTAACTTTTAAATAATGTAAATGATGTGATATTTTTCATAAAACATGTTGAGTTGAGGCAAGTATTCAAATTAAAAATATGTATGTACTATTGTAACCCAGTGGTTTTTATAAGGTTCGTTTGATAGTGAGGACGAATGTGGTGTTTTAAATATTCAATGACCCGTCTTGTTCTATTTATAGAACCGCGCGCTTTTGGTCATGTGACTAGTATTTTTTCTCAGTCTTGTTTGAGTTTCAATTGAGAATGGTCAGGCATTTTTAGTTTTAGTTATTCTTTGGTTATTATAAAAGTTTTAAGGGTGCTCAGCCATTGTAAGAGGTAAGTGGTGTTCGGTCTGCCAACATGTATTGTTGTTGTGGTTGCAAATGAGTTACGCGTCATTTGAGTTATTTTGAATCTTTATTAATTTGACATGTGTTACCCAGGCTTCATTATTATCATTATTATTATTATTACTATTTTATTTATGTATCTGTCCTAGTTAGCAACCCTTTAGTGTGAGTGGTCAGTAATGTTTTGTCTAGTAATGTGTGTCCAGTCTAGTGTGTCCAGTCTTCTGTCCACTGTGTCTTGTCTGTAGTGTCTTAAGTGAGTAGTGTGGTAGAACTGGTTTGGTAACTTATCTTTCTAAACAGATCATAACAATCTAAAAATACTAACCAATCAGCATGCATACTTCTTTTCAGTCCCAGAACTAACATCTTAATTAAACTTCACTTTGGGCTAGGTCTTCGACCAGTTAGCATATGTTTTGCTAGAGATTTAAATTTTTTAAATCTAGTACAGTAAAACCTCTCCACAGCAACATCTGGCGGAGGCACGAAAAAGTGTTGCTGCTGAGAGGTGTTGCTGCTCAGAGGTTTCAATGAGACGAGAAAAAATGTGTTTTTTTTTTAAATAGTTTTGTACTTTAGGCAATCAACATTTGCTTGTCTATTACAAAAACAATATCGTCAGTAACGGACCTGTATCTGAGTTCTGCCGCAGCCCAACTCAGAAGCAATAGACTGTGCTGACCTTCCTTGTTCTAACAACTTAATTGCTGTAACACTCTGCTCTAACGTAAGGTAAACATTTTTATAAGACATTTCAAGACAAAATGACCAGTATTCCAGTATTAAGCCATGCAAAGATGATTTACCATTAAAAAAATCGAATTTATAGTCAGACCTCCTAAAACAATGACAGTTTGCATTTAGCACTTAACGTAAACATCTTTTTAAGTAAGCAATCAATACAGTGATATCTTTCGATCAATTAAAGAAAACAAACCAACTCGTTAACATCATCAATAGTTGACACTTCTTTCACACGTTCCTGCAATTCCCTAGATCTACAACGGCATGTTTGTAGCATGTAGCTGGTTTCTCGTCCAACTGCAACTTGATTCCAATTAACACCTTCTGAACAGGGTACAAGCAGTGATCAGCCGACCACATGACATTTATATTGTACGCGACAGACTGTTCTAAAAGTAGCAGCACTGGTGTTGCTACGCAGAGGTTAAACTAGCCTTAGGGAAGAGATTTACACGGCCGCTTACCGCTTCGCGGAGGAGTTGCTGCTTAGAGGTTAAAATGCGCTGAAAACCACTGGGGGGGTGGGGGGGGGGGAATTTAACTGCCGCTGCTTAGAGGTAGCCGCTGCTTAGAGGTGCCGCTTCGAGAGGTTTTACTGTATACCGGTACTTTAATAACTGCTGCCCGGTTTGGTGTGTTTATTTCTAGTGAGGTTTTATTGTAAATTTGTTGTTGACTTTATATAACCTCAGTTAATAAGTATAATAATATTGACGTGAAATAAAGAAACTATTGAACCTGCACCGGAACTGTTATTTTTATAACCCCCGGTTAACAATGGCGATCCCGGCTTTTCAAACCGGGCGGGGCAGAAGTGCACAGTTTACTTGGACCACCTTACAGTGAGTCCAGAGGAGTTGCTGAGTAGTTCCTGGAAGAAGTTTCTGCATGAGGTGATTAGAAAGCAACGGTAGCGTTTGGAAACTTGGACTTGGAGAAAGTAACCTTCCAACAACCAGAAGCTACAGAGCTAGTGAGTTTTTTTTTGTGTGGCCACAGTGTTTTTTTGTGCTCATAAGCGTGCGCGAGTGAAGTGTTTTTAGCTCACCTGAGCACAACGTGCTCAGAGGGAGCTTTTGTGATACCGCTTCGTCCGTCGTCCGGCGTCCGTCGTTCGTCGTTCGTCGTCCGTCGTTCGTCGTCCGTCGTTCGTCGTTCGTCGTCAACATTTACCTTGTGAACACACTAGAGGCCACAATTTTTATCCACTCTTCATCAAACTTGGTCAGAATGTTTGTCTGCATGAAATCTTGGATGAGTTCATTATTGGGTCACCTGGGGTCAAAAAGTAGGTCACGAGGTCAAATTTTAGGAAAAACTTGTGAACACACTAGAGACCACATTTATAGCCAAATCTTCACCAAACTTGGTCAGAATGAAATCTTGGATGAGTTCGTCACTGGGTCACGTGGGGTCAAAAAGTAGGTCACTAGGTCAAAACTTAGAAAAAGCCTGTGAACACACTAGAGGCCACATTTATAGCCCAATCTTCACCAAACTTGGTCAGAATGTTTGCCTACATGAAATCTTGGATGAGTTCGTAACTGGGTCACGTGGGGTCAAAAAGTAGGTCACTAGGTCAAATCTTAGAAAAAGTTTGTGAACACACTAGAGGCCACATTTATAGCCCAATTTTCACCAAACTTGGTCAGAATGTTTGCCTACATGAAATCTTAGATGAGTTCGTAACTGGGTCACGTGGGGTCAAAAAGTAGGTCACTAGTTCAAATCTTAGAAAAAGTTTGTGAACACACTAGAGGCCACATTTATAGCCCAATCTTCACCAAACTTGGTCAGAATGTTTGTTTGCATGAAATCTCGGATGTGTTCGTAACTGGGTCACGTGGGGTCAAAAAGTAGGTCACAAGGTCAAATCTTAGAAAAAGTTTGTGAACAAACTAGAGGCCACATTTATAGCCCAATCTTCACCAAACTTGGTCAGAATGTTTGTTTGCATGAAATCTCGGATGAGTTCGTAACTGGGTCACGTGGGGTCAAAAAGTAGGTCACAAGGTCAAATCTTAGAAAAAGCTTGTGAACACACTAGAGGCCACATTTATAGCCCAATCTTCACCAAACTTGGTCAGAATGTTTGTTTGCATGAAATCTCGGATGAGTTCGTAACTGGGTCATGTGGGGTCAAAAAGTAGGTCACAAGGTCAAATCTTAGAAAAAGCTTGTGAACACACTAGAGGCCACATTTATAGCCCAATCTTCACCAAACTTGGTCAGAATGTTTGCCTACATGAAATCTTGGATGAGTTCATAACTGGGTCACGTGGGGTCAAAAAGTAGGTCACTAGGTCAAATCTTAGAAAAAGTTTGTGAACACACTAGAGGCCACATTTATAGCCCAATCTTCACCAAACTTGGTCAGAATGTTTGTTTGCATGAAATCTCGGATGAGTTCGTAACTGGGTCACGTGGGGTCAAAAAGTAGGTCACAACGTCAAATCTTAGAAAAAGCTTGTGAACACACTAGAGGCCACATTTATAGCCCAATCTTCACCAAACTTGGTCAGAATGTTTGCCTACATGAAATCTTGGATGAGTTCGTAACTGGGTCACGTTGGGTCAAAAAGTAGGTCACTAGGTCAAATCTTAGAAAAAGCTTGTGAACACACTAGAGGCCACATTTATAGCCCAATCTTCACCAAACTTGGTCAGAATGTTTGTTTGCATGAAATCTCGGATGAGTTCGTAACTGGGTCACGTGGGGTCAAAAAGTAGGTCACAAGGTAAAATCTTAGAAAAAGCTTGTAAACACACTAGAGGCCCTATTTATGGGCCAATCTGCATCAGACTTGGTCAGAATGTTTGTCTACATGAAATCTTGGATGAGTTCGTTATTGGGTCTCGTGGGGTCATAAAGTAGGTCACTAGGTCAAATTTTAGAAAAAGCTTGTGAAAACACTTAAGAGGCTACATTGATGGCCCAATTTTCACCAAACTTGACCATCATGTTTGCCAGTATGAAATCTTACATATGTTTGAAGTGAGTCATGTGGATTCAGTAGGTTACTTGGTAAAATTCTAGAAAATGTTGTCAACCCAGTGGCCACACTAATGGCCCAATCTTCACCAAAGATTTCTTAAGTAAATAACTCTTAATTACTTAATTCCAGATTTGAGCCTATGTAAAGCCTGTGTCATCAGGTGAGCGATTAAGGGCCATCATGGCCCTCTTGTTTTATTATTGATAACCGGTTTGACCATTCAGGAGTCGACCTTGTTGCAACCTCTTCGTTACTATCCATAAACTGTCAGCGCTGGATTCAACGTTGGATTTCTTGCGTTGAAGTGGGCTGTCACAGAGAAATTCAATGACTATCTCTGGGGTAACTCTTTTGAGGTAGTTACAGACAACAACCCACTCACGTACGTGCTTACCACAGCTAAGCTAGATGCAACTAGTCATCGTTGGGTAGCTTCATTAGCTAATTTCAATTTCACCCTTAAGTACAGGGCAGGAAAGTTGAATGCGGATGCTGACAGCCTGTCACGCATACCTGTGGTATTTCCAGAGACCATAAAGGCTATTTGTACAGCCGCTACAGCTAACGTGCCCTTGGTCACGTGTGTGTCAGCTGGTTGTCTGCCTCCTTCGGCCGAGGAGGTTGAGAATCAGTATGATAGCTTTCAGAAGGTCAACTGGAAAGTAGAGCAAGCACAAGACAAAGTGATAGCTAGGGTTTCAAAACTTCTTGGTAGTGGTCGTCGCCCCAGGGAGGGAGAGTTCAGACGTGAGCCTTGGCAGGTACAGCGATTTCTTAGGGAATGGAACCGCCTCACTGTTGAGTCTGGAGTGCTGTACAGGACCACTACGCAAGATGGTCAGCCATGCAAACAATTAGTTTTGCCAGTGTCCTATCGCAAACTTGCATTGAAAGGGGTGCATGAGGATGTAGGGCATCCTGGCAAAGAAAAGACACTATGGTTGGCTAGACAACGTTTCTACTGGCCTGGTCTTGAAAAAGATGTCAGTGCCAAGGTGGAAACATGTGGCGTTGCATACGGAGGAAAACTCCTATTCAAACAGCAGAATTGGTCAACATCAAAACTTCTAGACCAATGGAGCTGGTTTGCACAGACTTTCTATCATTAGAAATGTCTAAGGGTGGTTTCGAACATGTACTGGTCATAACAGATCACTTCACCAGGTATGCTCAGGCAGTGCCCTGTAGAAACCAAACCGCGCAAACCACTCCTGAAAAATTGCACAGTGACCAAGGCAGGAATTTCGAAAGTAAGGTTATTCGTGAGCTTTGCAAGCTAGCTGGCACTGCAAAAACACGTACTACACCGTACCATGCTCAGTCTAACCCATCTGAACGTTTCAATCAGACACTTTTGAAAATGCTCGGAACTCTAGAAGTTGACCAAAAAGCTGATTGGAAAACTTACATAGGTCCTCTTGTTCAAGCATACAATGCTACAATAAGTGATGCAACTGGGTTCTCTCCCCATTACCTTATGTTTGGTTGGCATCCCAGGCTTGCTATTGATGCTTATCTTGGTACTGGTACTAAAATGAATCTTACTGATCCACAAACTTATGCTTCAAAACTTAAAAGCAGATTGCAATATGCTTACAAGTTGGCAGCTGGTGAATCTGCAAAACAAGGAGCTAAAGGAAAGTTGTACTACGATCGGCGGGCCAAGGCATCTTTGCTTGAGGTTGGCGACCGAGTGTTAGTTCTTTCTGTTGGCCACAAAGGAAAGCATAAGCTAGCAGATAGGTGGGAAGAACAACCCTATGTGATTGTTGCTATACCCAACCAAGAAATCCCGGTATATGATGTGCAACGGGAGGATGGACAGGGCAAGATTCGAACCTTGCACCGCAACATGTTGCAGTTCAATGCCCTGCCACCTGATCCAGCCCCGCCTGTACTTCATAAAGAAACTAGACCTAGGAGAAAGCATGAGAGTTGTTCTCACGTAGAACCAGAGTCTGATTCTGATTCTAGCTTAAGCTCAGGGGTTTATGTTATTCCTCAGAGACGTAGGTTGTATAACCCCAACAGGGGTTGCTCTAATCCTACCCTGTCTACTGACAATGTCAGTAGTGATATTACACATGGTTCAGTTGAATTCGCGGCTGACCACGCTCATTCACCCTCACTGTCTCTCAAGGATCAAACTTATAACCTCCCTAGCAATCAAGCAGTCCAACACTCTGGTCCGGTAGATGATGCATCACCGACCAGAACAGAACAAACTCCAGATATAAATCATAGAGTTCTGAATCCAATAATTTCTTCACCTGAAGAATCAGTTGAGCGTCGCTCAACCAGAGTTCGTAAGCCACCTGATCGGTTTGGTCAGTGGGTTTGTCAGTTGGTGACTACACCAAAACCAGTTAATTCGGTTGATGAAACTGAATATTTTGTTTGAATGTAGTTATGATTTTATTTCTTTACTAAATTACTTTCAGTGATAGTGTTGATCACATTTGTATAGTTTTATTATCATTACCAGTATTATGATTGGGTCATAATATGGAAGAATATTATTTCTAAGCTGTTCACTGTATTATACTATTATACTATGCCCAGATATATTTTGTATCAAATGTTTCAGTGACAGTGTACTGCTTGATTATTTGCAGTTATGGATTTATGGATTTATTTATTTCTGTGGTTTTGGCAGAAATGTGAATTAAATTGCTTTGACTTTATAGTACTGTTATGTTTGTTAAAAGCAGGCCAATCATTTTGTGTTTTTTCCAGTTATCAAGCCAAGTATATATGAAGGATGTTGCTACTAATAGTAATGAATCCTGATAATTGAGGTTGAAATGCCAGGAGTCATTTACCTCCTGGGAGGGAGTATGTTACCCAGGCTTCATTATTATCATTATTATTATTATTACTATTTTATTTATGTATCTGTCCTAGTTAGCAACCCTTTAGTGTGAGTGGTCAGTTATGTTTTGTCTAGTAATGTGTGTCCAGTCTAGTGTGCCCAGTCTCTGTCCACTGTGTCTTGTCTGTAGTGTCTTAAGTGAGTAGTGTGGTAGAACTGGTTTGGTAACTTATCTTTCTAAACAGATCATAACAATCTAAAAATACTAACCAATCAGCATGCATACTTCTTTTCAGTCCCAGAACTAACATCTTAATTAAACTTCACTTTGGGCTAGGTCTTCGACCAGTTAGCATATGTTTTGCTAGAGATTTAAATTTTTTAAATCTAGTATACCGGTACTTTAATAACTGCTGCTCGGTTTGGTGTGTTTATTTCTAGTGAGGTTTTATTGTAAATTTGTTGTTGACTTTATATAACCTCAGTTAATAAGTATAATAATATTGACGTGAAATAAAGAAACTATTGAACCTGCACCGGAACTGTTATTTTTATAACCCCCGGTTAACACATGGTTGAATTAAAGATGGCTGCCTGTATTGTGTACTATGATATGACTGTAGTGGTCTTTGGTTCTATCACCATTTCTATTTGGAATGCTCACACATCCTTTTACTTACAGCATGTAATCCAGCACTACACTGAAGTGGGAGACTGAGGAGACTGTGTGGTGAGATAGAGTCTGGTCCACAACTGGTATGTAATTGTAATACATATATGTACATGTTTATTAACTGTTTAATTATTAGATTTATAAATGAATAATGGTTTTATATGTTTTAATTATTGCACTGTTATCTTGGCCACTGATCTCAAGATAATTCATGTTGATTTTATATATGGTTTATCTGCAGAGATATTCATTAAATGGATATATTGTTTGAATATAAATGTGTGGTTCTATAATAGGTGTGATTGTATTATGTAAACTTATGTAGTTGTATTAATGATGTTAGTCCTGAAATGTATTTTTATCGTTTATTGGTTTATTTGCAGGGCTCGAGCTAGAGCAAGATAAAGATCTGGATACAGCCATACTGGATTATTATTTATAGTGCTGTTATAATAAACTAAATCTGTGTAATTATATACCACCTCATGTTTTATTCGAACCCCATCCTAGACTTTATTATTTTTAAAGCCAGGATACACTATGTTTTGGATAATCATGTCTCTTTCTTTGACAAGACAATATGCTCTTTATTTTTGATTTGCTAACACATTTTATGTTTTGCCGATACTTTACAGCGACAATTCTATCATTATAGCTCAGGGGCACTTATGAGGTTTGAACCCGCGATCCACCGATCCGCAAGCCGACGCTCTACCACTTAAGCTATTGCGACCGTTGTTTTTGGATAGGACAATGCGTTCTATCTTTGACAGTGACTTGACTAGGTTTTCTACTAACGTAAGTTTTTAATGTCAACAGGTACGATGACTCAGGACTAGGTACATGTACATCTATCGCAGTTACAACAGAAGCCGGTTATCTTACAAACAGAGTCAGATAGTTTTAATCACCTAGAAGATTACACAGTGTAATATGATGGAGAACGTTTAGCGATACGATTACTAAGCTAAAACATTACGCACTTTATACAACGATTTCTTCGATGGTGAATTATTCAGATTTTAAATGAAGTATTATTAATAGATATAAATTTTGAAACGTTTTAATCAAAATGACGTCGTCAGTGCCAACACCAATTTATCGGAAAGTTGAAGCCTGGAAGAAACAAAGACGGTTATGTGTCCAAAAGCTTCGAGAACTCGGAAATAAACTGGACAGTTACCATAAGTCATCAAAGAAGGCTTCAGTGGCTGGATCTACTTTGAGCATAGGAGGAGTTGTTGCAGGAGCAGCATCTTTACTATTTGCTTCAGCAACTGGCGGATTGTCACTTGGCATTGCTGCTGCTAGTAATATTGCTGGTGCAGGTACGAACATAGCATCAGATTGGTGGTATAAGACGAAAACAAAGCAGACAACAGAAGCTATACAAGGAATAGTTGAAGAGGATAGGAAAAGAACACATGAAATAGAACGAGTCTGTAAAACAATCACCAATGCAGAAAATGCAGTCATTCAATATCTGGAAGACCTCTCTGTTGAAAAGACAAATTTAACTGAGACATTGAGGGGAATGTGGGAGGTGGAATGTGAAGAGATTAGCACTACTTCCCAACAATCAGGATCGAAGACAATCACAGCAAATATGATGTCAGCAAAAAGAGTCGGTGGTGCTGCTTTACACGTTCGACATGTGACAAACGAAATTGCTAAACAAGCTGTAGTCAGCAAAGGAATTATGGGCACTTTGTCTAGGTGGCTTCCACAGGCATCCAAAGCCAACCGGTTTTCTAATCTGACGAAACTTGGTGGTCTTACTGTAAATTTGGCCCTTCTGCCTATTGACGTTTACGAGTTGGCATCATCAACATCATGTTTACTGCGGGGAGAAGGTCATGAATACACAAATGAAATTAATGTTATCGCTGAGAAACTGGAAAATGAAATCGAAATCATTGAGTTGGAGATGAAAAGGGTCGTATTGGAGATTACACATTTGTACAAGTTGATCAGTTTGATCGGAATGAATGAATGTACATCTTTCTTAAAAGGTGTTGTCAATGACATTTCACACATTTTGCGTCCTGCTCTCGATGAATTTGGGACCAGTTTATATCAACCAAGACAAGCAGTAAATAAAACGGACTATTCTTACAAAGTCACACCCGAACAGTTTACATGTTATGTTGTAGACTGGGCGTCGGACATGTCGGTGCTGACGTATGCCTCAATCATACTTTGGTCTGCTTGGAAATGCAGCAGCAAGAGTATAGTTTGTCTTCGAAGCAGGAACGTCTACCAATCACCATTATTATGGACTCCATTTGGATATTTTAAAGAAAGTGTTGAACCGGAAAGCCATGGAGGCATTTGTACATTGTTTTCCCATGGTTTCGAGGGTGACCTGATTTTCTATAAAGAGTTTGTCGATTGTGACCAACGCTCTGATGACCGTTTCAATGCTGGAAGGTGTTTAATGCTGAACCTCCGGATAGGATGTACAGAAATAACCATCGCAAACGTCCTTGAACCGAATGGACAAAGCTACAGCATCGGCTTCAAGAAAAGAGTGTCCGACTTTGTTAAAGAGAATGCAAGAGGTGCTATTGTTAGCACCCACCGCATTGATACTTTGAACGATGAGCCCATGCCAGTGATCACAGAAAGAAGTCTCCTAAATTCTCCTGAATCACGACTCATGCCATTTGCCAATCTGTCCGAATTTTTTATTGATTCACTTACTCCAAGTCGTAGATCAGGACTGGATTATCAAAGCAGATCAGAGCCATATGAAGATAATTTGTCCGAGTCTCGACTTGGGTCGCAATCTCAAAAGCAAAGACCGTTGCTGAATTATCAGCTCAGTTCAGAGTCGTATGACTAACTTTAAACAAATGATTGTTGTACATACACTGTTGTGAAAACTGAGATTTAGATTATCTGTTACCACGGAAAGTTTATACAACTTTAAAAGAGTCTAAATATATAGACACACGTCAATGGACATTTATCACTTGTTTTCTAATCCCAAACACGAGCTTGGACAAAAAGTAAATAGGTAAATAAGAAAAGGTCCTATCAAAATTTCCATATTTAAATTTTATCTACCAGTAGACAAAGGCAAACAAGGTAAATGTAAATGTGACAAAAACACAGAGACGAGACATAACACACAGAAATTTTTTATCAGTTACCGCATTGGAATCAGTCAGCTACTTCTTAATTTACATCTGCTTTAAAGTGTCTACACTCGAACTTTGTTCATTCGAAGCTGCCTGGACAGCCAAATTACTTCGAACAATGAATGGGTTGGAATAATCCAAGTTGCCTTCACTTACAAAATATTCTGACATGGGGTCTGCCATGTTGAATAGGCTAATTGTCTGTGGGAATGCACAAAAAGCAGTGCATATACAATTATACTTTTATGACAGTGAAACATATGAGAAGTTAGTTGTTGGAAATCAAATGAGTAATACAATAAGCATCATGTGTTTTTTGTCTTTTCAAAAAAATAACGAATCAAAATTTATGTATGCATGTATGTATGTTTGTATGTATGAAGCATGGTCGAAATTAAGATTGCGTGATATCGATTGGAATTTATACCTACCCATCCTAACAGTTTGCAATTTCGCTATTGGACAAAGTAAATACAAGTCAATCTTAAATTAAATTGTCGCTCTGCTTAATTGATTATACATCGTAACTGATTGTCAATTTAATCAACACGTCATATACAATTAAAAACTTCAACGAACAAATTAACGAAGCCAAAAATGGATGTAACTCGAGTTTGCAGTTTGACTGGTGACAAAGGTCGACTGGAGACACGATCGGGCTTTGGATAAGATGAGTGAAGATATCATTAAAACTTTACGTTAGAGACCAAAATGGACTTCGAATAATGCCAAAATTTTCATTAATGCAAATGAATAATACGATGTTTTTACATTAAATTAATAGGGGAAAATCGGGACCGGGCAAGAATAATGGCTCGGCTTCTGACAACCCGGAATTGAATAACCGAGGTTAGACTGTAATTATATC
The DNA here is from genome assembly GCA_007844125.1 of Sinonovacula constricta. Lineage (NCBI taxonomy): Eukaryota > Metazoa > Mollusca > Bivalvia > Cardiida > Solecurtidae > Sinonovacula > Sinonovacula constricta. Next base: position 36,328,333 of record CM017555.1, read on the forward strand.
ACTCGTTTCATGTAGCTGTTAGGAAATCACTGAAAGTGCATATTAGTTTTCATCAAAGGATTAAGGATTAACAGTGTATGTTCAACAAATAAATTATTAAAAATCATGTGATAATAATCTTTAAATTGATGTGACGTATCGTAAGATTTCTAGGGTTATATAGAAATATCGTTGTTATCAGTGTCTGTATGCAATATTATTACACCATTCGTTTAACGCTGATTTAAATGTCTCTTAAATTCTTGCATGTTGGCTTCATTATTCACAAACTAATAAATCAAGTAACAAGATCTTTTTTTACAGTGAAGCAAAATATAACTAATATAATGTTTTAACACATTCCTCATTTAACATATCAAAAACAATTAGTATAAAATACAAAACATGAGGTTAGAATCATGTACACCAATAATGACTGCCAAGCACATTAACTACTACGTGAAGACCGGTGTTTGGAAAGATAAAGTTGAATAAGGTATACAATTTTACTATGCTTAATGCGCAGCAACTTTTGTAATATAAGGTTTTCAGAGTGTCTCTCTTAATATTTTTGGAGTGATCAAAGGGGTGTAGACGTAAGAAGACATAAATAATGAAAAAAATGTTTAAAACATAAAAATATATGCATATTTCGGGATGTTAAAACAAAGTCGTCAAATATTACCGAATTTCTGCAGAACTAATGCAGAAACAAAAATACTACCTAATTTAGACAAACCTTTATAAAGTTCAATATATGTTGCAATACCCATAGAACTTTTGGATGTGTATGGAATGCTTTTTGTATTTTTACTATTGAGCTAATATTTTTATTTATCTAGTGCTTTTGCCTGCAATTTTTATGCAATGTTCACCAATCCTTAAAATACCCCATTTGATTATATAAAATATATTTTGTTAAACCGTTGCATTGTTATTTTCGTTTTTGTAAACCATATTAAACATATAAGCAAAGAAAATTCATTTGTTTTCATCCATTCAGAAGTCCTGTTTAAATATACGTTAACATTCTTATAGGATTTTGTCTGAATTTCTTGTTGACTTATAATTTGAAGTTATACACGATTGACCATAATGTTTTAAAGCGCCGACGTACCGCAAATCAGGGTTAAAAGAAACTTTTACAAAACGACTATAAATGTATGCCAAACCCTCGCTCTTTATGTGTGCATTTCACTATCTAGATGTTAAAAAACTCCATTGAACGTCAATTCTACATGCCCCTTATGCTCCGTTATCGTTTCACATGTCCCTTTATTTACTTATCGATGATCAGTTTAATTAATTTGTTTATTAATTGCACCAGAGTGACTATGCTTCGTATAAATATGCACACATTTGACAATAAAGCGATTTGGTCGCGGTTTCTTCCTTTACTGTAAGGCGATTAATTCCAATTACACACGAAGGGCTATTTTAGACATGCTCGTTAATTCATTTAGAAATGTATATACAAAACGTGTATGTTCATAGATCCAAATTTGACAGACAATTAAGGATCTAGTTGTCCTTATTCTTTTACTCATTCGTAATTCCTTATTTTTATCTATGTAAAATAAACTTCCATTTCTTCTCATGTAGACTGTTCTATAACCTAATGGAAAGAACTAATTAGAATCATTATAGTCTAAACACACACCTATATTGGCATCTATAAAACACATAAATTATAAGAAACATTTAAGCAAAGCATCAAAGGTCGCTGTCAAGAAGCTTTTTAATAATACAATGTAACCCATATAGCGAGTCAACAAAAGCATATGACCAGCCTAAAGTACGGTAAGTATTTATATGAAAATCGCCCCATTGTCACTAAAAAAGGTCGGGAGAAACTTAGGTGCTGCACCATAAAGCATTATTTCTATGAGTAAGGTAGATGATGCGTGCATGGGCAACAACTATACCCAGAGGAGGTTACGCATGTTTAGTGTCGTGTGCAAATCACGTGATCGGAAATCCCGCCTACCGACGCCATTTATGAATGGGGCCATTAACGGTTTTATCGCTGATTTGATAAGCGAAATGGGACCTCCTACATTTCGTCACAGGTGAGTAAATATGTAAATGCCCTATCGAAACATGTAAACAACCACCACGTATTTGCCTTAAGTCGCTGTTTGGCCAATTTTTCGATAATTTAACACAGAAACGAAATGCTATATTGTTTACATTACAGTTTCACAAAATAACAGAGACACTCTTTATCAAATTGTACATTAGTTACGCAAGACTTTGTCGTAAAAAAATAACACAACAATTTTCAATGTTTTTACTATCAGAAAATCTAAAAAGGCGCCTAAAGTCGTCTCAATTCTTTGTGTTATGTGCTAATTACCTTGGTCGAAATTAGCTATAAGTTCCTTTATTGAAAGGCAATGCACTTAATTTTAAATATAATGTGCATCGTTTTGATTGTTTGATTCTGTCATCATTTTTGTAGTTTTTAAGGATACAATAAATTTTTCAATAAAAAAGGTTAAAACTTTCTATATTACTTATATTTAACTGCTTAACTACACAATGTCAGACAGTATATGCATTTTTGTTATCATGATTACATGTTTTATGTTGTTGTTGTAGGTTAATGTGATCTGAGTAAAAAATGACACCCCTATTTTGAATGTGTCTACTAGAGACTCGAGAAAGTGTCTTTTCAAGTGGACAGAGCAACACGATAAAGAAAACAATACAGGCGACTGCTTGGGAAGTCTGAAATCAAGCCGATCGTCAGCAATCAGAATACGGCGTCGTACCATTGGTTCACTGGACTATTGTGTGCAATCCGTGCAAAACGCTGATACTTGGACAGTCTCTCATTGGAATACAACACACGTCCTGTTTAACACAAAAAACCCCCAAAATTCGTCGCAATCTAACCATTTACTCGTCGATACCACTCTGACCGCTATTTCAAAAATGACCGCTCTAACGTCCAGCGATCGATAATATAGTCCGAGGTTGCGTGCCGTGTGCAAAACGCGCAACCTCCTCTGAACTATACCAATATTAACCAATGTTGACTTTTCACATGGGGTCGACTTAAAAAAAGAAAACTCAGTTGTGCGTCGACTAAATATATGTGAGCTCTAGCAATAAGTATTGCGTGACGTGAATATCACTTAGTTCTATGAAAAGTCAATACAGCAAGAAGCGCATATAGCTATCTACACAAAGTCCAAGCCGTCTTCTCACAAAGAGCGGACTGTGGGTCAGTGTCATCACTCATCCTGCGACTAAATAATGGTCTGCCAATAAAATGCGGAGGGGTAAGATTCGCAACTGCCTTTGTATAGGCCGATAGGTCTGGCGGATCCATCTTCTATAATGGGTCTTTTGGCATCTTTGTCTTGTCTTCCTTTCGTTTTCCAGTCTTTTTAGATGCCTTTAGACCAACAACTTTTGCCCATCCCACGTATATCGGATCCTTTGCTAAACAATCCTTGGGGTCGGATTTCCCTTTAGGAATCTAGCATTGGACATTTTCTAAATTCAATGGTTTATATAGCGGACGCGCAAAACGAATATACTTTCCAGCTTTTAACCAAGCATTAGGGTGTTTGTCTTCTGCATCGTCGTGTGGTGTCTTTGAAATGTGTGTCATTTCTATTATGTTTGCGCTGTCTTCATCCTCATACATTGAGGTTTCATCAAACACGTCTTCACTGGAGTCGTGAAACACTACTTCGTCTCTTTTATCATCGCCTGGCATCGTCGACATAGATTCAAAAGTCGTGACCCGGCTAGAGGTCAGTCGAGGGGGGTATTAGTTCTTGTCCAACCGAAGCGGCAACCTCGCGAATACAAGGAGAAAGCTTCCGTTTATGTTCTTTGTCGATGGGGTTTTCATATGTTATAATTTTTATCATGCTTATTGACGCCATCAGCGTCAATATCTGACATGTTTGAATAATCTCTTTCATTTTTGAAGGTGTTAATTTCTTCCGTATTACCTATGCCTAATTTTCTGTGTTTTTCACTGTCTAGAAATGCTTCAGGTCTTTTGTCGTCATCATGTTTGTCGCCGACTCCTTCCTCGTCTTCGTTTTCCTCGTCGATTGAGATCTCCCATATTGTCGTGGTGCTGAATCTTGTTCGACTCATTTTACGTTTTATTGGTCGTTTGAATGTGCTGAACCTGACTTTGTTCCTATTCTGGTCAAACTCAGACCCAACCACACTTTGTTCTATGGCTCTCCGCAATATATCGTCAGTGACCAGCAACTTATCGCCCGTACGTGTGTTGTAGAAATATTTTTGGTTTGCTGTAACAACATTGTACTCTTATAAGATGTATATATAATAAAGAGATTATTTAACATAAAATCATAAACTTTTAAAAGAATGAACCTCAAATATATGTATCTGCCCATAGCTTTCGAAAGTGCATTTTTGTTTAGCTGGAAAGCTGTCCGTTTGATAAATTATGTAAGAATGTATAAGAATGTTATACAATATGATATACTACGAAAGTATAACTTCCAGTGTGACACAAATCTGTAAATTATAATTTAATTTTGAATGAATGTCATTCGATAACATCAAATGAGGAGGGGGCATATTGCAAACGTTTACAACAGAATAAAGCGTACTTAGTAGCAGGACCTTTAGCAAAGTTAGCCGGCGAGCCTTTCGACACAGAACGTTAGCAGTATAAAGTGAGATGCGCCAAAAACTGTTGTAGACTTACTTATTGTATCTTTGCCAACTCCATTGTATTCTTTGCCACCGATAACTTTTGTTGGCGATTATTGGTTTGGCCAGAGGATCTTTTACTTTCGAAACAAGTGGGGACAGGCTAGCATTTGCAGCAGTTGGTTACGCAAGTCTTGGAGGCATTTGTTCCTCAGCCGAGTCTGTAGAAACTTCGCTAGGTTGCTATTCAAATGTGAAAGTTGTGTTGCTGCATAATGTTGAAATAAAACAAACGCAATGCATCCATGAGTCTTAGATTCATCAAGCCTGATTAAAATTTTTAAACTCTTTTGCTTCTAGTCATCTCGAGGTCACGAAGTTCTCAATTTGAAGAAAAAATGGTTCCTTACATAAAAAACAGATACTTTTCAAACTTTCCTATCAATGTAATATAAAAAAACAACACTTAAATGTTACCAATCGTTGGTGCAAAACGACGTATTAAACAACAAATCTAACCTCCTAGAAGCGAAGCCAATTTCTAGAAGTGTTTAAAGTTACTTCGGCCAGGCTCGAAATCAATCAACGTGTAACTGATATATAAAAACAGACGATAGGATGACGGTATCTTAGCCTTTCGTATACTTACCCAACTATTAGGCTCTCCATTTATAGTGGCTTGTACTTGTTCCATGACTTTATTCGTTGTACACCGCCATTTGTCCTTTACCATCTGGGAATAGGCAGTCCTTCGTTGATCCACTGATATGTCGGTATTTGTAGTATTCTCAGTAACATCAACCTTCTCTAATGTTTGACTAGACAGTTTTGCTGATCGAGTCATTCCAACTTTGCCTGAAGGTGTATTTTAATTGTTCAAAAAGAAAGTTTAAAAGTTTATATGACAACCAAATCTACTTTTTGTAAGAAATACAAATGCTACACATGATGTGATGCGTTAATTCTGTAAGACTTTGATTATGATTCTTTTCATTATGATATAGTTTTGCTCTGGTCATGTATCATTTGAATTCGCTTAAACCTATTGTTTCCAAGACATAGACTGTTTAGGGACATCAGGATACGTCTGTGGTTTAATTTGAAAAGATATAAATGCAGCCTGAAGCCATAAAAATATGCCCTAAAACATTGTAGTATAATGACCTTTAAAATGATACATTTTATATGGGTCATAATAAACGAGAGAATCCCTGAAACAATGTATTAAACAATGCGTCAAATCAATATGTTAGCAAAAGCGTGAAACCAACCAGACCAAAATTTGCCATTAAAACTATATTAAACGATGCACCAAAACAATATGTTAAAATGTGCGTCAAAACAATAAATAAGATTGTTTATCAAAAATCGTTAAAACAATAATAAGAAAATGCGACAAAACAACATATAAGAATATGCGTCCCAACAATATAGAAAAATATGCGTATAGAAAAATGTCCGACAAAACAATTTATAAATATATGCTTTACCAGCAAAATTAGCTCTTTTCATCAGCTCCTGCTTTTCATTTTCTGAAAAATCACTGAGGGGACAAATCTGTTTGACGATTTCTGGAAGTAGAGCGCTCAACTTTAATAGTGAACTATCTTAAATGGTGGTCTATGTCAAATATGTCAATTAAACCCTAATTTAATTTGGATATTACTTAATCAAATTCAGATCAAATCAAAATAGGATAAAATGATAAATAATAGTTTATAAATTAACCTAGATTCGAAAAATTAACAGTTTTAAAATCTCTTAAAATAAAATAACCACCGTCTGTCATATTTAAGAAAAATTTATAATCGAAACAATGTTTGTGGTACTAGAAAATATAAACATATGGAATAACTGTTTTAAAACAATTGATATGAAAATAAAATCCAAAATTCCAAGGAAATAGTTACAACTTAGTGTGTGTATTTATTGCTGATAACTGTCGATGAAACGCAAAACAAACGCAATTTTTAGAGGACTTTTTACTAACAAAATAGGACAAATTGACACATTTGACATACTCTCATTAATGAATTTCCAGTGTTTGACTCGATATCTGATGCACTCTGAACTGTAAATGATCAAAGAAAGAAAAAAGTTAGAAAGTGAGACAAAAAGTATGAAGTTGTAATAGATGTTATATTTGTAGAAAAGGTCTAACGAAAACATAGTTATTGTTCATTTAATAATAAACAAGATATCACACACAACATACAATGGTGTCAAGGCTTTTGCAAACCGTGTTACTTTATTTTCATTTTTATGAATAAAACATTTTCTAAACTGTCATCTGGCACAAACACGTACGTTTTGTAAGATATTTATCAAGTAAATATTACGCACAATGTGTGATATAAATATTAAGTCTTAAGTTCATGTGTAGTGTGCAAATATGAAACACGCTGCATAATGCAAACTAATGATCTAAATTGCGAGGAGGAAAAATATACTTTCAGTGTAAGCCGAATTGCACAATTGAATTACTTTAGAAAAAATCATTTTGAATTAAATCATCAGCAATAACTGAAATCTGGGTATAATATACTTACTTTGGTTAAAAGGCAAACCCTTTAATGGACTACATCTGAAAAAATATAACATCCATTTCCATTCATTAAACAAAGTGCAATGAAAATGACTTGACATCTGGTGTTAAATCTAGTAAGTAATGTTTGAGGTTAAACCAATGTACATAAAACATACCGTTACTTACTACAGTTAACGCTGAATAGAAGCTTTTTAAAAATAACTAAAATATCAATACGATAAATACTTAGATAACCAAAGCATACGCAGCCTTTTTCCACTTCTTCTTGAAGGCAAAGCACACAGCTAACGCCAAGACCAGGAGTGCAATCACAGCCAAGATAGTTCCAATCACGATCGGACCAGGTAGTGCATCAGTATCAGTATCAGAAAGGTTGCCCAAATCGTCTTTGAACACTTGCACTTGGATAATGGTGAAGTTATCGAATTATTTATCAGTAAGCTTTTCAGAAATATCTCCATTTTCGACCATTAACACTTCAGACAGTTCATTCTGTGTCAAATATTGTTTGGACATCTTAATTCCGTCCAGGCTGTCTACTGTACTGTCTTTCACAACATAAATGTACGACCTGGAACTATTGTCAAGAATACTATTCAATATATCTAAATCGGATGTAGAAAATGTAACTGCAGCTTAAAGATGAAAAGCATTAATTGGAGAAAAAGATTCGTAGCACCAACAGCATAAAATTGAAAAAAGGAAAAAGTATAAACTTGCCATATTAACGCTTTACAAAATTAGAAATAAATTTAATGCAATCCGGGATTGTAACTAGGTAAAACAAGAATGTAATCACAATTGTGTCGTTACTAAGAGCGGTGTTTTTAAACGTTAATTAAACAACGTAAAAAACTTATCAATCATGAAGGTCATTGTAACGATAAGAAATGTGCATAGCAAGTAAATAACGAAAATAAAAGTAAAGAATTTAGTCACGAATATTATAAATAGGTTTAGTAATAATGTGGACGCGTAATAAATTTTGAAATCAGAATACATCTGATGTTTTGGCATACTTACCTACGATAGAGTAGTTTTCGTCTAGTTGGTTCACTGTCACTCTCGAGTTTCCATACTCCTAATTAAATATACTCACACATATACTCCTTTGGTTTTATGAATCTTGTTATTTGTAAGAGACTAAAGAGCAACAGTAATATAGTAATATGCCTGGCCTACTTACCTGTTGATTGCCAACACCTCTACTGACACCTCATGTGTGAGAATCATGACATGTAGACGAGGGACACATGTATCAACCCTGATAAGACCTAAGCTTCTTTTGTGATCTCCATCCAACCTTTCAGCTACCACCCACACGAATAAACTTGTCGACGTCTCAATACTTGGAACACCCGACACGCGTATGTCACCGGAGCTTCTGTCAACTTTAAAGCCATTTGACAGATTTTTTTGTGAGATAGACCACTTTGTCGCTTGAGACATTCATGCCAAAAAGGTCGGGGTTAAGCGTCATGACAAGGTATCCTTCCGTAACACCAAGTGGCATTTCTATCGATATGACATGCGAAGCCATACCGGAAGAGTCTGTTGACTCCGGATCAATCTTTATCATAGTCAAAGCCACTTCAGCTACTCCCATTCTTGGGATAGTGCCATTATCCGTTGCAATGACCGTACATAAAATAGCATTGTCAAAATAATCCTTCAACTGTTTTCCCAACATTATCACTCCCTTATTTGATATTTTAAACGAATGCGTCCAGTCCATACAATCCATTGCGTAGGTGATTTCAGCATTGTCTCATGTGTCGTTGTCAACAGCAATAACTTGTCCAATAGTCAATTCCACAGGACTATATTGCAAGACGCTAAACATGTAATGACTTTTTAGAAATCTTGGGTCATTGTCATTTTCATCTAAAACAATTATGTGGACAGTAACTTCGGCAATGAAGTTTTCTGAAGACTTGTGTGAATAAGAAAATAAAAGGAAATACTCTGACAGTACTTCTCTGTCGATGCTTTTATTCAAGAATATACTGCCAGTTGTTTCAATTACACGGAATGTGTTGTTGACATTTCCTGCTATTATCATATAACGGTAATCAGAATGGGTACCAACTCGTCCGACAAACGTGTTTGGAAGAGCCTGTTCAGAGAGAGAAAATGTAAAATCTTTTTGAACATGTTTTAAAGGATAAACATCTACAGAAATTGTGGCTGTGCTTGATAATCGTGGGGTTTCTTGATCATACGCTTATACATATAACCGCAAATGATCTTTAACCGTAGTTAAATCTGTAGATGTTAATATCTCACCGCTTAGTTGATTGATTCGAAGATGAACATTGCCAGTTTTATCAAAAAATCGGTAACTAACTTTTGAATTCTGAGCCTCGTCCAAATCTGATACCGTACTTATAACAGTTCCAACTGGAACATGCCTTGGAATAGACACCGAATAATTCTTTGAAACGAAAACCGGAGCATTATCATTTACATCGACTATTGTGAATAAACAGACAAGTGAAGAAGACAATGTCGGGGATCCTTTGTCGTCAGCAGTGTCATTTTCGTCAAGAACAATAATTAAAAACCTAACAGTAACAATTTTATCATTAGTTTGAGCGGACAAAAACAAAGAAAGAAAGTCTTGAGTTTCTCTATCTAACAATTTAAACAATACTAGATCAACTGATGTTTTGCCAATAATACAATGTCCAGAATAAGAATTGTTGTTTATTGAGTATGTCACCTTCGAACCGACGTCCAGATCTCTTGCCGTGATAGTCATTACAGTGGTTCCAAGCGGAGTGTCTTCAGACAGTTGGATTTCGAAGTTATCATTGATATTTACAAACTCAGGACTATACTCATCAACGCCGACAATGCTTATTACAACTGTACATGTGCCAGTGTTTCTAATTGATTCTCCATTGTCTGTGGCCGTTATAACAAGTATGACCAGAGACATCTGTTCACGATCAAGTTTACCATTAGTTATAATTGGGCCATATTTATTAATCAAAAACAAGTCGTCCGCGTTAGGACCAGAGATGTCAAAGCTTATGTCGCCATTCCTTCCAAAGTCTTTATCTATGGCTGTTACCTGGAGCAACTCAGTGCCGACACGCACATTTTCGACAACAGAAACGTTGTAAACTGTTCTTCCGAATTCCGGTATGTTATCGTTTTCATCTGTAACAATAATTTCTAATTTTGCATTTTCAGATAAACCACTTAGAATGTCAGTAACATTTATGTCAATAGAATGTATTTGAACTTTTTCTCTGTCTAAGTATTGGAAAAGGTAAATCCTTCCTGTTACTTTGTCAATGCGTATTGGCCAGTCCTTTATAGTTGGTATATCATTGATTGACTCTATACTGAATTCCTGTTTGTTTAAAGTTACACTTGTTATTTCATACAATAATGTTCCGATTGGTGTTGATTCAGAAAGTGATATTATTTTCGGAAGATTCGAGAATGATGGTTTTCCTTGCACGGATATTATAACAATTGTATCTGTTTGCAGCGATGGACTACCCGCGTCAGAAACTGTTATTTGCAGACGATACTCCATTTGCGATAATTTCTTTACTAACTGAATTACACCATTGTCGGTTATTAAAAAGTCAGATTGTGAGTTTCCGGATGTTACTCTATAGATAAGCAAAGCATTTAACCCCACATCTTTATCGGTGCAGTTTAAGCGTAAAACTTCATATCCACTGGAGAAAATATTGGAGATATTTACGAAGTACATGAATTGACATTCGGGTGCATGGTCGTTTTCATCTTATATAGATACTGTGACAAACATTGTACTACTTTGCCTGGCAGTTTCAGAATTGTCTCCTGCCAAGAAAGTTAGCTGGTACTCTGACTTGGTTTCCCTGTCAAGGGCGGTGACGAGGCGTACGATCCCAGTGTTTGACTCAACAACAAAACGGTCGTTTGCAGAAAGGATTTTAAAGTTTACGACACAATCCATCCTGCATCGGCGTCGGATGCTCGTATTTGAAAAAGAGAAGTCCCTGAAAGTATATGGAAACAGAATATATATAATTGTAAAATTTCAAAGCTTAAAACTTCTTTAAAGCTCAATATATTTCGTTATTTTGTAGTTATTATCAATGATTCATTAACATGTTTCTTTGCTGTGTTGTGTTTGCTCCATACAACCAATCTTATGAAGATAGGAAACCAGGAATATGTGCTGAAAGAACAATTATTTTTACATATCTTCAATTGAATACAAAACTAACAACCTTTTCGATCTCCTCGCCTTGAGTAATATAATCGTTGTTTCCGTGTGTTCATTTTTTCTTTTGTGAATCACTAAACATTTACCAAACATAAGCCACAAAAATATGTTTCAAATGATAAGCTGATTTGTTTTTACCAAATGCTCTACTTGACTCACCTGGTTGTGCATTTTCCGATATCGATAACTGGCCGATGTCTCTGAAAACTCGGCTAAATTCATTGACCGGAAGTACTGACATTATGATACTAGAGGTCGCTGATCTCTAAGGATGACCACTGTCAGTCACCTCAATAGTCAGCACGTGTAAGGTAACCGACTCGTAGTCTAGACTACGGTGCAACATCAACTCTCCAGTATGTCCCGCAGAGTCAAATATTGCCTGGTCTCCATCTGAAAAGGCGTATCAGTTAGTGTTTCTGTGTTGTTGTGTTACAATGTGACACAGCTAGTACATAACAGATAAAGAAATTCTTTTTACAAGTTCGACGAGTGTTTTTGAACTTCAGAGGGAGAAATATGATACTTTTAAGTCAATGTGATTTCCAGTTTGCTGGCAAGAAGAAATAATATTTACAAATGGTCCAGGAAATTTGATTTGAGGTTGGAGTATTAGGTTTTGATACATTATCGGACAATTCGAATTATAAGGATTAATCTACTGTTAAACTCAGAAAGTACACATAATTGTGGTTTCAAAGTGGAGGCCTACTTACATTCCGTTACACTCAGAAACCAGACATAATTGTGGTTTCAAAGTGGAGGCCTACTTACATTCCATTACACTCAGAAACCAGACATAATTGTTGTTTCAAAGTGTAAGCCTACACTTACAATCCTGTAGTACACTTAGAAGCTAGACATAATTGTAGTTTCAAAGAGGCGGCCTACCTACAATCCTTTACAATAAGAAACGAGACACAATTGTTGCTTCAAAGAGGCGGCCTACCTATACTTCTTTACACTCAGAAACGAGACATAATTGTAGTTTCAAAGAGGCGGCCTACCTACACTCCTTTTCAATGAGAAACGAGACACAATTGTTGCTTCAAAGAGGCGGCCTACCTGCACTCCTTTACAATGAGAAACGAGACACAGTTGTCGTTTCAAAGAGGCGACCTACCTGCACTCCTTTACACTCAGAAACGAGACATAATTGTAGTTTCAAAGAGGCGACCTACCTACAATCCTGTACCGCAGGTTCCCATTGCTGCCTGTGTCTGCATCATAGGCCGTGAAGGTTCGGATAATATTCTACCTGGAAAAGTCTTCCGGGATGTAAAACTGCATTACATCCTACAAATATGATCGCATCTTTTGAATGTGTTCAATATATACTAACAGTTTATAACAACATACAAATGCACGTTCAATCATGATTAATCCACCTAACAATGTACGTTTGAAAATAATAAGATAATCAGATTTTAAAAATCTGAGTTAAAATATTATCACATTCCACAGATATTCTTTACTGTGTGCCGTAAAACCCAAAATACAAATATTCTTTAAAAATATAATAGCATCCTACGAATGGTTATTTACAACATTATCAGATACTACATGCATATGAAAATTGTGACATGTCCTTCAAAAACGATTAGAATGCTTTAAAAAATATCAACATATGTTTCATATAATCTATTAATTGTCTCGCTCTGATTGGGTAAGGCGTCCGAATAATCCAGTTACAAGCAAGCGAGATATGAGCCAATTTGTCTAAATTCACCAGTTTACGGAGATCCATAGAGTCTATTTAGTTTTACAACTGGTTCCCCGCCTAAATCCGCCAATGTATGCCTTTGCATGCACTATAAATATGTGCGTTGCAAGATGTCGTAATCAGCTTAGAGACGTCAGAAAGCACGTGCAAATTACGTCATGGTGTTGTTTACCAAAATATGATTGCATTTTATACTAGGTTTATAATAAAATTAAATGTATGGGGTGTGTATATGCGTAAGGGTTATATAAAACAGTTCAGCCTGTATACACGATGCAACAGTGCATAACAATGCATGGAAACAATCAGACCAAACTTCAATTTTATATTTATTCATACCAAAATCAAATGCTATATGTGTGTAATAAAATAGTATTACATCCAACAATTGTTCCATTATAATAACACTACTGCCTGAAGATAATAACTTTTAATTATTTTACAACGATAACACGTGTTGCTAATTATAGGTACATTTATAGAAGCGCCAATCAATGCTGATAGTGACCACAATATTTGCCGATGTTTTATGTATTCGTGCTTGGCAGGTTCCGATGTTATGCAATATGTTTGATACTTATGAGGGACGTCCTGGGCTTAGCGCCGAAAAGATTGGAGCGTTATCGTTGACGTCAATGACGTTGATGGTAACGTCAGTGGTGACACACTGGAGCCGATTGTTCCTGGATACTGCAGATATCCGCAAAACAACCGTTTCTTGAACTTCCCTGTCGATGTCCGCGTTTACGAATATTTCTCCTAGAGGATTATAAAAGATACAAAAAATCTGTTGAAGCATGTGCATGTGCAAACTTCAGTGAGCATTCCATAAATATACGTCGCGCTCCAGCGCGTCGCCAATAACATGAAAATAAGGATACATCTAACATTTCCGATTTACGAAAACATCAGTTATAAACACAGCTTTATGCTAAATGGGGTAATTGGGAAAAATCTACTTGCACGTTTACATTGTAATATTTTGATTATTGAAATTTTATATATTATTACATTTATATATTTATATGTTAACTTGTTTTCTTTGGTTTACACCATAGACTTAGCAGTGATAAAACTATCGGTATAAAAATACTTATGTATATTAATGCTTTCCGACTAAAACTAATTATGTTAACTTACCGGTAGTTGGTTTCAGGGTAACATGTGGGTAAACTCGTCCGTGTAGTAAAGTACACCGGCATCTTGGCCGTTCTCGTCGGCGTCATGTGCCGACAATTGAACCACGTGAGTACCCACAGATGAGTGCTCTTCAATGTCTAGATGAAAGGTTAGAGGGGAACTGTTTTATCTTCTATTGGTTTTTAAGTTAATCTAGCATCTTACTGACATAGCTATCAGAAGGAAAAAAAAACGACATTAAAGCATGGAAATAAAGCTTTATTTTGGCTAATGCAAGAAGGCAAGTAAGGACAAGAAGCGCTTTGATTGGTTGACACACCACTCTGTCGTTGGCAGCACTAAATATTGATCGTGTGTATTTTTGGACTGTGACGTATTGACAATTGCCCTATGGGCTAGGGAAAATACGCCAACCACATAGCAGGGACACTATGAAATCACCAAATTAATAATATAAGTATCAGAATGATACAGTTACTAGGGTAAATACAAAAGTTTGTGGACAAAAGATACTTATAAAGTCATGAAGATTACAGTTTTATCAGTTTATGATGAACAATACAGCTCTCTAACAGTACTCTACAGCATCGGACGTCTCATTGTTTATCTTTACCGACGTCGTATTGTCCGTATTCTGGGGGTGCCCATTGCGGTACGTTGTCGTCGATGCCCTCGACGTAAATGACGACGTCGACGACAGTACTAAGGTGAGGCGTTCCGCGGTCTTGCACCATGATGGACAGCGTCCACGTTGACGGTTCGGTGTCAACGTCAATCATCTCAGCCAGTAGCAGGTACGGGCCCTGGAGACGGAACTTGGTGTAGTCAGTCGCCTGCTGGGATTTGAAGTAATTTCATCCAAGGAAAAATATACATTCATAAATTTGTATCTAAACTTATAAATAAAAAAAATGTACGAAAATTATATGAATTCCAACGTTAATAAAAGCATCCGCAAGTAGTAAGTACGAGGGAAAATGGTGAAACGGTGCGAAGCCGCATATGAAAATAGTGGTCAAAGCACTTAACGTATAAATCTAAAAATTGAGTCTTTAAGATTTTTTTCGGCAGTAACGCGCAGTATTTAAACCCAATTTTAACATACTATTTCTAATAAATCATTTAATTATATCTTTGATTAGATATCTTTAGTTTTAACCAGTTCGAGTTAATCAACTATGACAGTGTTTCCAAATAACAATGTGTGACAAACATACGCGTTATACCATTTACTTCAACGTTCAGTTTGATCGAGGTGTGTTCTTTCTTCTTAGTTTTTAAACCAACATTATGTGTTTATGAAATCAATTATTAATAAACTTGATAAAATTGGCATTGGTGAAACGTAGAACATTTAACAATTTGAAAATCATGTCTAGTATAAATGGTACAACGAAGTACAATGTCCACTGACACGTATATGAGTCAAACTACCGCATATCTTATTTTACGATAACAAATGCACAAAAACATGTTATCAGGTTTATCGAGATAACCAACATACGATCTGGGAAAGTGACATGTTACCAGATTCGATGCTGAAGGACAGTCGTCCGTTGTTGCCGTCGTCAATGTCGGTGCAGTTGAGCAATTTTATCACAGATTCAGCAGGCTTTGCCTCGTCAAACGTTTCAGAAAGGGCTCCTCACAGACCTGTGGGGAATGTTTCTCAAAGGTATAATTTGCGCTCCTTCATTATGGTTCAAAACATGGACACGCAAGGCAATGTCCTTTTAAAGCAGTGTTTAGCAGAAATTGTTTTGTAAAGGGAAATAACTGTATTTAACTTTTATTATTGGTCTCGACAGGGTTGTCGTTATTTCCTAACGCTTGGCGTGCAGAAAATACTATTAAGTGCGGAAGTTTTTTGAGTGCATGGTGTTTTCAGAAAGTGAAATTTTTTTCAAGTAAAATTGATAAAAACACAATAAAATCCTGAATAGAAGCAATAAACTATGTTCATGTTGTATTTCTATTGATGCGCGAAAACCAAACAATGGTATACTAGATTAACAAGTGGTAACATGTTTCTTTTCTTAAAAATAAAAATAAAATTGAAATAGAATCTGTACGCCCCTTTCAGAGTAAAAGAACGTTCATTATAAGTTGTCACTAAAAAGTTTTAGTAATAAATAGAATGGACCCCTAGGTTGGAGATTATACAATTTTTGAGTTTGTGACAGACGCAACACTCTTTAATCTGATTGGCTGGATTCAAATAAAATTTATAATTTGACCAATCATATGCTTGAAAGTTGTGTCGGAGCTCAATATAATTTTTTTATAATCTAATCTTTAACCCTGGTTACCGGTGGGTTGTCATTCTTATCCTTGACGTGAACAGTCAACATAGTTGTCGAAGACCATCTGGTGGGGAGCCCGTTGTCAGTGACCTGGATGATCAGTGTGTACTCTGTCTGCAGCTCGTAGTCCAGTAGGGACCGCAGATACACCAGAGCCGACTGAGGGTCCATGTAGAAAAGCCTCTCGTCACCCTCTGTGTGGAGTGAGGGAAATGGGAAAAGAGTAATGCAGCGTTGGTTTGGTTTTAATTTCATTGCACCGACATAATATCGGCGACTTTCAGAAACTGCTGTGGCCGCAGACAAATGCCTAAGTAGAACCACCGGTGCACAGCATAAGTTAGAACGCCCGCGCACCGCATATTTAGTGCGAACACTTTTAAGTTGGTCAGGTATCGTACTACGTGGACGAGAAATTAAGTGTGGTTGTTTTGACATTACAGCAATACGACTTATTAATTCAACTTTCTATAATAGTTTAAAATAGTACATGGTTTTAAAATACTACAATAAAAATACCTATACATTCATCAAAAAGCAGTAAATATGCTAGCCAGGTAAGATAGAAGAAATAGAAAAATATTCAATAGAAGCATGAAATAAAATTGCATATTTTTTGATGATCCAGTACAATACCGAGTGCACCAATAAGTCTAGTATATGTTTTGAATAGTTTTTTTAACCGCAGCAATGGCATTCATATTTCAATCATGGGCGGATCTAGCGGGGACGTCGCGGGGTTCAGACCCGTCTGCAACTGTATCCCCCACCCCCCTCTCCCAAAAAACAACAAAAAAACAACAACAACAAAAAACACAAAAAAACAAAACAAAAAACAAACAACAACAACAAAACAACAACAAATAACAAAAAACAACAACAATAAAACACAACAAACAAACAAAAACAACAACAAACAAACAAACAAACAACAACAGATAACAACAACAAAACACAATCAAAAAGAAAAGAAAAAATAACCCGATAGCATGCTAGCGCCTCCGATTATGACACCATTAAAACACTCCTGGATACGCCTGACAATGTTATCGATTTAAACTCGTTTTAACAGGCGCTCATCAGTTAATAATGGTCACTCTTTGTGCCATTTATTTCTTGTTTATACTTTATTTGTACCACTTAGATGGGAGTAAGTATGACTTTATACGGCGATGTTAAGACGTCTTCTTGCTACATTTAGTAGGGTAGGGCCTAGGTGAAAAATATGGGGGATGTAACGTAGGTTAGCTTGAAGACTTCCCTATTCGAAAGTTTCCGACAACACAGGGATACAAACCTACACCGTTGTTGTATGAAAGTTACAAATCGGCGACTCTTACAAGTTAGCGACGGCGCCACATACCCCTGGACTTTATTCAGGTTTAAAAAGATGCACTTTCTCCATTTATTAAAAACAACAAATAAAACATTTAGCAATTCGCCTCAAGGATCATCAATAAAAATTACACCCTACCTATTATCTCTGACGTGGTAATTCCGTCATCTCCCTTATCAAAGTCGTACGGTATGGGGGTAGAAATGATACTGCCGGGAGGTTTGTCCTCGTTAACGTAGACAGTGTATGGTGAAAACAAAAACAACGGAGCGTAGTCGTTCACGCCAGTGATGGCGATGTCAAGCACGTAATTAGTTGACGTCATACAGCTCACTCTCCGACACAGCAATTGTCAGCTGGAAATGAGGTGATAAGAAAAGTGGCATTAACATTGAATACATCAACACAAATATACAATGGATCCAGGGGGGCGGGGGTACATGTATGCATCCTCTAACCAACCAGGTAAAAGTGTAGAGTTATGAAAACACATACATGTAAGCTTAAAAAATACTAAGCTTTTAAAGTAAATTTTTCCCTTACTGTGTATATCCAGTATTTACTGCGATAAAGATGAATGGGTCTTGATTCATACCCCACGACCAAAGTTTCATGAAAAACAAAATGGCGTCTTTTCCCCCCAGATAAGTCAAAAAAATACATATGAGAAGCAGACTGCTGTTTGAGTGACAGACACATATTTAAATTAAATAAAATTAAAATCCACTTCTGGATTATTTATTTTTCATTTCAAAAACTGAAGAAGTCACAATTTACAAACTTTTGCCGATAACACTGTTTATACCTTTTTTTCTAATCATGTAAATGTAATTAGCACCAACCTGAAATTCAGTGACCCTCGACTCGAAGCTGATAGATTGATAGACAAACACTTGTCCCTTCCCATCTACCGTGTTCATCCCGAACTTTCCATGGGTGTTCCCATCCCGGATGACGTATGTTAGACTGCCAGTTCCACTCGGGGAGCACATGATCTCCTTGACGACCGTTTCTATGGGCGTGTCTTCTGCCACCTCTAGGTGACTGTATGGTTCGGTACATGACGGAGCAGCGACTTTTTGAATAAATTTGATTTACAAGAAATTAAGCGCTTGTTAACACATTCTCCCTACAATCTTAACAATCATTGTTTAAATCATATATGATGTTTACGATAGTTTTCTGGTAACGTGAAAGTATATGCAATGTTTATGATACCTGATAATAGAATTCAAACAGGATTGTGGTGTAAGTGATCTATATACCCAATACATACAATCATGTTATTCTTGTGTCAAGCGAACTCCAGTAGTTTCATGAAAACATTTTATATCAAGAAAATCTTTCATGAAATTAAAAAAGAATAATTGCGAGTCCAATTATCTGAGATAAGATCACATATTTATATTCATTTGCCCATTTCCACTCAAAGGTGGTATCCGACAGTTTGCCTATGTCAAATATATGTAACAATACCTTACCACTGCTTTGGGGAATTAAGGCATACTTTCTAAATGAACTCATACTTAAGTATACGTAAAGACGATTTTGAACACCGACTTTATTGTAAGAGATTACAAATCGCTATAAAAAACACTTTAAAAGTTCAAATATTCCAAATCTATAAATAATCACGATAGCGATCTCGGCTAAAATAGATATCGATGTCAGAGAGAATTTCCCGGATGACGATGTACCGTAAAATGAGTTGTAACGTGGTTTTCTTTGTCTTAGTTAAAAAGCTATCTCTGTAGCGTGGCTCAGATAGGAAATACCCGTTTGCAATGAGAAATTGAGATTTTTGTTTCACACTTCGCACTAATCTAGGGCAATAATGAGATGCATTTTGCAGGATCTTTACAGGTTACAATGACTTGGTCATTTGAGAAAAAAAAATTTTGGTCCAAACAGTCGGATATCATCTTTAAAGTGCTGCCGTCATGGTGACAGCATTTAATTGACACAGTCACGACTTAATACCATACTTAGTAACATCATAGTGACTACGGAACGACCAATTAAAATTAAAATTGCTGTGAAACTTTCATTATATGCCGTGCGTAATCACTTCATTCTCGTTCCAGTACAACAATCAATGACTTGTAAGGATTGGGTTTGTGGTTCGAGCATCTTCGGGATATAAAGCACCCGAATACGTTAAGTAATAACAATTCACGATTTGTTTCTCAAAAGCGAAAACGAAAATGTAAGAAGCATAAATTATTTATTGTGAAATGGTTATTGGTAAATGGAGTGGGTGGGGTGCGAAAAAGGGACTGTAACGCGCCAAGCTTTCTGTTTGACATCGTTATAAACAAAACGATTTCCGCGATATGCATAAAATAAAACAAAAACATAAATACTTTTTATAACAATTTGATGGTTTTAATGATTCTTTAAAAACACACACAAGAGCCATTATTGTTTTGCTTCCATTGTTCAATATAGACCCTACATGTACAGCGTATATAACTTTTTAAGCAGTTTATAAGTCTACACCCTTTGGTATTTGAGACAAATCATTTAAATAGAATAAATTCAAATTAATTTATTTTAAAACATGAAATACATATTATTATATAGTTTTACTTATCTGTAAAACGAGCTTTTAGTTTATGTTTTATATCCGACAGGTATGCTAAAATTACATCATTTTAAAAACTAAAATAATACCTGATGTGTTTAAAACTATAAGTCTATATAAATTATTACAATGTTATAATTAAAATGTTGTCTAGGAATTCTAGAATGGTTTAAAATAATACAACGATACAAGCGATTGACTTATCACAAGTTAAAAGAACATTAACAAGAACACATCGTTAAATTTACTTTCAGTACGGTTTCAAAAGTTTCGACATACAGCTTTTCTTCATTTTAATAATAATAATCTTCAAATCCTTGCCTAAATGCGGACTCTGTATAACATTATTTGGTTGTCTTGTAAAGTTTCCACCAAAGTCTTATTTTGATTACGATATTAAGGAAATTCATTGCAACATACTCCTGCTTAACTTTAAAATTCAAAACAATAACTTCAATAAGATTTTAAATGAAAAAGTACAAGCTGGAATCGCGAAAATTATTACTTAAGTTCTAATTTTCGATGTGTTTAAGACTTATTATTCTAATTCCTTTCTAAGTTCTTACTGCTTCGACTGTTTTCAAAAATTCTTTGTTTGACACAATAAAATTTAACATTTTTTCTATGTTTTAAAGAAATAAGCACAGACATGTAACAAACTTATATTTTCCCCTGGTTTTGTTATAATCTTAAAGTAACAACCGATAAATTAATGCTGAATATCGACAAATAAACTTCCATAAATTTGAACACTCGGATCCTATTGCTCAAACCGTTTGCGCTAATTCTTTACAATTTTCATAGTTTTAAATCAAACCATATCAGCTCAACTTTGATTTGTAGGGTCTTTCAACTTGTTTCGAACGTTCGAACGTTCGGATAAAAAATGATCCGATTATTCGAATGCTGCAATGAGTGAATAAGTTTTGCCATCCCTAGTTTAAGTTCGTCATTACCCATTTCATTTTCTTTTTCTTATCATTGTAGTTTTACGAAATTAAATATTGTTGTAAAAATTGTGAACATTATAGAAAGGGTATTGAAACAATTAAAAAAATATGAATTTCTTTTTTACAAATCCGAGAGTGTCACTTTAAAATGGGAAACACATTAATTATGATCACAAGTACAAATATTTCATCTAAACTCCAAGTAAAGGCTTTTGTTGCATAAACGTTAAAAGTCATGAAAAAATCATTAATACAATTTATGGGAAACTATATATTATTATTATTATAATTGATGACAAGTATGAAAGTTATTTTACATTGGTTCTTATATGATTTTGGTAAAGGTTTTGTTATAAGTCCTTGCCACTAGAGAAGTTAGTTATTTCAAGTCATATTATACTGAAACTGCTTATGTTTTTTATTGTTACCTCGCCTCAACAAACCTATGGTCATATTGGCGACGTCCAGTTAATTATTGAAGGAGACAGACCCTAGACTTATATCTGGGTAGAACCACCGGCGCACCGCAATTAAGCAGGAATACCTTCCCACATGAAAGTTCTCGTCCCGACCGGGACTCGAACCCACGCAGTGAAGAGCTGAGGAGTTTCAAGTTGAGAAAAAGGATCCTTCATATATTCTGTTTGGTTAAACCTCGACATTGCATAAGGAATTGTAGCATCACACGCTTTTAATGATTTGCTAAATAGCAGGTTTTATCACATTGGTGGGATTAAACCTAAGTTGGCTTTTATGGTTTGTGAACTTTATGAAGGACATGATTTAACGGGTCACAAATATCTTTAGTGGTGGGGGGTGGGGGAATATTCATGAGTTCATGTTAATTTATAAAACCTTCATCATTACATGTAGTTTTATTTAAGCGTTTGTCTTGCACACAATCTCAGTTTAGCAGTTTCGAGTGTACAATGTAAACACATTCTTAAGTAAAGAAGTTCAAAGATTAGACTATAATGATTGCACCCAATCCGAACTAAAGCTGTTTAGAGTGTACAGTATGATGATTGCACTCACTCTACAGTAAAGCTGTTTAGAGTGTACAGTATGATGATTGCACTCACTCTACAGTAAAGCTGTTTAGAGTGTACAGTATGATGATTGCACCCAATCCGAACTAAAGCTGTTTAGAGTGTACAGTATGATGATTGCACTCACTCTACAGTAAAGCTGTTTAGAGTGTACAGTATGATGATTGCACCCAATCCGAACTAAAGCTGTTTAGAGTGTACAGTATGATGATTGCACACAGTCTTCAGTAAAGCTGTTTAGAGTGTACAGTATGATGATTGCACTCACTCTACAGTAAAGCTGTTTAGAGTGTACAGTATGATGATTGCACTCACTCTACAGTAAAGCTGTTTAGAGTGTACAGTATGATGATTGCACCCAATCCGAACTAAAGCTGTTTAGAGTGTACAGTATGATGATTGCACCCAATCCGAACTAAAGCTGTTTAGAGTGTACAGTATGATGATTGCACACAATCCGAACTAAAGCTATTTAGAGTGTACAGTTTGATGATTGCACCCAGTCTTCAGTAAAGCTGTTTAGAATGTACAGTATGATGATTGCACTCACTCTACAGTAAAGCTGTTTAGAATGCACAGTATGATGATTGCATACAATCCGAACTAAAGCTGTTTTGAGTGTATAGTATGATGATTGCACTCACTCTAAAGTAAAGCTGTTCAGAGTGTACAGTATGATGATTGCACACAAACTGAAATAGCGCGGTTTCGAGGTACTAATGTAATGACTGCACTTTTTTAAAGGAAGAGATATAAAGTGTAATGAAATGATGGCACACGGTCTTAAATAAAAGGGCTTAGAGTGTGTGATGTGATGGCTGCATACAAGCTGAAGAACAGAGAAATAAGAGTGTACAATATAATAGTTGTGCACAATTTAACGAGTATGTAAGGCACTTTACAGTTTACAGTGTGATAATTGCAAACCATGTAAAGAGAATGTGGCGTATACGATGTAAAGCCAATAGTACTTTAGATATTAACGTTAATAGTATAGCAAAACTTGCACAAGCGTTATACGGAGGGCAAATTGTTTGTTGGTGGAGATTGTTATTTTGGAAGTAAGCAATATGAAACCAAACTTGTTTAAATATTGTATTGCAATTACTGCAACCAATATTGGTATAATTATAGATGGCAATGGCTGGATGTACTCAGATGTTGGCGTAGATAGGGATGCTGCTGCATGCGGCCACATTCTCGTGCGATAGATGCTTGATGTGCACGTGGTCGATATGGGCGTACGCCCGGTTGGGGATCAAACTCAGAATATGGGCCTGAAATACATCAGCCATGAGCTTGAGACAAAAGGAATATTATATATGTCTTTATGGTGGAACATGCTACAGTTTTCTGCGTGTTTTGAATGGACATAAAAAAAGTTTGCCGCATCTTTGAAAAAAGAACATTATACAGTATATCGCGCGTTTTAAAGAAACAATATAAAGTTTAAGGCGTGTTTTGACATGAACGTTATACAGTTTTCCACATGTTTTGTTAAAAAATAATATACAGTTTTCTGCGTGTTTTGAATGGAACATTATACAATTTACCAAGTGTTCCAAAATATACATTATACAGTCTACAGCGTGTTTTTGGTGGGAATATTATACAGTTAACCACGTGTTTTGAAAGGAACAATACAGTATACTGCATGTTTTAAACAGAACATTATACAGTATACCGCATGTTTTTGAAAGGAAAATTTCACAATTTACCGCATGTTTTGAAAGGAACATTTTACATTTTACCACATGTTTAAAGGGAACATTATACAGTATACAGCGTGTTTCGAAAAATACATTATACTTTATACTGCTTGTTTTTAAACGTCATACAGTATACGGTGTGATCGTCCTTTAAAATCTGTTACCCTTTAAGATTGCATTTTTGTCTTGAGAAAAATACACGCAAATTAAAAGAAAATACAAGAAAGAGCTTTACGGTTTGTTTATGATGATTATATTTCTAATTACGATAAAATACTAGCTAGACCTAAGATGCCTCACTGAAAATGAGAAGACGGAAAACTATGGCTTTAGGAAGTTTTAAAATTATCTACAAAGTAAAATTTACTAAAAGGAATTTATTTGAAATTCAGAATAAACTTATTCTTTTAGATACTCAAAACAGCAGGAATACAACAGAAACGAACGACAAGCTATGGTTTATAGCCTTTCCGCTCCAGTGCACCGAAACTATGGAACAGTTTATTCATAACATTTTCGAGACAAATCGAATTTTAACCATTTTAAAAGTATGATCAATGCCTGGAACGGAGAAAAGTGTTCGCGTTCATGTTGTATGTGACTTCTGGCTATGGCTTACTCCTAGATGTTTTGTTTTGCTTGCTACAGCTTTATATTTTAGTTGCTCTTGCTATGCTGTGTTCGTTTTAAGTTTTGATTTCAGTATGAAATCTCGTCTAAATGTCCCTTATTAATATGTATGTTTCACAAAAATAGTAGACATTTTTAAATACGAACACATTAAAAAAACTTTCCATAAAGTGGATTTAAATAATGTATTTTTTATTATATTTTCCATTGTATTAATTTTATATGACATATAATATTTATTGTCCTAGTCGTAATTTAGTAAGTTTAGTATTTTATTGTTTTTAAAAATGCTATGTATAAATACATGTGCTTAAAAAGAAGTTGTATGTGCTGTCATGTACTTTTGCTGTTGACAATTTTATATATTGTAATTAATGTCGGCCAAAGCTGTATAGCTTGTGTTATTAAATGTTGACTGTATGTAAAATTAGTATTGTATTGTATTGATTTCATTTTGCTCTGCTTGCTTCAGCTTCTATTTAGCTGTCCTTGCTATGCTAATTCCGTCTTAAGTTTTAATTTCAGAAAGATATCCCTGTTATTGTTTTTTAATAATATGTGTTTTAATAAAAAGTATCATTTTTACACACGAACAAAAATTTATAACCCTCCATAAAATGGATCTTAGCAAAGTAACATTGTATTTTATTCTGTATTCCGTCATAATTCTTATTATTGTATGTGGACATTTATTTTCCTAGACGTAATCTTAGTCAACTTAGTATTTTAACGGTTTTGAAAATGATATTTATATATGCATGTGCTTAATACTTACTTGTATGTGCTCTCATATACCTTTTTTGTTGACAATGTTGTATTGTAACAAATGTTCGGTCAAATCTTTATAGATTATGTTGTTAAATGTCGAATGTATACCGACAGAAAAATCAAATTTGTATTGTTTTGTAGAACTAGTTTATTTAAGGGTCAGCGCATCCATTCCGATTTTATCGAGACCCGCCATACTGCCCAGGCATGACTTAAAAAATTTGTTTCTAAGCTAAAGGCCCAGAAGTAGGCTCTCATCAGGTACACATTTTCAGGTACCTACATAACATAGTTAACTATAGGTTATACTAGAGTTTCGACCTATATTGAGGTGAAGATGTATGATAGTGAATCTCACTGCTCATCCAGTACCCTTTTTACCTTATTGGAAGGTGTCGCCTGCGAGATCGTCCAGAGTTATGAGAAAACTGAATGTCGGAAGCACACAGGATTGACCCTGCATGACCTTGACTACTTGCGGTCAGTTATTCATGCCTGGGAAGATGTAGTGCGTGCACAGAACAAATATGTATGTCTAAGGAGACGAGACGCGTCAATTGTGCTCAGGCATGCGTCAAATGATAGCATTAATATTGTTGTGTGTTTAAACTGGAAGTTCATTTTATTGTGTAATTCAGACAGACATGGAATGCAGATTTATGAAAGAAAAATGACATGTACGAAGAAAGGGCCGAAATTAGGAGCGAAGTGCTATTTGACTGAGTGTTCCACTGACTGAGCATCACCTACTAGGTCGAGATATAGAGAATACCAGGTTAGTGTTGATATAGATAAATGTTATCATGCGAGGCTAAGAAAATCAGAAAGCACGAGGCTTGCCGAGTGCTTTCTGATTTTCGGGCCGAGCATGATAACATTTATCTATATCAACACTAACCTGGTATTCTTTTTATCCCACCATCAACAGCTTTTCAAAGGAAAATATTTAAATTTACCGCTACTGCTTCTTCCTTACATGATCTGACATTCCAATGCAATACACGAAATTCATGCGCGAGCAATAGAGTAATTCGGCTATAAGAAATAGTTCTATTTTACAATAAAAAATAAGACAATAAACATGTTATTTCTTTTATTTTATTTGGGCTTTACATAAGATTGTAATTTTATTGATTACGATAACTGAAAATAATGGTTAGAAAAAAGAACAACAAAAATCACACCCTCGTGTAAAGTTATACATGTCTAGAAACTGGATTTTTTAGCACATTTATCCAGATCTGTGCAGTCAGCTGCATTTGGTTCGACTAAAGATCGAGCTCTATCTAAACCATTATAATGTTCATCATGTAACGACATTTGATCACCAGGGTCTGTCCTAAGATTAGGCAGATGATGCAATCTAAGACAGTCACCACAGATTCAAGATCAATTTCCTTCTCAAAAATGTTCGGATTAAAGCCAGATTTTGCCTCGAAACCCTCGTAGCTCATATCTTCAACACTGCTTAGGTTTTTACACGATTCTTCATCATATTCTTTCAATTCACACTAAATTACATCAAAACAACGGTGACTCGCATGATCTGACATTTCGACAGTTGTGTTTATTTTTGCAGACTACAAATCCGTACTTTTGTTGATTTTATTAGTATTACTAAACAATTTGAATCTTGTTCTTGTAATATATGTCATTTCATTTTTCTGATATTTTTTGTTGTTGCTGTTTTCTATAGATCTATCATTGTTAAATAAAACTTCGGAATGTCAAGATTAACTGTCCGGCTAGCTCTGTCGGTTAAGACGCTGCTACTTAAGTTTTCAATCCTGCAGGACAGAGATCGAAACCGCTCTCATTCGGGGTTTTTTAATAGCCTCTTTTGCTCTATTTAACCACTATTTATATTATGGAAATTTTTGGGGTGACCACAAGCATAATTACGGGATAAATGAGTTTCGTTCTGGTAAACACTCCTGATCGTTTCGTCAAAAAAGTAGTCCGGCTTAGAGCAGGTGCGCGAATATCGGTTGATAAAGCTCATCTTTATCACACGGCTTATATCAACTGATATTTACAGAGATGGTGGGATAAATAAGTCCTTGCGACGTTATTGGTTTACCCTCACGCACGTCTTCTGTGTAGGCAAATAAGCACTAGGCGTTTTTATCTTAATGTTAGAGGTGTATTCAGTTATAAAAGCGAAAATAAGGAATCGCATGGAGTAAATTTCACAAAATAATTTCGCGATCAGCATTACCTCGGATAGACAATGCGTAATATTACCCTCCTTAAAATGTGATTACTTTTATTATTCGGAACAAACCATTCAGTAACATAATACAAAAGGATTTGCTATATGGTAAAACTATCAGTTTACAATAACAAATAATGAACAAATTTAGTACTCGGTTACCTACCTCAAATCTATGTAAGACCCCATACAATAATGTCAAATATGTCAATACGGATTGTCAAATGGCGTTTGTATGACATTTAAACATTGTCAGGTTACGTGAGTTATAATAATTAAATATTGTCGACATGGGAACGTGGGCGCTCTTATACCAATAACATTTATGATAATTACATGACATGTCTGACAAATCATTTTAGGTCTTTGAAACAAATCTGTTTTACTTTGGTGCGTCACACAAAGAAGGTCCAGAAAGCCACATATTTCAAAAAGCCGTTTAAATTATAATATTTACAACAAAATTACCAACTATTTTCGTCAACTCTACAGGAATGTAAGAGTAAATCTACGATCATACTATGGGTACCAATCGCTGTCAACCATATCCCATCTGCACTGCTTATTCTTTGAGAGCGACATATCTGAGTGTGATTGGTCTATGATTGGGGCAGTGGCTTTGGCAACTGTGATAGCACAAGACAGGCTTTCATGCAGTGTAGTAAGTACTTTGTATCGTTTTAGCTTTGTGCTCAAACGTCGACGTGTATTTCAATTTTCAAAATGCGACATATCCGGTCCATCCTGCGACCCATTTAACTCCACATAAGTTGCAGAAATCTGTGACCAATAGAGTTTGTCGTTTACTCCAAGCTACTGGTTGCTTTCTTTGCTATTATTTATCTTCCGATGTACCTATTAAAGGATTTTTAATTTTTATGAAAAGGTCATATGATAATATATACATATATAACAATTTAAGCTGGCACTCAACAGAGGCATAAACACGCAGTAAATGTAAACGTTATTGTAAAATTATTGTGAAATGATTTCATCTGGCATATTACATCCGTTCGTTTGTCTGGGGGTCGAACCAAGTATTCAGGGCTTCTAGAGGTCTACTATAGGAACTCTTGGGGCACAGTTTGTGGTGAAGGTTTCGATCTCTATGATGCTCAGACAGTCTGTCACATTCTTGGCGTTATGAACAATTAAAATGGGTATGTTTTCTGTTTAACAATGCATTTCTCTTAGGTCTGCATTTATCTGAAATAAATGTAAAAAACAACATTTTTTTATATGTAATGATATATAAAATTTATAACAAACAAAGGTAAGTCTTAATTTTAAAATAAAGCATAAATTGATTTTTGTGTCGCCTACATGTCGGAATCACTTCGGTAGTATCGGTGACGGCAGCAATATCGTTAGATGTTTTAGTCCAGAGCAGAACTTAAGACACTTTTGCATGGATTTTAAACCTAAAACATTGATAGATGTACAGTTGTAGTGCAAAGAAACCGTAGAGCTAGTTCACTGCATTCTTGAATTATCCACCTTAGTTGATTTTTAACACTCTTGCGTGGGTTGGATTTACATATCTTAAGTGGTGTAGAAGTTAAGTGTCGAATAACTGTAACTCTAGGTTCTTTTTTGTCCTCAAGTAATTTTGTAAAATATGCAGGTAAAATTAACAAAAGTAGTCCAAATATTTTAACTGTCAAAAAAGCTTACATCTTTTATATCAAAAGAGTTTTGAAATACATGTGATCACTTTTTAGATCCATTATCATTCATGAAGATGCACGCTTCGGCCAAGGCACTGGTGATACATTGTTACATAATCTCAACTGCACTGGGAATAAAGAAGATTTACACGAGTGTGGCTCTTTCCACTGGATGGATAACATTTGCACACATGACCAGGACGTATCACTCAACTGTAGTCAGTATTAGAATTAAAATCATATATTGCTGTTATTGTTATTGTTTACAACATTTACAATCCGTTGCGAACCGAACTGAAAACTTATTTAAATGCTTATTCACCCACAACTACAGACACTTCGGTGTTGTTTTTTCGATATAATTAAATATAAAAAGTGGATATTCTTTATGTCCTTATATTTCGGATCCAATCTGCGATCCGAAAAAATGATTTTTGCAAATGGACAGTGCGAGCTAAGTCCCAATCCGTATGAAATCCTTGTCATAATAATTGCTTTTATTCTAGAGATTTGACAATGTTATTATTGTTTTAATAATTATATTAACCAGGTTTTTACAAACAATTGCCATGTGTTTGTTTTAGGAGCTACAACACCGATTCGGTTGATGGATGGAGATCAAGAGCTAATATTTGATCCTAAGAAGGCAGGTAATGTAGAAGGTCGTGTAGATTTGTTCTACGATGATCAATGGGGAACCATCTGTAATGATCATTTTGATGACGATGATGCTTTTGTCCTCTGTTCCATGAAGGGATACATCGCTGGGTAATTTTTATATATATTATATAAATAAGTTGATAAGTTCTCTCTCTCTCTCTCTCTCTCTCTTTCTCTCTCTCTCTCTCTCTCTCTCTCTCTCTTTCTTTCTATATATACTTGTTTGGGCATTATCCTTTAATTGTTTGAATGTTTAACATTTCGTCCACTTTAGCATGTACCGCTACGACATAGATAAGTTTGGTCCTGGTAAAGGCCCAATCACTGTGGATGACCTGTATTGTTCTGGGAACGAACCAGACGTATCCGAGTGTTGGTCCAGGGAATGGAGGGTTCACGACTGCGGCCACGATGAAGATGTTGCTATCGAGTGTTGTGAGCAAAAATAGTTTATGTTTGGAAATAAATTCTCATTATAATTCGTATTCAATGAATATTTAACATTTTAAGTGTATGCCGAAGTATGATCAGCACTTATAAGAAGATGTTACTTTATGTGTGTATTTGGCAGTATACTTTCACTTTTCATTAACTGAACTACGTTTGTTTTCATTGCCTTTGTTGTTAATAAGCACTAGTTGTACATGTTTGCCTATAGATATAATTGATCTTTCTAACTTTCACAGACTATGAAGAAAATCCAGACCCATGCAATAAATTCAACCACCGGCCACTGCCCCATCTTGAATCCAGATACGTTTACTTTGATACCAAGAGTCAGGAAACAGCTTACAACGATTCAAAACTAGCAACACGATGGTACAACGTAGGGCAAGAAGTTATGCCTGACTTTGCACCAAAAGTACATTCTTGTGGTACAACATATCCAGTGTACCTTACAGGCATGCTCACTTAGTATTTATTTATTTAATGTACTGTTTGATAACAAAATCTTAAATCAGACTCATTTTAACCACTTACATTTTGCACGTCCTACTAATTTGTACTTTTTTAAGAATGTAATATGTAACTTTGTTTTATTTCTCTGTATATCTACCATTTTGCAGGCTCTTTTTCTGTGACGAATGAAATTATTTAATTACTTTTTTGTCCTCTTACGTATTAGGAGTTAATAGCTTTAGTCGGTTAAAGTCACACTTTACGTAAAATGTAAATGCTTTTACATTTTTGGTATAACAAGCCATTTAAAAAAAATCACCATATTCCTCTTTATAAAACCTAGCACTAAATGATATTTATTCAAAATGTATATATTCACACGTCTTCAAGCAAAGGTAAAGGTCACAAATCAATGTCAAATATGATGTTTGATAGGTGTACATCTGTAATTTTTAAGACGGTAACACATGGATCTTCATGAAATCGCAAACAATAATAGTATGCATATGCAGGTACACTTATACGCTTAAGAGTAAAACTCATGGTCAGAATTCACTGTTATGTATAGCAAGTGTGTATATGCATGGGCACTGACCATGCTGTTGAGTTAAAGCCAGTGCAATACTTAAAAGGCAAATGAAAATATTGATAAAGGGTTTATTTCTAATGTGAGTCTTCACAAATGAATACTAGTTTCACTATACACTGTGCATAAGTTATTATCCGCGATAAACCACAGGACCTGGTAGCGCAATCGGTACAGCGTCTGCTCAAGGTACGGGAGGCCCCAGGTTCGATCCCGGGCCGCGACATAACGAAGTCGTTAAAATGGTAGTGGCATAGCTCTCTTGCTAACGCTCAAGCAGATATAATGGAAGTTCCACGACTGGTTGACCCGTTGTCAGGATAATGTGACTGGGTGTGGTATCATTCAAGTTGTTCACGACTTGCTATACACAGTGAAGGCAGCACTATATCTGCTTCAAGTGGACACCGTCTCCGGATAAATACCGTTGGTGGGACGATAAACCCAAGCAATAAAACACCATAAACCTTTGTTTCGGATATCCTTCTTTAACTCATTTTTGTCATGTTATACTTTTCTTTTCAAGTTTAACTAATGATTCTCTTTAAGAATCACTCCCTGTTTTGGATGATGGTCAGGTGGATAGGGTCGCCTGTCAGGTGACCAGCAACTCGGACTGTGGTCTCATGTACAATATTTCCATCAAACTGTGCCCCGATAATACATACGTGTATAGGCTCGGGCCAACGGTATATGGATCTAGTGGATACTGTTTTGGTATGTTTTTGTTTTATAAATTTTGATACAGATAATCATGCTACTCAAATATGTAAAAACAATTATAATGTAAAGTGGGCTTGCTAGTTTATTAATTGCGTTAACAGTTATCTCTCAAATTAATACTTTACTTAAAAATTATAGGGACTGATTGTTACGAGCATACATGGTTATCAACATTATGGAAAAATCACCTTATATTTTAAATTTCTTAATTCTGTTTTACATTCGAAAGTAACAATGTCCCTGGGACCCGATCGCTGACAAAGTCGTACATATTAAATGGAAAGTCACTAGCGCGTGCATTACTCAATTCCAATATAAAAAGCTTTCCATGCTTCGAAGTATACAATCAGTATTCAACAGCTGCATTACTCTTTGGCTCAGTAGCAACGGCATTTTTCCCACTCCGCCGGCCACCCTGACTGCATTCCCGCTCGTCTTTTGTATGATTTATTACGGCTGCTAGTCGTTTAGTTGATTTCACTTGTAAAGCTTGACAAATTGGTGATCAGGAGTCTGTTATGATAATTTTGATCTACGTGTGTTGAAACATTGAAATGACAATCTCATTATTTTTGGCAACATTGACATTGCACATCATTATTGCTTTGGAACATTGAAATGGCAGTCAATGAAAAGTCGGTGACCTTATTCTTCAAGAAAACGATTAATATTCGGTTCTTAGAACAGTTGTTAAAGGACATTGAAAGACAGTTTGCCTATGTCAAATGTATTTAACAATATCTGACCTCTGTTTGGGGTATTTGTGGATAGTTTCTGCAGAAAGATCATACTTAAGTCTAAGCTTAGGTTTTCAACAGTATAATATTAGGGCAGTAAAACTCGTTAACCAACACTAAAATCATGCTTTCTTTTTAAATTTACAAATAAGAACGTTTGGCATTCGTGTTAAATATAGACATCGACGTCAGAGCGGATGACGTAAATGAGCTAAAGCACGAGTAGTCACGTGGCTTTCTTAGTGAAAATAGTGATGCATTTTTGGATACATTTGTATATGTTCTCACCCCATTTATACAGAACGAGAAATATCACAGTTTTATGATAACTCAATGTCTCACTTATTTGAACTTATCAATCATAAAAAGGTAAGAAATAAGACGTAAACTATTTCTTCGATGTTTTTTTCAGGTATTGGGAATGAAGGTTAGTGTCTTTTTTCATGTACCAACAAAAGGCGTTATCGTTCTTAAATGCAGCGAGCATTTAGATTTTTTTCACATACTTGTTACTTTTCTTTGTTTGGCTTTTGTAGTCATAACCCAGATTACATTAACTGTTTTGCTGTGGACAAAATCCAACACTGTTCAGTTTTGTTATATGCATACAGCCAACTCTGTGTATTTTATTTGTCTAATGTGCGCTCTGTTTGGCATATTTTCTTAACTTTTTATATTTATATATGCTTGTAAATCAAAATGCCATGAAAAATATGTAACACTTAAACTAAGTTATCTCTCTACCTCAGGCCGAGCTCCGGATTTTGTTCCAGCGAATGTTCGAGTGACCACCAGACAAGGAACATACAACTGTGATTTCTTGACGAGTGAGATGAATTTATTTTACTCAGTGATCTGGGATATCCACGGCGTCCGAGACATTTCTATCACCAAAAGCTATTGTAACAGAAGCAACATGACACTACTAGATCTCACAGAGGAAGACCTTATTAAAGAACACATACATATGGGATTTAAGGTATGTTTGCACCAAAATGTGCCAAAAACGCGACGTAATATTATTAGTATTGAAATGCAGCTATCCTTGTACATATAATATATGTACATATAATATAATTGTATATATAAGCTTATAGGACTAAGCAATCTGTAGCTATACTTTACAAGGGGAAATCGCTGTGAATAGCTAGGTATCGCTAAAATCACATGTGTTCCCTTCATACATGACCAATTTAAAAGTTGTGATTATCAATCCCTGGTTCAAGCATACCACCAATTGAAATGAATTACTTTGAAAGAATCTTTTGGAATATATCATGTCTTTTTTTGGTCCTTTTTAGCTCAAACTTTTGTTTTGTAGTTGGTATGTTCAGTGCGAGCCTACACTGTTCCCGGTGGTCCGCCAGGCATGCTGTCTGACCCCTCCTTCCCCTTCTATGCTGGAATCCAGATCCTCACACCGTCCATCACCTTGCGGCGAGGAGAGACGAAGGCCATAGAATTCAAGCTTACCGTGCCCTTCAGTTGTGGAATTTATCAGCCAGGATGTGCTCTAAATTTGATATCATTTACACCTGACTATAGCAACTGTAATAGTAAGAGCTTTTTCTGTTTGTTTTCTGTTTTCGTTTTTGTGAAAGTATCTTTTAATTATATTTTTTCTTCACATTGAACAAGTTACACTTATTCAGATTTTCATTAAATTTAAATTATTTTATGTAAAATTGATATACTATGCTACTAAAATGTTACTATGTAACATGTAAAAGTAAATGATAATGTTGTTCTAATATGTGGTTTATGTTATGAGTAGTAGTTAGTACTTCAGTTTCAGCTTTACATGTTAGTAATATTTGTTCTGGGTTATGATGTATGTTCAATTACTGTATTGTTATATCTGGTGTGTGATTTTTTCAAGATGGCAGTTTCTTAGTATTTGAAATATCAAGATCATACAATAACGCTTTTCATTACAATTGCACAGTTTGAAGATATTCAAAAGCATTAATTTCAACTTCAGGTAACAGCCTTAGTTTCAGTTCCGGGAATTGTGGTGTGGCGGTGACTGATATTGATGCTACTTCCATCCATCACATCAATATCACGAGTGCAGAGACCGGACAGTATGGAGTGTCGGGCAGCTTCCAGGTGTTCCTACAGACAACTGCTAACTCAAGACATCATGTACTATGGAACGATATAAAGCTCCCTGCTATTGAGGTATTAAACAGACGGTACTGGATGCGATTTTCTTTTTATTGTATATCGTATGAACTTACACTGTATTTTTAAGATAAAAACCATTTTGTTGTTTTATTTCTTGCAGTTGACTTATTAGCAAACGTCTCTGTTCGTAGTTATTAAAAGTATACATGTACTACAGCTTTTGACTCATTCTGTCATTTTGACTGAATAACCATGTTAATTTCTAATTCAACAAAAGGTTACGATTTTGCCTGAGGCTGACAGAAAGTGGCGTGGAAAGCTTTGTGCTGCCAGAAATGATCCTCATATGTACACCTTTGATGGAAGGCATGTTTATTTAACCATTTACATAATTACTTCTCAATATGTAAATAAAGCAACTAATCCGAAAATAGTAGTGTAGTTGAATGGATGGCGGCTTACTAAAGCATGAGACTTAAAGTCCATATTAACATATACAACATTTGATGAAAGTTGTATTAACCAGCTGTTTATAGTTCTTACATGTTGAAATCATATTAACTTGGTCACATTGCTTTTAAAATATATTTTCAATTCTTTCACTTTAATACTAATAATACACAAAATATATACCAGAATAGACTAAAATTATTAATCATTGTTGGCAGGAATCTTTCGTTTTAGCTAATTTGTTCATTTCATTGTTTAACCCTTTCAGGCAATACGAACATCATGTAAGAAACGAGGTAACCCCAGAAGACACAAAAGGAACATTTACACTATACAAAAACATAAAATATGGAAATGATGTCGAGGTAATTTGGTACTATAAAGATTGACTTTCAGACTAGATGAACCTCCATATTTTGTATAGAGTGTGTTAGTTATGATGCGAGGATCACATCAAATTTCTTGAATAATTACATAAATCCCCTGATTTATTCATATATATAGAACAAAATGAAAATTAACTTCAAAAGAAAAAGACGTTCTTTTTCTATATTGTTCTAGATAACCAAGCCACCACATGTTGGGAATACATGAATACATGATAGTATATTATAATTTCAATGTCTGTGTTTGCGTTAAGCAAAAAGTAGCATTATAAAAATCCAAAATAAAAAAAAAAATAGAGAAGACACAGCTGTAAGTTTTTTTAATCATAACCTTTTAAATAACCGATCTAAGTAACACTACTCGTATATTTTGATTTTTCATCAGATACAAACAAATTTAATCACTTGATACGAAACGGTATAGTTCATAAAGTAAAACAACTTATATTAAGATTAAAGCATAAACATAGGAAAGCACATGCAAGTATAGTGTTAATGCGACAAAGACTCGTGAAACGAGAAATTAAAACATACACACCGGACATACACAACTAATTTTTTGTGGTTTATAGTTTGTTTTTTAGTTCTTGTTTAAAAATGATTTTTTAATGCATTATAAGATCCAGCACCGTGTGACCCCGTGCTTGACCCCTGATTATCCCGCAATGTGCAACTGTGGAGTGGCAGTAAGGGCAGGGCGTGATGTCTACGTGATCAGTGTATGTGACGGCCTTCTAGACATCGGCTACAAACACTGCGGCGATAACTCCCTCACTGTTAAAAAGGAGGATGACACAACATACACGGTTAGGTTTACGGGCATCATTAGATTATGTTGTTTTATATTTATGTTTTCACAATAATGTTTGTCTTTGAAAGCGTCTTAAACATCCCAGTTGTTGTTTTTTTGTATACTTTACCATTTGACACTTGTTTTAATAAGTTAAACACTAGGCTTTACCTAAATTACTTCTTCATTTTAATACGTAGTTTGTTTTATATTCATGGATACTTATATTCATGGATACTGTTATATCTAAACTTGTATTTGCTGCTTTATGTAATTATTATTTGCGGAATATCAACTTTTGTTTTGTGTTCGGATATTTTATTTATCTGCTTTATACAGCTTATGAAAACTTGTGATTAGATATAAGTTTAGCATCTGTTGTTATAATTTTTTATTATTTATTAAATTAATCAGGTGGTTTAAGTTAACTCTAGCTTGTGTTACATAACAAGATTGCTCTAAAATAAATAAATTATCCCTAGTTCATCATTAAAACCTATTTAGTTGGAGCTCATGTAAAGCCCGCTTTGTCGGCTTCTATACTCCTCTACCTTGTACCGCTGCTGCTGTTTCTACAACTACATCAACTGCTGATGCTACCTCTACGATTGACTGAATACTTGACGACCCAAATGCCCTATACATATCTGATAGGGCCTGATTTGCAAGCAACAGAGTCTATTACGTCTATTAACGCCAAATACCCTTAATGTGTTATGCTATAGGTCTTTCAAGAAGGCAAATGATAGGCCACAAAAATCATAAGTCTCCAATACAAACCATTTTAATTAACATTTCCAGGCTGTATCATTTTGAAAATGTTTTACATTGGTAAAAACTTAGTAAAACATTTGTAACGCAATGTATTATACTTCCTGTATATGTACAAAATGAAACATTGATGTGTCTAAAGGTATATCTACCCTATGGGACGGCTGTGCGTGCCAGGATTGATATTCAGCCTTGGATGGGCCCTGAGGGTGGCATGGCACTGGACATAAGTGTAAACCCGTCCGTATACGACCAGGGCGGAAACAGTCGCGGACTCTGTGGCACGCTGGATGGAGACCCAACCAATGACTTCCACTACACCGATGTCAAAGGCAACATAATCAGTTTGGATGGAAACCTTGATTTTATCAGCAGGTGGAAAGTTAATGAATCTGAAAGCATGTTTTCACCATATATAGAAACAAAGGTGTTCAATCCATGGCTTTTCCCAGTGTGTGTTTGCAACATTGATGGGTCATCTTCCCGAGATATTTTGCCTTGCAAAAGCAGCATTCAAACGTGTACTCCTGGTGTCTCTACAGGCACTCATAGTTGCTTTGATATGTCGTCAAGGAGATCTGTCCGTTCAATCATACGAAGGCCATCTTTTCCAGTCGTACCAATTCCAACAAAGTTCATCGCAAAACAACGTAGAAAAGTTAGTATTCACGTGTTGCTTAATATATATAGGTAAATAAGAAAAGGTCCTATCAAAATTTTCACAGATATTTAAATTTTATCTACCTGCAGACCAAGGCAGACAAGGTAAATGTAAATGTGACAAAAAACACAGAGACGAGACATAACACACAAAAAGAAAAACCATCAGTTACCGCCATGGAACGGTCAGTCGGCAAAAGGGCCAACTGGGGTGCTTAAACCTGGTTTGTGGAGCGCTCCAACCTCGCACTTCCTGAAGGTTTTTCTATCAAACAAACAGTGTAAATAAAAATATCCCGTCAAAGTGACACAACTAACAGTAAGCACCTGCATCGGGAGTTAAAACAAATATAATGAACATATGTACAGTATTTACAGTAGATAAAAGCCTCGGCAACCAAAAAATTCCAAATAAAACGTAGTATTGTTTAGAGTTAATACGTTTAAAAACATATCATAAACGCCGAGGATTTATCCGCAGTACAAACTCGTGCAAACCTTGTAAGTTGTGATATGTAAATACCATAGGAGGTAGCACGAGGTGAATCACCATCAAGGTATGGATAATTCACAATACTAAAGTTGAAATCATCTCTCTTGTCATAGATTTTAGTAAAGACGTTGTCATTGGAAATATTTATCTCAATGTCTAGAAATGCTGCATTTAAATGTTAGTTATTTGCTTTATTAAGGGTAAGTTCTGGAGGGTAAATCAGATGGATCATTTGAGAAAAGAAAGGATTATCTATAGTTAGAATATCGTCAAGATAGCGTGACGTTAAGTTGAAAGCCTCTATAATGTGGCTTTGGTTTGAAGGGGATAAAGTTAACATGAAATCACGTTCAAAGCAGTATAAAAACAAATCTGCAATTAATGGTGCACAGTTGGTTCCCATAGGGATACCAATAACTTGTCTAAATAAGGTGTCACCGTATATGTTCATAATGCATAAAGAAAAGGTCAAAGGTTTAACTTGAAGATGCAGAGAATAAGCTTTAATTTAAAGGTCTACTCACATAACTTGTCCAAGTCTAGGACCAAATGTACAGTCGGAACTCCTCGGGTAATTCCGTCCTCGGGATAATCATCCCTCGGATGTATCTGGTACAATGATACTTACTGAAAACACGATCGTTTTGTTCGCGGAAAGTCGGAAGAAGTGTATGCCTAAAATGTAGTTCGCACAAGCCATAAACAATGCCATTGTTTGACAGCTGCGTGTCTGCTGCGGTGGGTAAATTAAAATCGGATGATCTAAATTTGAATCCGCCACAAATTTTACTGGCATCGTACTGTAGTGAGCTATCACATGAGCTGCCATCTTTGTTTTGACGTCTGTCTCAAAAGTAGTCACATTTAGGGAAATGGCCGAGGTGATCCGACTACCTACATACATCCGAGAGATGATTTGCGAATTATCCGAGGTGTTTCAATTGCCAAATGTACACAAAGGTGTGTGTGCATTTCTGCTTTCAAAATAAATTTTAGAATTAAGACGAAATAAAATAAAAATGAACTATTACCTATATATCTTATAGTAAACATAAACTATTTTTAAGCATTCATATATTTGTAGCATAGAGTACGTGTATGTTTTTGTTACCTTAATTAGAGGTCAGCATCACAAACCGCTCCCTGGACACAAGGCTCTGCAGCAAGATATTGTAACCAGGTATTCTCCGAGAGCGACACATACGCAAAATGCCAGAAGGTGCCCTTCACCCACACAAATTTATCAGTGGACAATTGCATTCTGGACATACTGGTAGGTTTTCATAAACTTAACTTAGTTTTCATGAACTTAATTTTTTCATTCTTTTCAATTTTCAAGCTTGTTTCATTACCGTCATATACTGTGCATGTCTCTAAATTAATTGCCTTTCTCATTTCTGTTTGTATATGGTTATCGAACATGAACTACACAACAGTAAGATATTCACTACATCGTGCGTTTAGAATTTAGCCACATAACGCGTTTGTCTTATAATAAAAATATAAATATATATGACATATAAAGATATTCTTTATGAATCTGCACTCTTGTTCTACTGACAAATTTAATGTTAATGTTACTTGACAAAGAAACACTCAGATCCTTCGCGTACTTCGTGAAAAACAAACAGGAGTAAAACTATATGCGAAAAATTGTGTAAATTAATACGCTCCTATAAAGA
>CM017555.1:36368882-36526663 GCA_007844125.1 Sinonovacula constricta
CTTCTAGTGGTAGTAGTAATGGTGGTGGTGGTAGTAGTTGTGGTAGTAGTAGTGGTAGTAGTAGTAGCAGCAGCAGTAGTAGTAGAAGTATTATTATTAGTATTAGTAGTAGTAGTAGTAGTAGTAGTAGTAGTAATAGTAGTAGTAGTAGTAGTAGTAATAGTAGTAATAGTAGTAGTAGTAGTAATAGTAGATGTAGTAAGTAGTTGTAGTAGTAGTAGTCGTAGTAGTAGTCGTCGTCGTCGTAGTAGTCGTAGTCGTAGTAGTAGAAGTAGTCGAAGTAGTCGTAGTAGCATTGGTAGTAGTAGTAGTAGTACTAGTACTAGTAGTAGTAGTCGCCGTAGTAGTAGTAGTAGTGGTAGTAGTAGTCGTCCCGTAGTACTACACTGCCGCAGCAGCAGTAGTAGTCAGTCGTGTCGTGTGGTGGTGTGGTGGTCGTCGTAGTAGTCGCCGTCGTCGTCGTCGTAGTCTTCGTGGTCGTCGTCGTCGCCGCTGTCTTCGTTGTCGTCGTCGCCGTCCCGCCGTCGTCGTCGTCGTCGTCGTGGTCGTCGTCGTCTCGTACGTAGTAGTAGTAGTAGTAGAGTAGTAGTATAATAGTAGTAGTAGTCACTCGTAGCAGTAGTAGCGATAGGCGTACGTAGTAGTAGTGTGTAGTACGTCGATAGTAGCAGTAGGTACTACTAGCCAGCAGCAGCAGTAGTAGTAGTAGTAGTAGTAGTAGTAGTAGTAGTAGTAGTAGTAGTAGTA
This sequence comes from Sinonovacula constricta, assembly GCA_007844125.1. NCBI lineage: Eukaryota > Metazoa > Mollusca > Bivalvia > Cardiida > Solecurtidae > Sinonovacula > Sinonovacula constricta. Next base: position 36,369,630 of record CM017555.1, read on the forward strand.
GTAGTAGTAGTAGTCAGTTGGTGGTGGTGGTGGTGGTAGTCGTCGTCGTCGCCTCGAAGTAGTAGTAGTCGTCGTAGTAGTAGTGGGTGGTAGTAGTAGTAGTAGAAGATGTAGTAGTTGTAGTAGTAGCAGTAGAAGGAAGTAGTAGTCGCCGTGTCGTAGTCGTAGTGGGGTACGTCGTAGTCGATAGTACGTTAGTAGTAGTCCGTCGTCGTCGTCGTCGTCGTCGTCGTCCATAGTAGTAGTAGTAGTCGTACGTCGTACGTCGTCGTAGCCGTCGTCGAAGTAGTTTCGAATAATCCCTAAACTTTTTCGATTCAGGCCAGGACAACTATATTAAACTTCAGACTAGCCTTTGCAGTATCACGTTATTTTTGTTTGTTTGTTATTGTTGTTGTTTCTTTTTCAGTATATGTCCTATAAATATTGCGTTATGTAGCATACAAAGGACAAGGGTCGCGAGAACTTATAATTGCATCTATTAGTCTTCACTTGAAATATATACGTGTGGGTTTTGAAATGTCTCGGTACATAAACAATATGCTTGGTATCTCAAGCTATGTGAATACACAGTCAAGTCTTGTTCCCAGCGCGTTCAGTGAAGGTACAGTGCGATGGAGCGGAACAGCACGGATGTGTGAAGCGGTGATTCACATCTTTTCCGATAATCTTGCCTGCCTCAGCTAGGGCTCACTGCGACAGTGGAGAACAGCGCACTGTAGACTGTAGAAGCACAAGAACAAAAGAGCGTGCAAGAATACAGGGCTGGGTTCCATGCTTTGGACATAACTGCCAAATCGATAATAAGGGACCTTCTTTGTTTGTGGATTATAGCGCTGCTTTTTTGACGGATTTAGGAATTATTTAGTTGTTTATGTTAGTGACAGTTTGTGAAATAAATTGAGAAAACAGTCAACATGGCAGAAAACGGAGTGAATGGACACCGCACGAGTGGCACAGAATGGAAAGTTGGCTTTATGAATTCTGCACTGAAATATTTGACTGCGGAAACATTTGGATACAAGGTCAATGCCTCTGGTCCTGCATTGAAGAAGAAACAGATCTGGGTTATTGAACAAGAATCTTCAGAAAACACTGTCTATATTCGGAGCCATCTGGGACGTTACATGACATCGGATCGCTACGGTGTCATCACTGTAGAGGCAGAGGAGCGTACTGATGACGCCAAATTTACCGTGGAATATTCAAAAAATGGCAAATGGGCATTCAAGCACGTTCTTCATGGCAACTATTTGAGTGGATATGAGGCTGAAGTGAAATGTTTTGACAAGTCACCATCAGATTATAACTGGTGGAGCATCCAACTATACGTGCACCCACAGATCAACATTCGGAACGCCAACAGAAAGCGTTACGCCCATCTGAACAAGGAAACCAACGAGCTGGAATGCTCCGAAGTCATTCCTTGGGGTGCAGACTCTCAAGTCTTCTTGGACTTCGTTGAGGGACGATACACCCTTAAAGCATGCGACAATCGGTACTTGAACAGAGACGGAACTCTGCAAGCCAACATCGACGACAACACGCTGTTCACCATGGAGGTACACTCGGGCTGCCTTGCCTTCAAGGACACAGAAGGCCGGTACCTGACAGCGGTCGGCAAGGGGACACTAAAGGGCCGCAACAAGACCATCTCGAAGGATGAATTGTTCACCATCGAAGACAGCCATCCGCAGGTCCAGATTGTTTCACATAACGGCAAGAGTGTCTCCGTAAAACAAGGTATGGCCATGTACTTTAATCGGTAGTGTAAAGTCGTCCTCATATTGCCGTATATCAGTTTATTTGAATTGGACTATAAAGTATTTAATGAGTTTCTTCTTTAAACAAGTATTGCAACTTGTTTTTAGTTGTGAGTTTGCCCTCTCCAGAGCTCTATGTTCACGCAGCACAGATAGAGCATCTGACTCCGGATAAGGAGGCCGTGGGTTTAAACCCAATCCTGGGTAAATGGTTTATACAGCTTGATTTACATCAATTTGAACCACAGCAATTGTCTTTAATTTGTATTTATATTAATCAAACAAGGAAAGCTCATTTGTTCTGATCATTTCCTTGTCGAATGTTCAAAGGAAGTTTGGAACTATCAAATATGTTTGGTATTTACTTGAGGACTCAAGCCATTTCATTTAGTTTGGCAATGTTACTATAATATTACTTGTAAGTATTAACATGAACGGTTAATATTATAGAATATATGTATTGCATGTTTTCTCGAGTCATAATAAATAATCTCGAACATCGTTTAAAACCATTTTTAGTTCTAATAAGAAAAATCTACAATTAGTACGAGTCGTTAAGAGCCTTTCTAGGTTGATGACACATATTATAGTGATATTGCTGGTTTCTGTTATGCGTATCAATCAACAATAAGGTTAGGACAACTTTTCTTCCGATAAATTTTGGGATGAACAAAAGGTTCAGATGGGATTTAAGCTTCAAATGTCACTGGTGATATAGATAGTAAACCGAAGACTCTACAGTGGTCTGTTTGTCCCACAATGTCCATTAAGTGTAATAACTGGTCCAGAGGCCAAAGTGCGGGATGGCCATCAACACAAAGGCCTTTTGAGACTATGTAGATCAGACAATTATACTTGCTGGCGCAAATAAATGTCCGGTTTCTTTATCGATCTATGATCTGTAGTCTCCAGATAATACGATTTAACACTGGTATTCCTTTGTACTTAAGTTCTGTATTGTTTTGAAAGTGCATCGCAGCGGCACAATAAAAATGCATGTGTGTCATTAAGGGGCACCGCTCTCCTGAGCACTGCCAATTATGGTCATACTAACGATATCCAGCGATTAATGGTGGAGGAAAACTCCAGATAAAACATTTATTAAGAATCGCCGACGCATTACCGGTCACCTGTCAGATCTCATTACATCAAGTTTTCTTCACGACGAGAATTCGAACTCACGCGGTGAGAGATAAGATAAATACCGGTTAAAATCACTAACAAGATATTAATTAATTACAATATTTCAAACAATACTGATGTAAATTTTGTCGAAATTTCTGAGTAGCCACGATTAAAATAATCAATTGTCATGGTTTACAATTAAATAAATAGCACATTGTAATTTTATGCTTGAGTAGTTGTTTTGAATGGGTTTAGTGCATTCCAACTGAGATTTAACAAGGACTTAGGATTTCACCTTAGAAGGGTGGCGAATTTTCAAATAAATGTCATTCGTATGGAACGAGAACATTTAACGTGTGTAATGGAGAAAAAAAACAACTGTTGCTTTATTTCAATTTATATTGAATTAATAAAGAACACCGTAGTTATGTAATATCATGTATGATCCGAAGGGTGGGGTAATCCTGCTTCGTCCCGTCTAAATCTGTCCATGTATAACTACTGATGTAAATTTCAGTTATTTTCACACAAAAACGCCCGAGTTTTCACAACAGCAGTTACTGTGAAACTTCCAAGATTATATACCATCAATGCCATAAAATAGAGTTACCACAATTAACAACACATGGGCATATTCTTAACCCTTCATTTCTCTGTTAACGCTTTATACATGATCTGCTGTCCTGTGTTGTTCATTACAAAAATAACAGAGCGTTCAAGAAAATTGGAGTCGTTACAAAATTTAATAATGAGGAAGACGATTGGATGTTGTAGCCTGCTTTACGAACCCTTGGTATGCTGCGTTTATTTATACAAGTAAATCCTTTTTTGCCTACAACTACAGAAAAAGGTAACCTGATTTTTTTGCTAGAGACTCAGCAACAGATAGTGAAGATCCTGGTCACACAGTTCCAAAAGGATGCTGGCTGATCTGGATCTACACTTTTTGCCTAAGCTTTAGCAGGATAAGAGTAATGTTTCCCCAGTCTCCCAGGTTTCCCCATCGATTATTTCACCCTCACAACAACCAGATACCCTCGGTTATGTAAGTTCACAACAACAAAAAATTAAAGATTCTGCATGAATTCATACAGCTTAATTGTCATTCACCCTGAATAAGTACTTCTACATCATCTTTGATGTACATGTCTCAATAATGAACATCTGCGCGAATTTTATCGCCAGTCGGCTGCTAGAGAACTGTGATATGAAATAAATATGAAACATATAATTATCTGTAATAATTCATAATAAATTCTTCACTACATGAATTAATTTCTTACGTGAACTGATTATGCATATAAATGTATTTGATAATCCCACAAAGAGACAGTAGTTCCATGTAAGACGGTTCAAATATCTTCCTTTCGATTCCTCAGAGTTAAGACGTAAAAATAGTTCCCTTATCTTTTCCTTCAACAATTCCACAAATTCTACATGCCTCACAGCGGGGCTTCGGTTTTCTTTTTACACCGTTTCCATAGCAACGCATTCGATGTGTACAGCGATAAGGGGCCATCATTAGGTAATAGTGTTTTACAAATGTTGGCACGCAATCTAATGAAACGGCTCCGATCATTTATTTATACCTCCCTGGGGTCGCATACATGTTGCCCATCTGTGTGAATTAGGGGTAAATGTTTAGACCCGATAAACAACAGTAGACGGCTTTTAAAGTATCCAAGTGTCAATAAATCACCGACACCTGGTTTCTATCAGCCTCCTATTTCTTATCGATGTTGACGGAGGCAGGATAGCTGTCCGGCGAAGAGGTTGTGTGTCGGATTGAAATGGAATGGGACATGATTTGGCGTATTCGTAGCTCTTGGCTCTAAGGGTCAGTAACGGACAATTATTTTGGTAGAAACTGGGAAAGGGTTCCGAGAGAGTCTGGAGGCAACACCAATAACCCAGAATAAACACAACACAAGCGACAAGAGTTGTTGATAGAACATGTCAAAAGGTTTATTAGCTATACTCAGTCAGAGGTCAAGTCTTAGTCCGACACGGCCAATCCGTCACAAGGATACGATTTCATTAGTCGTATAAACACACTGAGTCAGTGCAGGCCTCTATGGAGTTGAAATGCTAAATATTGCTACCTAAATTGTCCATGTCTTTATTGATCGACACTAGTGCCAATTCAATATATATTTTTACGAAGTTGTTTTGTTGTTGTTTTTAATTTTATTTTTAACAAAACTACGAGTCACACAACCATTCTGGTTGAAAAAGGTCATTTAAATGAAGGCAATTTTAAACATTGTACAGACTTTAATGATGACATGCAAGTATGTAAAAATAAACTTTTTGATTTTATGTTAAAACAATGCAGTTAGTCAGCTTGAAGATGACACATTTTATTGTTTTCGTTCCTGAAAACTAGAACACATTTCGATATATAATTCAGTACACTGTGCCAATGCGCATTTCAACCGGAAGTTGATTTTTTTATTTGGTAAGAACTAGGTCAAGTTGGCCGGGTTTCCTTTCTACTTGACATGTAACGTATAATGTGAGAACTGTGTGACTGTACATCGGCCGTCTGTCTATGAATGGTGCTAGCTTATTACTTTAGCAGACAGCTAAACAGAACTTTTGGGAACTCACGCGAGCCTGAGCGTAAAATCGCTGTATGCATAAACGACGTTACGCTTACGTGAAATAATGATGTCTGTATTGTAAGTCGATGAGGAGTTCCGATTGTGATTTTGTGTTGTTAAAATGCATATTACGTCATCATGTGGAAGGTTACTGTACTAGTTGGCTTTCTTTTTTTCCCTCAAATCTATGACGAATTCATTCTCACACTCATTTCTCTGCGGTCTTTGTTTGGCTGTAGTCAATGCTGATAGCCGCCTCAAGCTGTGTAAGCAATCAAGATAGCCCCATCTTACAGAGATAGAGTGTCATTGCCTATCAATCGTACCGAGATAATATGAAAATGAACCGTTCTTAGGCAACGTATGAATCATTTGCATCTATGTTTATGCTGCCCAAAGGGCGAGCATATAATCGCCGCTTCGTCCGTCCGTCCGTCCCGTGTGTTCGTCCGTCAACATACTGTAAGACGTGTCAACATGAAACTTCATAGAAAGATCTCAATGAGAAGATGTGTAGTGTACATGAACCATAACTCGTTTTTATCATAATTTATTATTGCCCTTCGTTATTTTAATACTTCAATTTTTTCCGGAGCATGAAAAAACCTATTGGGACTAGCGTTAATACGGGGAACATCCATCGGTTTTCAGTTTCTCTTTTTAACCCAAGACACTGAAACGTTTGTTAATATTATATTACTTAAACGAAAAAATATACACGTACTTTAATTGAGCGAAAATTAACATTTTCGAACGTTTTGCTACTTCAAAATTTTAAGAAATTATATGTATGTTAAGCCAAAATAAAATACACGTAAATTAATAATCATAGAATCCGCTTGCATTTGTATTAGTAAGCATATTCCCCATCTTCATCTATTGTACTTATTGGCGAATATGTTTTTAAAGATGCACAATTGTTATTATATTTATTTTCATTTATTTATTATATTTGTCGCTTTCTGTAAAAATGTAATATAACAATAAAATGTAAATCGAAAAACTATCCAATACGAACTGATCAGAAACACTTTGGGAAGTTACAATTAAAATTGCCAGACAGTAGGGTTTTTATTTAGGTTTAAGCTACTATTAAGACCATTATCAATGGTTCAATGATAATAAAATGTATGCTGATGTATGTACTTGCAAGTATGTTTGGGACGTTTTGTTATTTTCTGTCAAAGATAGTTATGTACTTATTTCGCTGAACTTAACGCGAATCATCACATACCATTTGTTTTCGGGTTTAAGCTTTCGTTCTCAATACGTGTTTATACAAACAAAAACATCGTCTCACATACCATGCAAACACGTGCAAAAATAATATGTTCACAAAGCGAAAAACATCCCGCTGACAGTATTCTTTTAAATGAATGCCGTACATAAAAGCATAACATCTTAATACCTATGGCACAATTACTGTACAATCATAACAAATGTTACACGAGTGTTGGCAAGAGCCTATATGTAAGCAGGCTGTAAGAAGGAGAGGTGTTTGAAGTTATGAATCGCCAGTTTTATAGCTTATTAAAGCATACTAACCAGCTGTACTTGAACGTGACTCAGCATCAGCTCCCAGACTCCGCTGTAATGTCTGCTGCTGGTGTTGCTACGGGTATCCATTTTACATGCATTGGGGTTCGACTGCTGCTGAATTATAAAGAAAATACAATTAGCTACCATTTCCCATATATACTTTAGCAAATACTAGTATAACATGGTCTCTAAAAGGTATCGGATGTTTTGAAGTATTGTTCTTCCTATGCATGCCAGAAGCATGTCACTACTCACACTGGGGAAAGGGTTTGATATACCATTAATGACCTCATCCAACCAGAAGTATGAGTGCGGTATTTGGGAGATGTAATTAACTTACGAGACTGCAGACTGCTTCCAAGAGGTTCGTCTACAGTGCACATGCCAGTCTGTGAGTCCCGTACCTACTGCTCTCTCGTCTTGTGTTTCAAACACGCGAGTCCTGTGTGTCGTCTGCGCGAATAGTGTGTATTACAAAACAGAAGTACACATGTTTCAACAAACGTCTATAAAATTCTCGTACTCTTACTTACAAGACATTATGTCTTCAGTGAAGGGCTCACAAATGTGATTCAACAAAACTCGCAAATGTCACGACATTCACAAAGCAGCCTAACATATGATTAGATGCACGTTTGTTTGTTCTTGTGAATATGGTCCGTTGTTTATTTTTTATTTCATGCAATCAAATAAATTATTGTTAAATTAAAAAAAAACACACACACGACGAAATGCTGTTTATTGGTGACCTACATCTATGAGAAATGTTAAGCACAGCACCACACTTGCCATTACAAAAATGTATTTTCTATCCGAGCTACACTGCACAGTTAGCTATGTTAAAACTATGGAAACCGTACGATCACTTGGCTTTTTAGGTCACGTTACATGATAATCCGGGCAATCAGCTCTGACATCGATATCTGTATTTAAAAAAAATCCCTATCGGGCTTACTTTTAGATTGGGAAATAACGGATACTCGTATATAAAGCACTAAATTTCACGATCTTTAGTGTCTAACAATTGAGGCATTGTTATAAACAGCCATAAATAAAACTAAAGTATAAGTTTATGCAGTATAAGTACAAGGGTACGATATTTACGTTTATCATATATAGGTGAACTGTCGAAAACCACCTTTAATTTCTGTAAATCTGCGAAAGTATATTTTCCACGTTATCCTTTTTAGTTTTTGTCCTGTCTGTCTGTCTGTCTCGTAACGAATAAAATAACCTCTTGAAATGTTCTCCTTTTTGTTTGCTTTTATTCTGTGTGGATGAAATGTATTGCTAATTTCCTTTTTTGTGGAAAAAAAGACGATGCAGATATTTTTTCAGATAACACGAACATGACATTTATGTTCTGTTATTCACAGAAATTATTCTGATAATACACACAACTATTTGAAGGGTAATAAAATGTACCACTATCACATTTTATCCTCTATTCATATATCTATTTAAATGTAAAATTACTTTTGTGTGTTTTCATAATTTTACATCATTTTCATGAAAAGTTTAATCACTATCGATTTTTCCTAGGCGTGTCTGTGTCACAATACATTTCATTAAGGTGGTTTAATTATTAGTCAGCGCCCCAAACAAAGGAACCCTCTGTGTAGAACCCGTCTGCTGCCAATAAAACATCATGCTTTGCATATCGTCCTCGGGACTCATGTGCGAGTGAAATTCGACATACCATCGCCATTGTTTCATTTTACTGCATCCAGCATTATCCGTTCCCTTGCTTGATTAATTTTTAAACAGTACAAAATGTAAGTTATTATACTGCATCGCTAACAGCATATACTGCTCGAGACTAAGTAGTAAAAATTTGGAAAAGCTGGAGCTGGCTATCTGGATCTTCACTATTTATCTAAGTTCGCGCTGAGCAGGGAATAGTTAGCTGAACTAAAAGTCAACAAGCGTGTAATTGAGACAATTCTATTTTGTAGATTATATAAATAACAAACGAATGCTTTCGTGTAATTAATAAGAATGTATGGGCGTTTAATGCCAAGAAAAACATACAAATGTACTAAACTACATCCATATACATTTCAAGTTTTTATTATAGATATGCAATTATTTAAGGATATTTTTCTCTGAATGAGACGCAGTCATTCGTGAACGTACTTCTGGGTTGCTGAACGCTTTATTGGTATTTGATGACTGGTTCACAGATTACATTTCGAGATAATGAAATCTTATCATTAGATGAGAAGACATAATATACTTTTTTAAAAAGTGGGCTAAATGTTAATAATAATAAAGTAAGAAAGATGGCGGCGACTATGTCTCAATAATTACTGCGAATGACTTCACACCAGCTATAACCGGACACTAGCTAGCTGTCCATCAAAATTACTATTAATCAACCAGTTGATGCTATACCCAGACAAACCTGATAGTAATTATGTGATCGAAGAAACTGATTCCATAAAATATATTCTATACAATATGTAAACTATACAAGCATATATTATATTCTGCATTTTATTAACTTATTTATTTGTCAAATGCTAAAATAATGTCCTTGTATATATCGAACATGGTCATCGTTATAATATAACTTGTTCGCAATGATAATGTGCATTAATTGGCAATTAGGGAGACTAATTGTCTTATCCTGTCAATCGCACAGCAATCTGGCAATTTGCATTATCCCATGAGCTTTTCGTAGTTCAGAAGGACTAAACTAGAAACTGTTTAACTAGTAACTAATTATTAAGAGAACCACTGATCCCATGAGAGGACTCTAGGCTGTATCATGTGTATCGGCTGTATCAGGTGGCTGGCCATTGGCAGGATGACAGGACGTCGTTAACTCTGACTATACCGAGGTCACTTTGCTTTATTCAGGCCTGAGTCAGGTCCCTTGATCATATACATGAGTCATTGGATGACCAATAACAACAGTCTGCATGGACGGTACATAACCGTCACTATTGTCCTGAGCACAGACGTGATCGAACCATGCTCAAAGCATATACATCTGAGTTGTTTTGTAAATGAAGCATTATTAGTAGTATTATGAGTTCCACAAGTTAAAATTTGAGACAGAGATTAGGATTGGCCCTAAAGTAAGGACGTTTGTTTCACTGATCATAAATGTACAGTTCTAAGACTTGCCGCCCAGTTGTTGACTTAAAGGCATTTCAAAAGCTTTATATAAGTGACCCCCCCCCCATTTATTGCCACACCAAGCATGTGAGAACATCTGTTTGCTGATAAGCCAGGCTGCCACAGTCTGTAACGATGTGTCTGTCACACAGGTATTGTTCAAGATCCAAGTGTATGTATGCTATATCTGGGGGTTGAACATAGTCATTCACAGTTTGTAAAGGAAACAGTTGTGAATATACCAATTACGCAATCCAATATATATATATATAAATCTTTATTTGTTTTCTTTCTTACTTTGTTGGTTGATTTTGTTATTTCTTATACATTTTGTTATTTCTTTCATGCTTTTAGTTCTCATATATATTTAAAGTTATATTTTATTTTGATTTGTAAAATGTAACGAAACGTTTCTAACAAAAGCAATTTAAAAAGTCATTCATTGTCAGAATAATGTCCTTCAGAGTCATTTTGAATACTAAAACTTGTATCTCTCATGTATTTTCAAAATTAAATATTTAGCTATGAAATAAATACATAATCTTGCAGTTACAAAATTGACACCTAGTAATTATTGCAATAAAGAATTTGTAAGGGATCATATAGTAAACAACCCACATTATCACTAACAATAATGTTTGTGGCTTTGTGTAAAACTAGCCTACTGTCTCACATCCATACTAGCAGGTAATTTAGTTTTGCATTAACCCATCAGAGGTATTACTGTGACAGATTAGTACTATGTTGGCTAAAGACTCCCTGCAGTGATGACCAGCAATTAGCAGGTCTGGTCATAGCATGTGGGGGCCTGGCTCAGTGGGATACCACATTCCTTTCGAGATGCCTTTAAGGAGTGTGGTAGTACCTTATACCTTCAGTCTAGGTACTGTAAAAAGTGTTGTTTGTCTTCATAGAACCGCCTTTCTGAGACATTTTAAATACTGCAGTTAGAAATTGGGCTAAGCAAGTAGGTAAGACAACTCCGCCCCCATCTGCACCCCACCTGCCCCTGTGTTGATCATCTAATGAAGGCTTGTTTGTACTGATGATTATGAACTAAGTGATCCTTGATTGAAGTTGGCAGTATCTAGTCATTTAAATCCCTCAATCGATGCAGCATCCTCACGGTTGTGAAATATCGGACGTTTTTCCTTCGTTTTATTTGCTATACTTCCCACAAGATCAGGGGTGTCAGATTACACGATTTGTCAGCAAAAATCATGCACACTTGGCAGAGTTATTAGTGAAGCTTTAGAGAAATAGTGGATGAAAAAGTTGATACAAAGGCCACTTTATAATATATAAAAAGAAATAGATTAATTGTTTAAAATATTAAGACATATTTGAAAATGGACAACGAAAGAAGATAAATATGAAAAGTATGGGGCTAATTTTTATTAATACAAACTCACTTCTGAGACCCCACCCCACCCCATCCCCCATTCCTATATTGCCCAATTACACGTAACCTTGCGGGACCTACAGACATAAAAAGCCAACATTGATGTATGTTTTTTTATTTTAGTATTTACCATGAACATAAAGAAACTGCGACATCCACTTGTATTCTAGTAGGAATCATTGACTCAAGAGCATGTTTGAAACATCTCGCTCTTTTCACTAGCGAAAAATTAACATCTTGACTTGTCTCTAGCACACACACACACACACACACACACACACAAAACATCGGAAGAACTTTCCGAGGTGATCCGAGTGCTTGGCTTGTCTGAGTGTAAACCTACGCGCACACAATGCATAAAACCTTTTAGTGTTTATGAACTGTCAATGTATGCACTTTCGAAATTAAATGAATACGTACATCTGTATGTTTTTGTTGTTGTTGTTTCGTTTGCTGAAACCAACAAGTCAATTAAGTTGCCATGTAAAACACAATGTTCGGTTATGTGTTGCACTCAATATTATTGCTCTCAACTGTACATTAATTAATAGTCTGTGTTGTTATGGTTGTGTCTGCAAAGTAGTTGCAACAAAGACACGTGTTATAGTAACATGCTATTACTTTATCATCCATTACTTTAAAGTTTCGTCCGTCTATGTGTCAGTGCTCAGTTGGACACTTACACTTTCAGTGCCAAAATTAATGTGCTACTAATTTTACACGTTAATTTTTAATTATGTAAATTATATTGCCCCAAAACGTGTCTGTGTTTGTGTTATTCTCTTCTGTTGCCGAGTACTTATGTATCTGTCTGTGAACAGGTGTAGACGTGTCTGCCAACCAACCGACGTCCAGCGAGGAGATTGAGGACACGGAAATCTTCCAGCTGGAGTTCAACAAGGTGTCCGAGACTTGGGCGCTCCGGGCCTCTACCGGGAAATACTGGAGCCTCCAGTCATCATGCACCGTGCAGGCCTTGTCATCAGAACTGTAAGTAACTAATGTATACACGTTCTTATGACGTCCAGCATACGCGTTTTTAACACCCATACGCGTGCACACTTATGCAAATGCATGTTTATAAAATACGCATGTTTATAAAATACGTAAAGACTGTTTATAAGCACACACGCATCGTCACATTCAGCGCGCTCAGTCCACAAACAACGTGCATATTAACGCTCGCTGAACAACGAGTAGTCATATTATTGCAAACATGAATGCACACACGTACAACCGCAAAGACATATAACTGGTTAAAATTAAATGTTTTTACCATCAATAGGCCTAGCCTGTGAATAAGGGCACCTGTCTACATATGCAATAAATGTCTGTAGTTGTGCTTTAACGGTTTCGTTCCAGTCGGGGTTTGAACTCAATATAAACAATTTCCGACAAAAGCTATAGCTGTATTTTGTGTGGATGCGAGTGATTATGTAGTTAAAACATCTTTAAATATGCTTGTAGGCAGCCCAACTGTTACTTTGAGATTGACTGGCAGGAGGACGGATCTGTTGGTATCAAGGGCTGTGATGGGAAGTATCTGTCAAACAAACAGACAGGCATTCTGTTCTCAACCAGCTCCACCCTCGAGGACAACAACAGGTTCCGCATAAACATCGTCAACAGACCGCTCCTGGTGCTCAAGAGCGAGTTCGGCTTTGTCGGGATCAAGGGCTCCCAATTCATCTGTAACAAGTCCAAATACGACGTCATCTCTGTGATACCGAAAGGAAATGGATTCTATAACTTGAAAGGTATGCTTTTGCGTGCACATCAACATTTGCCTCACTTTTATTGTGACTGCCTTATTATGAGGAGGTGCCACTCCCTTTAATAATATTTCAAAAAGAGGTGTAAGGTTTGCCAAGCATTGGAAGCACTTATTGGTTGCAAACAATGACAGTAACGAAGAAAACAGTAAATAAGTTTGTTATCATTTGGTCCATATAGAAGAACACATATTTTATTAGTTTGCCTTTTTGTATGATCCATATCGAATTATTCACCTGGACCTCCATGATGCACTACATTGTACAAAAGTTTAAAAATATAAACATATATACAGATCTAAACTGAATCAAACACAACAAATAGCAATCAAGTTACTTCATGTCCTAATCCATCTTATCAACCTTTCATTTCCCACAGGACCTGACGGCAAATATCTTGGTCTTGGCAGTGACAACATGGTCGTGTCGGAGAGTTCCCCCACCGATTTCCACTTCCGCTTCTGTGGTCGGTCCCATGTGGCCATAAAAGCACCGAATCGCTGTTACTTGAAAGGGGAACAGAACGGACTGTTCAAAGCAGTGGCCGAGGAAATCATTCCAACAGCCCTCTGGGAGTTCTAGGCTGGCCCTCTTTTAAGTTGACCGTGTAATTCATCCTATCAATCCAGTCTGACTTGCTGTATGCTTAATAAATCAGGACACTGTATGGAAGGATTAAACAACGCCACCACTATCGGCTTCACAAACCTCGATCATTTTTTTCAAATTATAGCCCGTGTGCTGAACTTTCCAGGAAAAACAAACAGTAAATATCGCTTCTTATGGCAGTTTTCTTGACAGTTCACCAAATATTTATTTTGTTATGAAATCAGGGATGGAACCCGTGCTTTCTTTAGTATCGTGTCTTATGCGTGTAACAGATATTGAGTACGATCATCCAGCCTTGCTAAGACATGTGCCTAGGGGAAGTTTTCTCTGGCAGTCTAGAAGACATCCCAGACAGGAGTCCAGCCTGTATGTGTGTATATACAAGACTTGTACATAACTATTGATTTCTTACAACTACTAGTATCATTTAGCTCTGCTTCTTCGCCTTGTCTCATGATTGCATCATTCTTCATGAAAGTGTGATATTTTGGTATTGTGCTATAAGGTCAATTGTCTCTTTATTTTTTGTATGTGTAAATTCATTCACATTTGATTGTTCAAACGTTTACTCTTAAGTACCGCGGATCATTACAGTTTTATATAAAACATTTTTGTTTTGGGGCCACATTGTAAGAGTACTTGTCTCAGACATTCGCTCGTGAATAAGACTTTTATTTATTTGTTAATTGTAATTAAATTTCTAGAATTACTTTGACTATGCAGACGGATGTTAAGCGTTTAACGTTAGGCAAATGATGTCTTAATATAGAGTTTCTATAGCGACTTCGTTGTAGCCAATTCAGTCGTTAGTGCGTTCAGAAAGTCATGGCGAAATGCTTTCACTCGTAACTGTGTCTGATCGGTTCGTCTTTGTTTTACCTCAGTTTGTGTTCATTCAACACTAGCTCTATAGGATATTTGAGACCGCGAATAAAGATCGTGTTAGTGATGCTCAACCAATGTTTAAACAGAATAGACGGAGAGCAGTTATTTGGCACTGCCAAGTAGATCGATGTCGGCCAATTTGCTATGAAATATTGAAGTCAGCCCCTATTCTAAATAACAGCGTTCTCTGTTCTGTATTAAGAGTATTGCTATTGTTTATGCACTCTACCAATTTTAGCTTGATGCTTTTTGTCTTGCAGATGATGTTTGTTATTTTTGTAAGTGAAATTGGCATGCTATTATTTGTCCCTCGATTTGCTTACTGCCTAGTTCTATTGACCAATGAGATGTTGTGTTATGGTTAACGAGTGAATAATGTTTGTTTGTCGGACCATACATTTACATTGCCATATTTGTAATCATTTATGAATATGCATTTTGTAATAAATGCCAAAACCAAAGACAAACTAGCGTGTGTTTTTTCTTTTTATGTCATTGTACACGGTCGTATTTGTATGTTTGTAAAATGATACAATACACTATATCCTTATTAGTTATTACGATAAACATCTGACGCTAAAGCTGACTTCTTACACATTGTGTGTTTTGGAAGTATTTAAGTAAATTTATAATTATGAGGATATATTCCGATATTCTTTGACCATAAACAGATTGGCACACTTACCGCTAGATGGACTTTGCTCGGACAGATGTCCTAATACAGACGATATGCAATTTATATACCTTCACAACTTTTCTATCCCGAAAGTGAATTTTCAGTGTACAGTATTAAAATGACATGCTTTCTTTGAAAATTATTTTTTTAACTTTTTGATGCATTTCTTTTTTTATTGCACCATTCATCTTTGATATCCTTATAACCAACATCATTTTTGTTTCAAATATCAGTTATGCGGAAGGTGTACTCATGTGTTTACATTTAAAACCGAACATATTATTTATAATATATGTAATACTACATTTAATGCCACTGGACACATTGGGCTTATTTATATATAGGTGGGATCCTAGTATGTTAAATCTCTGATGACCATTGACGAACAATCACGAAAATAATTGCAACTCTGATGATGGAGACTATAGATTCTAGATCACGTGATGACGCGTAGAGCTGGCATAAAGTTAATAACGTTACGTTAATCGATTTGTGGTCAGCTCGAAATCCCGTTTCCTCATGAATGTTTGATGGACAACTTTATAAGTACAAGACTATTCAACTACTATGTCGTAAATCAACAAACAGAAAAGTGACAGTGACCAGCATCTTCTATTGTCTAAATGTAGAACCGCCAGTCCTGAAAGCCAGTCTCAAGGACAATAATACCTGCCCTTCGTACTTTGATGATACTTGACTGAAGGAGACAGAACAATTTTGCAACAATCTGGAATAAAGTTTAAAGAAGTGTTAAGACGTTGATTCTAAGATCAGATACAGTTCTTAGATCAAGAGAGTAAGCAAATATTTGGAGTAATAATGGAAAGTCGAACGATTAAAAATCCCATAGCGACATAATCTCGAAGTAAATGACGTTGAGTGTAAGTTACACTTTATCAAACATTATCAATACTCAAATGAATAAACGAGTTGTTATGGAGATGAAAGGATCTTTGGTTGCAATTGATAGCTTTAAGGAACGTACATGCAATATTAATATCGTCACGCGAAAATTGACACGATTCACCACACATTCAAGGACAACCAGAACCTACAGGCTAAAGTCGCGTGAACATTTTGAAACAATTTTATTTGCAAACATGTATTCAATTTCAAAATACATTGAACTAAATTTAAATCTCCACTTACTCCTTTATTTCTTCTTTTCATTCTTTCCTTATATTCGACACAGGCGTGACTCTTACAGTATACGTTTTAGCTTTAAACCAACACATACTTTACTACTTTACTGTAACACATGTATATCGATCTAAAGCCGTAAAGCTAGACATAGACGATTACAGATAGTAATAGTTTTTTTTTTCTTTATTTTATCACCTAAATAAAACAGCCTGAATATAATAAGAGGTGTGTGTTAAAGAATGTATTGAACTTTTTAAAGTAACCATATGTAAAGTAAATTATTTCCAAAATGCAATGCACAATTATTTTATCTACTGGTTATAAATGACGGATCTCAAAAGGGCATTTATTTTGGGTTATCATTCATTTTTTAATGTTCATTTTGGAGCACCGAACACAGCGTACGCTACAGAACAAACGATACAGTTTGTTCACAATGTTTTGTTTGTTGCAAAGTTTGAAGACGAAGAATGTTAGCAGTTGCACTAAAGATGGGTGCAAAAACGAACAAAACAAAATAATTTAAACATGACTCAAAATGGCTGGGTAAGGCTAAGCGTTACATCATGGTAACATCGTGTCTCAATAAGAGATATAAAGCCACTTTCTGGAGTGTGCCGTTTCACGCATCGATAGTCCTAACACTAACAGCTGCTGCTCAGCATTTAAATGTAATCTTTTCGATAATCATTTTGTGAATATTTGGCAGAAGCTCTCTTACTGAAGCACACGGTGAAGTGTATCGATCTATACCGACAGTCGCCGTCCTTGGCAGTACGAGATGTTTTGTAGGGCACTACATCCGTATTTAACTATTCATCAACCTGTCTCATGCAAGAATTACTTAAAGTGACACCATTGGTCAAAACGACTTTACTGAAAAATTGTTATGAATATTGATTATTTTGTATTGTACCACAGTATGTAATTATACCGGATTTCAGATAAGACCAGAAAAGTGCCCGTAAAACATAAGCCTACAGTAGTCGAAAACGCTGTTAGTAACGTTTTTCTCTATTCGAGTTTCTGTTTTATATACACAAGAGTAATTGTCTTTAATGTTAGGATCAGATTAGAACTTAAATTACAGTTTACAGTAAAAGCCGAAACGACTAGCGTAGACAATTGTCATTTACAAGGAAAGAAAGCAATAAATATTATGCAAACCATGTTTTCTGTGATGTCATTGAAAATTATTTGCTGAGGGTAATCCGACCCTACCCTAGCTTTTCGCTGCCCACCATTTAGCTTGTGCAGCAGACAGGCAGGCAGCTTGATTTGTCAAGATAATTCTTAAGGATATTTTGGTATTCATACGTTATCATGGTATTGTAAATCATTTAAAGAAATAACATTGCAGGAGTGGTGTAAAAAACTAGGACACTAAGCAAGTTTCGGAGCTTCTAACAGAAAGGGTTTTATCTATCATCCCAATCAGAATTCTGGAAGGTAGGGATTAACCATTATAATGCTACATTCAGTAATAAGAAATACAGAGTATTCGTTATTTACTATCGAATTTAGTGCAAGGGTTACACTAATGTAATTAAAAGATTGTTTGAGACTTGGCAGAAAATCGTAAACACTCAAAGGTCAGCTTCATGCAAGTGGCTAACTGATTTGGCTCTACACTACTTGTTCGGAGCTTGATCAGTTTGATCTTATGATGATTCGAGTTAAGATGGCATTGTCAAACAAATCGATATAATTTCACAAATAGCAGAAGAAAAATGAGTTTTATGTTAACACGATCCTTACATAAATGGGGACTTCCTAAATGATATTACCTGACCGTTTATTGAAGGATAATTCGCGGACACATTATTATGATGGCTTTCCTATTTCATGAAAATATTTCAAATTATTTAGCTTTTCATTAATTTCAAGTTAATGAGACAAACAGAGAGTGAATGGAATATAGTTACCGGCTCCGTTCATCTGCGTGTCATACATTTGTGAGATGACAAGAAGTTACAAAAGAATTGTCATGTGTGGAGAATGGCCATGCATTTTGCGGCCATGTGTCTTGAACACTTAATCAATTTCCGTAAATCAAGGGTCTCTCAATGAACATGTTAACTATTTATCACCGCTGTAGCTCTTGTTGTTTCCGACAGGAATAAGTTCAAAGTTTTACTTGATAGCCATATATGTAACACAGCCACGCACCGGCAGTCCAGATTTTAGCGCATCAAAATACTTTGAACGATTTTGAGGTGAAAGAACAACCAAATATCAAGGCTGTAGCTGGTATAGTTTCTACAAAGAGTGTTTCCCTAGTTTAACTTTAAAGCCATATCTGGAAAATTTGGATCAAAATTCGTTGATCTTGATAAAGAGCCAACCAGGATATGTGCATTTCAAATTTCAAGGCTTTGCTCTTCTTGCTTCTGACAGGAAGATGATCAAAGTTTTACTTTATAGCCTAATATGGAATACGGCCAGGTCCCAGTTAATAATTCTATGAACAGTCTTGATACAGAGCAACCCATGAAATATGTACACCAAATATCAAAGCTGTAGTTCTGGTAGTTTCTGGCAAGAAGATTATAAAAACTTTTACTACATGTCCTTATTGAAAATGGCAACGCATCTGGCGATCATCTTTTAATAGATTAAAATTCTTTTAACAATCTTGGTAAGGGGCACCTAAGGAACATCAATACTAAATATCAATGCTATAGCTTTTTAGTTTCTGTTAACTTTAATAAAGTTGTTAAACCTTAACTGCTTAGCCTTATGGGATATGATGACCATGTTGTTTTTTAACATATCAAAGTTTGGTAAACAACTGTTTGTTCCACATGCCTACTAAAGCTACTAATAAATTTTGCCCAAAAGTTTAAGAGGAAATGCTGTTTAGAGCATGATGACTTAGGGATACACAGGGGATAGACACTGGAGGTAGGTTATCACAATAATTCTACCTGAGTATATGCTCAGGTGATCTTAAAACAATATTAGATATAGATCTATTAAGATGATTTTTATAATTATGTATGGCATCAATTATGGCATCCAAAAGAAACCTGCTTTAGCAAACACAACTTTCAAGAGGCAAGTGATTTAAATAATTTAGAAACCAATTTAACTTTTACAAAAATAAATTATTTTTAATAATCGTGTATTATTATTTAGCTCCCAGACCTTCTTTGTCAACAAGTTTGCTGTCAACATCCATATTGGTTAAATGTGTTACCAGCTCAATTTGATTTAAGAATGCAACATCAGTTAATAACAATAATGTATAGCAAAAAAGATAAATACAGGTTCAAATAAGGTAAACTTTAAATGTATTTTCCAACAAAAGTTTATTGACATAATATGTCAGAGAAATACAAAACAATTTTAAATACAAATATTTGTTACATTCAGTAAATCTTCAAAATGTTCGAGTAAAATCACAATAAGGGCTTAAGTTGTAACATTTTAGGGAGCTCAGCAATCAACCATGTTCTCAAGAAAGCTAACACCATTTATAACATTTGTAAGTAAAAAAAATATCACCGACACATGTTTATGTCCAGGCTGCTTGCTTGTTTCAGGAGACCATTGTATATACCACAGTATTATTTCCCAAATAAAACAAGGTATGTTGCTAAAACAGTTTTTTTTTATGTTTGAAACTGTTTCCATTTAAAAGCAAATATAATACTTTGTTTTGAAACAGATCAAATATTCACACTCCAGGTTTGACCAGCTTGATGGTCAGTATATATGTATTGATTCAGCTCAGATTTCCAATGAAAGTAAGTTTATCTGATTTCATACAAAAGTATACCTCATCAACCTTAATCAAGGCCTTTTCTTGCTGGATCTTATTAGAAAAGACAGTTAGTTGAAGTGACACTTCTAATAAGCAACCACAATATAGGATTTATTAAAGAATTGACTCACACACAGACCAGTCAGCTATTTGACTGTTGTCGCAAGCAATATGTTAAAAATATCTAGTTGCCAGACATTTTGAAGTCAGATAATTTATGTTCCATATAGCATGCTATAATAGCAGGGCTACATAGCTCAAATCATCTATAAGAAATGAAATGTGCCCTTCCTGCTTCTGGTGCTACTGGGTGCCCTGTTGGGGAGTCTGGTTGTAGGGTGTGGCCTTCATGAAGCCTGGCAGGGGGATCTCCAGTCCTTCTTTGGCCTCAAAGAATGTGTAACACAGGGTGATATCATTCAGGCACTCCAACTCTGTGTCATTGTCAATCTCAGGATCAATGAAGAAGAACACAGGCATGTCCACCTGGAAATAGAAACAACAGACAATACAGGCATGCCACATAATTTTGGGGTAAGTAAAACAACAACGTGATTATCACACAATTTTAAGTCTTGGAAGATTTGGGCCAACATTCACCATCTTCAAAGTACAAATCTGAAAATTTGCACAATCTTTTGTACCTAGATCACATTTAAGGTCCTATTATTTTCTTCTAATGGTCTGCTAATCACTAGGGAATTGTTTTTAAATCAATAGGGCAAATAATTTGTTTTAATCTGTACTCAAAAATTAGTCCTGGTCTTAAGCAAGTGGTTAGCATTAATCTCAAAATGAGCAGTGTCCTATCTCTATTTGGCCATGACTGAGATACAATAAGCATTCTTTTATGGGCAGAAATATTTATAAAATCATTCTTTATTACATTATATGGATATGTAGGAGCACCCATATTAGATGTGTCCACATAAAATACGATCTAACATCTTCATGCATTTACTTATTTTCTATGGTCACAAAAGCAAAACAGCAGGAATGTTACAAATTTGCAAATGCTGACATGACAGGATGCCAACTCTGAACCAAGAAAATGGTTGGATCATCCCAAATGGACACTATCTGATCATTTCTAGGGTTCTTAGATGTAGTGTGATTTGTACAGGCTGGCTGATGTATAGAACTGAAGGAGCTGGTCCGCCATTAGTGTAATAGTGACCTTGGCATTAAATACGACCTTGGCATTAAATGTCCTATTCTGAGGGGGCAATCACAAAGACTTAGTAATGCTATGGTGGTTTTTATTTTAGTTGAAATCATAAGCTGGGCAAAATCAACGACTTAACAAATACCCCTTAATAAACTGGAGTTTCTAATGAAACCTAATCACTTAGAATTAGTCAGTATTCAGAAGATGCAGAAGTGCAATTTGTGCAATGTTCACCATTGTCAAAGGATCAGAGTATAAACTGACACAAAAATTTCTAACTAGTTTTCTATTTGATAATGAACAGATATGTAGTAACTAATGTAACTAGAATGTTTGCAAGTATATAACATATTAAGTGCACATAATGCGGATGAGACAAAAAGAAAATAACCACAAGAGCTGTATTAAAGAAAAAAATGAAATCAGATAAAACCTGCCAAATTGGATTCTAGCCAACTTAATATCATAAGTGTTACATCAACATTATTCATTGATAAATATTCCCTGAACAATTTGTTTATTGTGACAGAATTAATTTCATGATATTGATGGATAACAAACTGTTACTGCTTGCAGAGGGTGACACAATATATCATTAAAACAAAACTACCAAGAGGAAATATCTTCTTGTCATCATTATCTTTCCCATCTATAATGCATGCATCATATCCACTCAAAAGATATCAGTGATTTTAGAAGCAATTAAAAACCACCATATCATGAATATGGTAATAGTGAATTGGTTTTTATTAGTGCAATTATTTAGGTAATAAATGATTGTGTTCCACCCTTAGCCAGCCAAGCACAAATTGCTCAGGCTAAGACAAATAGTGTAGATCCTGATCAGGATAAGTCCTTTTTTTGCAGCTTAGTACCTCATAGTACATATTGTTGTCTAACTGTATTAAGTTGGGGCAAAAACTAAAATTTAATAATTGATAATTAACAAGGAACCAATACAACTAGGTTATGTTTTTTGTTTTTGTTTTTTTTTGCACAGCAGTAATTCTCTGGACAAGAAGTCTGGTAGACAGAAAGGAGAAAAATACCACACACAGAATTTGACTGTTGTGCACAGAACTTTAAACTTATTACCAGGTACATACATACTAAGTTTAAGGTGACTATCTTTTAGTTTTCAAATTATTATCCAAATATGAAAAAAGATAAGGGAGATAACTAAACAATTAACATAGGTAGAGTTATGGTTCTTGTGCTGTGAACTTCTAATCTTCACCAAGTACCTATTATATACCAAGTCTGAAGTGAATAAAACCAATAATCATATTCTGCTCAAGACTAATAAACTATGGCAGATCAATGGAGAAAATAATTTAGGTAGTGTTATGTTTTTGGCGCCTGTACGTCTGCTCATTGCCATGCACCTTTATAACAAGAATTAAGTCAATTGTTGAAGTAGTTAACTAGTAACTTTATGGACAGAAAAGTCAGATAGACAGATGAATAGAAAAACAATAATTAATAGAGATAAAGTAAGGTGCATAAATTAATGCAAAAAAAACAACAACTAAAAAGATAATTAACAATTATCTCAAGTAGCTGGAGTTAAGGTTCTAGTGCTCTGCACTTCTGTGCATCTAGGTCTTCAAACCTCCAAGTTTGAGGCCAAAATTTCAAATGGTTTTGAAGATATGATCCTGGCAAAGTTACTATGGATGGACAAATGGACTGAGGAATAATTGATTAACATATGGATGGACGAACACCATGGTAACGCTATGCTTCCACAATTTGTATCAGTATTAAATAAAGCATGATAATCATACATGTGAACTTTTTCTGCAGCCAAAGTGGGAGATATATTCATTTGCAAAGTGGGAGATTTGTTATTTACATATAAACAAAGGAGGAAGTTATCTGTTTCCTGGTAGGGAGATTTCTGAAAATGTATAAAACACTCCTCATTTTCATATAATTTTGAACCTTGAAAGATGGAGACTCCCTTCAAAAGCAGGAGACTTCACATGTATGAATAATGTTTTTTTATACACAAGAGCAGACAGATCTACAATAATTTACGATACAATATGATTTTATTGTTAATTATGAAACTTTTTATCTTCATTCAATTTTTTTTCAAAAATATTTTGTGATAAAGAACACAAAATAAATAATTTTTCTAAGAAGCATGTACACCTTCATGTACCTCGAATATTTATGTCAAAATTAGAACATTGTATAAATACTCAATCATGATACATAAAACTTATCTCCAGGTGTTAACACAAAAAATTATACTGTTCCTAAATGGTTATAATGTCTAAACTTCTACTCGAAAAATAAAACTGTTCTACAAATGAATCATTTGTGTATGACATAAACAAACAAGAACTCATATGACTAAGAGATATCTATTGTTTACATAGCATTATCTTTCAAGATCAACAACTATCACAAATTCCTAGCAGTGATGCAGAGATCTATCTTCTAAAGTTAATTTCAGGAAGTTAAAACCAGTTTATAACAGTGCCATCTTTTCCAGTGTCAGCCAGCTTTGCTTTATTCTGTAGACAAGTTATGAATAATCAATGAATCATTGGCATTTGTGTACAAACAGATGAAACAGATTATAGTATCACTTGTAACTGAATCGAATGTAAAAATCATTGTTGCTTACAACTTGATTGAAAACTTGTTAGGTGAACATGATTTCAGCTGAATAAGATGATGAAGAGATTGTTGCATCACTTGTTTACTTATTAAATGTATCACTAGTTTATGTATCAAATGTATCACAAGTATATGTATCAAATGTATCATTAGTATATGTATCAAATGTATCATTAGTATATGTATCAAATGTATACCTTGTATATGTATCAAATGTATCACTTGGATATGTATCAAATGAATCACAAGTATATGCATCAAATGTATCACTAGTATATGTCTCAAATGTATCACTAGTATATGTATCAAATGTATCACTAGTATAAGTATCACATGTATCACAAGTATACGCATCAAATGTATCACTTGTATATGTATCAAATGTATCACTAGTATATGTATCACATGTATCACTAGTATACATATCAAATGTATCACTAGTATATGTATCACATGTATCACTAGTATACATTGTATGTATCAAATGTATCACTTAGATAAGTATCAAATGTATCACTTGGATAGATGTATCAAATATATAATTAGTATATGTATCAAATGTATCACTTGGATATATGTATCAAATGTACCACTTGGATATATGTATCAAATATAATTAGTATATGTATCAAATGTATCACTTGGATATATGTATCCAATATATCATTAGTATATGTATCAAATGTATCACTTGGATATATGTATCAAATGTATCACTTGGATATA
This sequence comes from Sinonovacula constricta, assembly GCA_007844125.1. NCBI lineage: Eukaryota > Metazoa > Mollusca > Bivalvia > Cardiida > Solecurtidae > Sinonovacula > Sinonovacula constricta. Next base: position 36,394,561 of record CM017555.1, read on the forward strand.
TGTATCAAATATATCATTAGTATATGTATCAAATGTATCACTTGGATATATGTATCCAATATATCATTAGTATATGTATCATCTGTATCACTTGGATATATGTATAAATGTATCACTAGTATATGTATCAAATGTATCACTTGTATATGTATCAAATGTATCACTTGTAGATGCATCAAATGCACCACAAGTATATGTATCAAATATATCACTTGGATATATGCATCAAATATATCACTAGTTTATGTATCAAATATATCACTTGGATATATGCATCAAATATATCACTAGTTTATGTATCAAATGTATCACTTGTATATGTATCAAATGTATCACTTGTATATGTATCAAATGTATCGCTAGTATATGTATCTTCTGTATCACTTGGATATATGTATTAAATGTATCACTAGTATATGTATCAAATGTATCACTAGTATATGTATCACATGTATCACAAATTAACAAATTACAAGTATCAAAAGTATACATATCAAATGTATCACTTGTATATGTATCAAATGTACCCCTAGTATATGTATCAAATGAATCACTCGTAAATGTATCAAATGAATCACTCGTATATGTATGTATCAAATGAATCACTAGTTTTGCTAGGGAAAAAAATAAAGGCAATATCATTCAAAAATAATAATACATGCAAATGGAGTGTGACAGCATGCACAGCACAGGTGGAAAAATTGTGCGAAGAAAACCAGTGTAAAGCCCCTTTATGTATGTTGAGATTTTGCAATAGGCAAGGCACCATCGAAGATACAATGTACATAACTTTACGCACAAATTTATCTGGGACTTTAGACAATTAATGCATTACTCTCCAATTCCTTCTACTTGAGTAGGTGAGCCAGTGGTTACAAACGTCTGCTGTCTCCAGTATTTGCCAAGTGGAGTAGCACAATTGAAACTCTGCTTCACTGATGAGTTCCAAGAGCTAACCTGACGAGGCAGAAGGAGGACTCTCAATGACATGCCCAGTGTTCCTGTATGGTTTAAAATGCACACAGGACCAGTGACAATCAAGGCTAGCAAGTATTAATGTTTGCTGGACTTTGAGATGGTTATTCCAAGTGACTTTCATGCATTTTACGATAATTTATGACACTCATTAGCCTGTTGAGTCCTACTGGATAAGTCCAGTGTTGTCTAGCAGGTGTTGAAATGTTCAGTTCAGTTGTTTTGACATTGAAGGATAGAACATTGTTTTAGGACATGTGACTTAAGAGAGGTGTTTGTTAAAGGAAAGTCATTTGTGATAAAATTGTTCTATAACTCTGGCTTCTACCATTGTTTTCAACAGTTATTTGCTTCAAAGAATAAATGACTCAACTGTATTATGTATACATTTATTATAAATGAAACTTTACGTCATAACATTGTATCCTAAACATCATGCAACAAAATATATGACCAGACCTGGTAGCGCAGTAGAGCGTCAGTTCCAGGTTCGAGAGGCCCCGGGTTCGATCCCGGGCCCAACATACCAAAGTCGTTAAAAATGGTAGTGGTATAGCTCCCTTGCTAACGCTCAAGCAAATAAAAGGGTATAATTAACTAGACGTCTCATTTGGAAAACATTTATCAACATTTAAACAGTTAAAAAAGTGTTTGTTAAATGACAATGTTTTTAGACTCTGATCCAACAACACTTTATGTAACAATACTATAATGATGAGCCACTCTTTAATGTCTCAAGTATGATAACACACAGGAAATGGATGTCCTTTAATCACAAGAATGTGTCTCAAGTTCATAAAGTATAGAATACTACAATACAGTCTTTCTTGCCTAAAAACAAACAATTACAGGCTTATAATAAAAAAACAGGGCAAGTGGTTAAGTGTCTCCAACCAGCCAGAATAGTGCATTTGCTAGACCATTTGCCCCACAAGTACTGGTGCCCTTGGTAGACAGACCGACATACCAACTGTAATAATATTGTGCTTTCACTGAACAAGGGTAAACATCTTACAATGGCAAGGTTTAGCTTCCTTCCTGATATTCTGGTTGTATAGGTAGTTCCAGGAGAGGTTGGCTCGGAGACATGATAATAATAAGGCAAGATTGTTTGGAGTATGCGATAACAGAAAAGACAGCATAATATTTGCTTCAAGTGAACACTGAAAAAATTCGGGTGAGATGTTAATTCTTCCAACAGCAAACAAATACAAACATGTTTCTTAGCCAATGGCAAATGCAATGCAAAAACAGCTACAATCAGGAAAGGACAAACCGCAGGTGTGAGCACAAGTGTCAATCATAAAGACACACTACACAATAGTTCAATTAGCAAACCAAAAATGTAACACCTTGCACAAAATAGCATGTTTAGAACTATGTAACCTAGTTATTCAGAGTAAACTGAACAAATTGCAGTATTTTACAATGGTCTCATTTTTTAAACCCTAGGTAAGACTGTAACAAACTGGTTAAGGTGTTAAGGGTGACAAAAATCTGGAGACAAAGCATGAGTATAATCAGCCACAGTAGGCAGGCCACTGGAAAGTCTCCACAGATAAGTCTGAATACAAAAAATAAGGCCTGAGACAAAGATTTGTGTCAAGGTCTGAGAGAACAGGGAACTTACTTTTTATGTCACCATTTGTACAATTTGGAGTCAGAAAAATTGTGGGTCTCTAAAGCAAAGGTCAAGGTCACCATAATTATGTTAATTTTTTACTTTTTTATGAAATGTAAGGTTTTACCGTAAAGTTTTATATATAAGACGCACACAAAGATAAGACGCACCCCTCTTCGAGGTCTAGAATCAAGGAAAAAAGCAAATTCTCAAAGACAAGACGCATCCCCCGATTCACTAATCCATCTGGCCGCCATTACGAAATTCCCGCGTCGCCGCATCGCTCGATTTGACTCGAGGGAACATGTTCCAATTGTTCCGTAAATCAGTGTTTGCGGCGAGTGCTTATTATTCTCTAAGTGTCTTGAATAATACGTCGAGACTGTTTGCCTAGCGAGACCGTGTGTATTGTGTTACGTCATGACACTCTACCCCAATATATCGTTTACACGCCAGACAGGATATTCTCGCGGCTATCCCAGCCCTACACATGAGAGAACATCCTGTTTTACGCGGCAGCATGTCATAAAATTAAGTTCTCGACACATGGGACAAACACACAAATGACATTTAAAATAGCAACTAAAGGCTTTTATATGTTCATTTTCACACCATGCTATTTAAGTGACCGCTTACCAACAAATTAGTTCTATGCACCTTTGTAATTACTTACGGATAATGGATGATCTATTAACATCCAAAAGAGGTGTGAAAACTTGTCTGCGCAAATAGCCGATGCACATTTTATTGTTGTTAAGTGGGGTTTTAATTTCAACTTAAAATTTATTCGTAGTTAACATTTAAAATAAAACAAATTTCAATTCAAAATTGATCAATTGAATAATACCATATTACTTAGACGATGATAATAACAGCGTCGTCAATGAATATGCCCGTTCCACTAAAACTCAATAACCGTTTCCGGATTATGAAACTTCGCCGATTTTGTTAGAATAAATTGATATTTATGCAAATATCTATTGCATATTGTTGTTATATGTATACACAAACGAATTTAAATGTCTCTTTTTATGTTTAATGTCAAATTTTAGGTAAAAACAACGTAACCTTTCTCTTAAAATAGCACAATACAGTTGTCTATCGCCGATACTATCGGCGATATTCTCTGCGGTCGGATTAGTCTAAGGGTCAATTTTGGTCTGGGAAAAAGGGGAAAACTTAAATTCGCATGTATAAGACGCACCCCCCACTTTTTTATCATCATTTGGGGCAAAAAACTGCGTCTTATCTATAAAACTTTACGGTAATTAACTGTTTCAAGTGATTGTGAAGACTAAACAAAATCGTTCTTAGAAGTTCCATGTATAATGACATTGCCATGCTATGCCATGACCAAGCCATGTTAATCACCATTCCCATCAACTGGGATTTCTTGCAGACCATCAATAATGGAAGCTGGCATACTGAAATCTTGCATACTAATCATGTATCAGGTCATTAAATATAGATCACCTATTAATAATTTATACTTGTTTGTATAGACAGTTTTCCTGAATCTTTCTCATCACACATGTGTTTGTTTTGATTAGTCGATTGTTTTCCTGAACACTTCACTGATAGCAAGTGCAACATTTTTAATGTAGTGTTTTTAATGTGCTGCTGTTATCATGTATTCACAAACCTTTGACAAGATCAATGAAATTAACAGTTGACCAAAAGTTAATTACAACTATGAGTTTGTTTTTAGGAAGACTGTTATACAGGCAAAATATTCTGAGAAAGACAGATTGTTCTGGGTAAATGGATAAAGCACATCAAAATGAATGTTCAGGACACTATATCAACCGACATGTACATTTTTGTATGAGTTTGTATGGATGTCATAGCTCTTATATATTCTATTCATTAACAAACAACACAAGATCAAAAACCAAGAAATTCTCCCTTCTCTAAAGTGTATAAGATACCTAGGCGTTGAGCCCATTTTCAACTTGTTGGGAATAATAATTATCTTTAAGTCTTGATTAGGCAACATGGCAGGTTCATTACAAAATGCTGATAGATGGTGTGACCCTTAAAAAAATAACTATAAGTATGTTAAAATAACATTTAACATCTCTAAACCATTGAAATGAGCAGCAAGAATGTGATGTAAAACCGAAATGGAAGTATAAACTAGACAAAAAACTTCATCGAGCAAGTCACAAAAGATTTACTGATAATGTAAAGCATACAAACAAAACATAGAAGTAAATGAATAATTAATGACAGTAGATAGCTGACAGAAAACCTAATAATTCTTACGGTATCATATTAAAAATGCTTATTCAATATATAAGTAAGGTCTGTAGTAATCATTTATGGAATTCATAACAATCATCTTCGACTGATTACAAAAGATTACAAAAGCAAATGAGCGTAATTTCCATCAGAATTCCTCATAAAAAATCAATATTCATTTTGCAGAGCTTCTCCTCCATTTCTATTGCAATGACAATGGATGTATTATGAATGAAAAGGAAAGATGCTGACATTTATATGACATTTATATGATAAGCAGTTTTTCTCACTTGCTTTTAAGATACCCTCATGGTAAAGTAGATAGCATGTGTCAGTGTCATCAATATGCTAAGCTACCGGTACCTAGCCTGCTACCATTTGGGTTTGACTGTGTTTTGGGGTGCTGGTTGGGAGGGGGCAGGGTTGGTATTGGTGAACGGGTGTCTTGTGTTCCTATTACAGACTATGATTATTAATTATGTTTGTTTATCATCCCAACAACCCTGTTGTTAACTGGAAATTTATTTTTTATAATGCAGATATAGTGCTGCTTTAACTGTGGTAGTATGTCATTACATGACATTGTACCAGCCACATTTCCTAACATGGGACCGATCAATTGTGGTATATTGTTGTTGGGTTTGTCCCACCTTGGTATTTCAGTTATTTGAAGATGGTGTCAACTTGCTGTGAACACCTGGCATGATACCACTTTATCTTGACACCTGGCCAACCAGCCATGGAACTACCCTTATATTTGCTTGAGCGTAAGCAAGGGAGTTATACTACTATCATTCAACATGACTTTGATATATCATGACCAGGGATCGAACCGAGGGACATGCATACATCCTAACCAAATGTAGGTTGAGTCATAACGACATAAGAATATCAGTGTTGTAAAAAACACCTTATTGAGTACAAAATGTCTCTAATTTATACTTTTAATGTAAAATAGTTACATGCATGCATATTGATCCTAGATTTAAAGATAATAAATTTAAGAATTGTTTTGTTCTTAGGTTTTTGGACAGTACTGCCATTAATAAATGAGGGACTTATTGGCTGCATCGACCCTGGTGACCACTAAGAGGACAGGACTGAAGCCAAAGAAGTGCCCATATTGCTTCAGCTGGCCTGTTGGAAGAAAGACAGAAAGTGTTTATCTTACCCAGTATACATGAGCTGGAAGAAATGGGTTTAATTTGACTGCCTAAACACTTGATGGCAATGTCACAAATAAAACACATGAGACAGATATATTATCATCAGGGATCAATAGACAAGCTTCTAGGCTGCCAAAAAGAAACATCCATTTTATATATTTCATCCCTATTTATCATAAAACTGGGACATATAACACCTATCATATGTCTTCAGGACACATATGAAATCTTGCATCAAAGTGACCAGAGTTTAGCAATGTACACAACCTATAGAACCACAATCCTTAAATGCGTCAAGCAAATCAGTGTTCTGCTTATGACTGATTTATATGTATTTTATTAACTGTATTAGCAAAAATATAGGTATGTTACATTTGAAAAAGAAAAGGACAAAGTATGAACAAAACTATTCTTACATTCTTGTACATTTGGTTGGTAAATATCTTAATTACTTCAAATATTGATGGTGCATAGGTTTACTTGCTTACTTAGTTACTTAACATATTCAAAAAACATTTCTAACCTGAAATTGATTTCAGACTTTTATAAAACAAAAAACTGGCAATTAAAAAGTGATCAACTCTGGAAAGCTATATCAAGATATTATCTTAGTCTTAAAGCAAGAATGTTTAAGATTTAATAAGTATAAACTTCAATTCACACTGAAATTTACAGCTGAAATTGAGCTATTGTTTTGCTGTGTATTAATTTGCTATATGTGAAACACTTAGAGATGTTCAAAACTTCATACTCATAAATGGAAAATTTCTTTACTCTTTACATATACAAGTACGATTTCATTTTTTTTCATCAGGAAAATTTTGGTGTTTTTAAGGTTTAATATATTGTCATAACACATAGAAACAATCCACACTATGTAATTGTTTTATTTATTGCATAACCCTAGTGTCTATCAGTTAACTGTTTATGATGTATACACAGTACATGTATTCAAGCAAGAGCAGTTTGAATATAAGATAATCTGACAAAATTACAACAGAATGTTTTCAAGGATAGCATGTTTGTTTAATATACATATATGAGAGGTGAAAGTTACACTTTATAAGTAAAAATAAAGATGAGAACCCTTTCTTATGACTTTATGTAAAGAGCAAAACAATAAAGCCCTCCATATTATTAAATATGTGGGCAAGACATGACCCTATCTGATGATTTGAGGGAACAAATCTTCATAGAGGGTTTATTAGATTTATATTCACGAAGTCGCAACTGTCCCCACCTGGCTTTTGCTGCAATGCAGTACAAAATACTTACTGATGTCTCAGTCTGCACAATCCACAGGGCTGAGCACGATTTATATATGAACTTTGTAAAATAGCTGGGTTATAAAGGATGGTAATGATCAGTTGTCACCAGCTGAGACCCGACCACACGATCACGCGTCACAGTAATGGCATTCATTTCATCTCAATTTCTCACATCGTTCACAACTTTTGATGGTAGCTATAGCAACTTCTTTAGATAGAACAGGTACACCTATAACAATGACTGCATGACGTGGGCAGACAATGACTATATTCTTATGTCAAATATCACAGGTATCATCAGGTGTCTAGTCAGTTCATCAGCAATAGAGTCATGTTCTAATATTTTCTAACAATATTGCAGTCAGAGACAACTAAATCAATATAGGATTACAATATGGTCAGCTTGTATAGTGATGCTATAACTATGGATGTCTACTATTATAATAATTGTTTAAATAACCTTCTCAACACCATGCCAATAAAGAAAATATATTGCAACAACTTTTGAAACCTGAAAGGACAAGTACATTTGGTTCCTATTACCCACCATTTACCCATTTCATGTTATATTTATAACAAAAACAGCGAAAAATGTTGGTTACTTGCTTATAACTATAATCCATTAAAGCAAAAAGTCACATCTTGCTAGAGAATCTGAGCAGCAAATAGTGTAGATCCTGATCACAGAACTCACTTCAGAATCGTCACTACTTGCAAAAGTCTTTCAGCAGGGCAAGAACTTCTTGAACATTTTCAGCAAGCTTTCTGTGCATTGCTGGTTTTTCTTAATTAAGGCACAGACAACTGACATACAAATATTACTGCATGCAATTAAATACTACCAACAAGTACATGTAAAAACTGATAAGCATATTGAACACATAAATTATTGATCTTGTGAAATGTAAACTTTGACACACATATTAAACAAATGGATTTCTTTTTTGTACTTATCTTAATCACACAATAATGCAGTCTATCATGTTCTAACATATTTGGAATCCCGTTCTAACACATCTAGTAACTGTAAATTGTAGGATTTAAATATCCAGTATATAGGCAAGATATCACAGTACTTAAGGTCCAAACTAACTCTCAAAATACAATTTATCAACTTATGTTAGCATTTTATAATATATTTGACGATTTAATAATTATATGTAAATTGACAATTTATGCTGGATTTTGCAAACCAATCCTTATATATTTTTTTTGCAAAGCTTCTCAGTGGTGAGTCATACAGATAATAATTTTTAGTGGGACCATGCATAAAACTATCAAGTATCGGTAGTTTAAATCCTTAAGCAATAATATTAGTCAAAAGTTGATAAATAATTAATATCCACACTTTAAACATACTGTTGATATAGAGAAAACCTTGCAATGAATGGTTAGACATAGTTGACTGTTATCTCTAAGCCAGCTCAGCAAGAATTGATCAGACTTGGGCAAAAAGCATACTGCAGATTCAGGTCAGACAACTCCTGCTTGAATCATTCTGATCAGGATCTGAACTTTTTGAAGCAGAGTCTCTAACAACATATCTTGTACCTTAGCATATAGTTGTAAGCAAATAACATTAAAGATTTTTATGGCATATAAATAGAAAAAGTATGATAGGCACTGTGTATAGGCTCTCCTTTTATCTGTCTGTATATCTATGGATGTGTTTTTTAAATCTTCATCTTGAATTCCATGCCTACTTGATGATAACAGACTGATAAAAAGACATTCCAATCAAATAAACAAGACATCATTAAATTGTTACAGGTATGAGGTAACACTGGTCTGAAGATACAAGGAAGTAACGAAGTCTATGTTCTAAAAACAGCTCCAAATCACCTCAATTGATGTTTTGCTTCTGTAACCACAGCTAATGTCTATACTTTTTGTAACTTAGCAAGTCCTGCAAGCAATCATTACATAAAATGAAATATGTTCCCCATTCTGCTTCACTTTCAAAATGGAATTAACATTTTTCTAATGAAATCTTATGTTCCTGCATTCTGTTAATACAGTAAGTCTCATTTTTCTACTGGAGACGAGACAATAAATCTATAGTCATCACAATGTACATATAAGTAGCTATATTTGTTTAATTCCCACTCAAAAATTAAACATTTTCTAATAACTTAAAGCACAGGTAACTAGGCACAAGATCCTGTCTGTCACTTAATTTGGTGAAATTAATGTAATTTGAAATAACTAGACTTGTATCAACATTAATTTCAGCACTGGGGCATCTAAGCATTAGTATCAGCATTAACTGAAGCATCAGCATTAACTGAGGCACCAGCGTTAATTAAAGCATCAACATTAACTGAGGTACCAGCGTTAATTGAGGCATCAGCATTAACTGAGGTACCAGCGTTAATTGAAGCATCAGCATTAACTGAGGTACCAGCGTTAATTGAGGCATCAGCATTAACTGAGGTACCAGCGTTAATTGAAGCATCAGCATTAACTGAGGTACCAGCGTTAACTGAGGCATCAGCATTAACTGAGGTACCAGCGTTAACTGAGGCATCAGCATTAACTGAGGAACCAGCGTTAATTGAGGCATCAGCATTAACTGAGGTACCAGCGTTAACTGAGGCATCAGCATTAACTGAGGAACCAGCGTTAATTGAGGCATCAGCATTAACTGAGGTACCAGCGTTAATTGAAGCATCAGCATTAACTGAGGTACCAGCGTTAATTGAGGCATCAGCATTAACTGAGGTACCAGCGTTAACTGAGGCTACAGCATTAACTGAGGTACCAGCGTTAACTGAGGCATCAGCATTAATTGAGGTACCAGCGGTAATTGAGGCATCAGCATTAATTGAGGTACCAGCACTAAATGAAGCACGAAGTTCCAACTCCAACTTTAGGTGGGTGGCATTTTTGACCCACACCATGAAACAATGACTTACAATGACCAACTAATTTTCATTTTTCTACTAGGGACAAGAAAACAAATTGATAGTCAATACAATGTACATCCAGACATAAGATCTTGACCATCTGTTAATTTAGTGAAATTAAATAAAATTGAAAACTAATGCTTGTATAAGCATTAATTGAGCCATCATTATTAGTTGAGGCATGAAGTTCAATGAAATTGTACGATTTATGTATTTTTTTCTGCCTTCATGCAGTAATATTGTATAGAACTACAACTGTTTTGTATAAATGTATATATATATATATATATATATATATATATATTAAGCTTAAATCCTACTCAGTATCTCAGTGAAGTTAAAAAAGTAAAACAAAAAATGTTTCCCATTCTGACTGAGATATTAAATGATCCATATTTATAAGGTGTAATAGGTAAGTACCAGAGACGGACTTATCTGGCAAGTAGGAGAAATAATTTTGTCACAGCTTTTTTCATTTATCCTGCCATATAAAATGTACTGATGTTTCAAGAAATGCTTTGATTTTAAATAAAATCCAACAGAGAACCATTATTCATTCTACGAATATAAAGTTTGAAGTACATTAAAATAAGCTGCAAAGAACAAAAAAGAACACAATGAAATAAGAAAAGTAATATTAAAAAAACAAGAGGGCCATGATGGCCTTTACCCGCTCACCTGAGGACACAGGCTTTTAGTAAGCTCAATTCTGGCGTCACATAATTAGAGTTATTTACTTTAGAAATTTTTGGTGGAGATTGGACCATTAGTGTGGCCACTGGGCTGATAACATTTTCTAGAAATTTACCTAGTGACCTACTGAATCCACGTGACCCACTTCAAAATATATTTCAAACTGGCAAACATTCTGGCCAAGTTTGGTGAAGCCTTCAATGTGACCTAGTCACCTACTGTTTGTCTCCACGTGACCCAGTTACAAACTTATCCACAATTACATGTAGACAAACATTCTGACTAAGTTTGGTGAAGATTGGGCTATAAATATGGTCTCCTGTGTGTTCACAAGGTTTTCCTAAAATTTGACCTTTTGTCCTAGTTATTGACCCCAGGTGATCCAATAATGAACTCATCCAAGATTTCAGGCAAACAAACATTCTGACCAAGTTTAATGAAGATTGAATAAAATCTGTAGCCTCTTGCGTGTTCACAAGCAAAATTGTTGACGCTGCACGATGAACGACAGGCAAATGGGTTTTGGAAATGCTCACCTTGACCATGATGTGCTCAGGTAAGCTAAAACCTGAATAAAATCATGTTTGTATTTTAAAGAACATAATCTTCATATATTAATTCAACACCATCCTTAACGAAGTAAAAAGAACCTGTTGATTCATTTTGAGTTTTTGCAGTTTTCCTTCCTGAACCCTTTGGTGAATATCAGACAATTTAAATGAGGATATAGAGTTTCATTTTATTGAATATGATGATGCATGCTTGGAAATTCATTAATGCTCCAGAAACTGGGTATTTTAAAATATACTGTGATGATGATCTACCCTAGGCTGACAAGAATGACAGGAGATTATGAAAAAGAAAAGTGACAGATCGATCTGAAAAATTCACAAGAAATAAGAAATACCATAGCCATTGTGCTTTTAGCCCCTATTTCATGTGTTATTGCTGTGATATGACACTTTTATTATCTTCTTCAGTAAGTACATTCATTATGTGACTTTTCATAGAGACGTAGTGAATATGCTAGAAGCTTGTCCAAAAGTTCTCAGAGGGTGGCAGCAAATCTGGATCTGCACTTGTTTGCCTAGTTTTGATCAATTTGTGCCTAGCACATTCAGAGATAAGATACAGTAGGAGATGATGGGGTTTCCATTGTGTTAATATCCTGGGCTTTCTGACAAGTGAATGTAGCTGGTTATCAAGTCCTCCATTAAAACCTGTCAAGTTATCAGATCGACTAAACATCCCGGCACTTACAACCATCATAGAGCATTGGCAATTAATTGTGAAGACACTTTACTTTTTTTCCCCAGCCATTTGCTTGTGCCTCCAATAAAAGAAAAGTTCCAGAAGAAATAACCATTGGAAAATTGCCTTGATAAAGAGCAGTCTTTCATTTTAATTGGGCCTTGGCCAAAAATGTCTTGTTCAAATGTAAGCTAATGTTGTTCAATATTGCAGGAATTTCTTCCAAATCCGTAATATTGCTTTATAATTGTCAAGAATAAAGGAGAGCAAGAGCATGGTCCCTAACTCCCCAAAATGTCCTGTTTAAATAAAGTTTTAGCCTGATCAGCAAAAAATGAATGAGAAAAAATAATATTTACATGTAGTAAATTACTGACGTCAGAAAGGTCGCAGAAAAACATAGCCTTTATGACTTAAATGTCAACTTTTTTTTTCTCAAAAAACCCCTCAAAGATTCATATATATATTTTAAAGTTTTTCAATGTGAAGAAAATTATATAATTCCTTTAAAACTTTCAAATCTAGAGCATCCACTTGAAAGCAAGAGGACCATGATGGCCCTTAATCACTCACCTGGGGACACAGGCTTTTAGTAGGCTCATATCTGATGTCAAGTAATTAAGAGTTATTTACTTTAGAAATCTTTGGTGAAGGTTGGACCATAAGTGTGACTACTGGGCTGATAAAATTTTCTAGAAATTTACCTAGTAACCTACTGAATCCACTTGACTCACTTCAAAACGTATGTAAGATTTTATACTGACAAAAATTTTGGCCAAGTTTGGTGAAGATTGGGCCGTCAATGTGGCCTCTAAGTATTTTCACAAGGTTTTTCTAAAATTTGACCTAGTGACCTAATTGTTGACCACACATGACCATGTTACAAACTCTCCCAAGATTTATTGCAGGTAAATATTCTGGTCATGTTTAGTGAAGATTGAGCTATAAATAATGTCTCTTGTGTGTTCACAAGCTTTTTCTAAAATTTGACCTTTTGTCCTAGTTTTTGACCACAGGTGACCCAATACGTTGTGCTCAGGTGAGCTTAAAAAATTGCACCTTTACAACTTTATCATATAACTGTTCCCCCAAAAGACCATTTCAGAACCAAAAACATACATTACTGGATTCCAATGCACCAGTCAAATATGTGTAATGTAGTACAGACGTAAACAACATTTAAAGTTGTGTCACAAAAGAGAACAAGAGTAAAATTACAGTCTAACAAATCAAGGTCATAAGACAGATCATCATAGCCAGGCATAGGTAGATCCCCTGTTCTTTTTGAAAACATGCCATCAATTAAGATTCCTTTATATTTGGACTTATTTTAGCTTCAAATTAAGATGAATCTGGTTTGTCTGTTTCTTGGGTTTATTGTCCCTCCAACAGTAATTCAGTTAACTGGAGATGGAGATGAATCCGGTACTGTGCTCAGCTGATGACTGACAGAAGTCTGGATAAGTGAACTCCAACCATAACTCATCTTAACTGTAACCAAGGTATATAACAGAAACTTACATGCACTCCCAACTGAACAAAGTCAATGTACATAATACAATATAGATAGAAAAGCAACAACAACAAGTAGAGACAACATTGTAGCAGTTTCCCTTTCTGAATATTTTGAAACTACATGACATATAGCGAGAACAAATGGTTAAACAAGTTAAATACTTATGCCTACAAATGCATTAAATGATCCATAGTATTATGATTGTAGGAGACCACTATACGAGTATTGGGCATGCATTTTTTAACACAAAATAGTATGGCTAGTTGCTGTTGCCTATTTTTCCCTAGTTCAAACAAGCCAATTTTCACCAATAAGGAGAAATACAAAGAAGACAAGAAGTCTAATGAGGCATGATTAAAAGTCTGCCTGCATCAATCTGCTTTTATGGCTTTTTTGTTACATCCCACCCACACAATTATGGTCATATTGGTGACGTTCAGCTTATTATTGGTGGAGGAAGACTCCGGATTTATGTCTGGGTAGAACCACCAGTGCATTGCAGGTTAGCTAGAAAAAAATCTGCTTTGGGGTTGGAGAAATAAATGATCTCCCAACATTCCACACCATGTTCAAGATATCTACACTGATCAACCATACAGCTGATTTCAGTTAAAATTTAATTATCATTCTGACTTTAAAACTGTATCAATTACTCAAGAATAGACCTAGGCAGGTGGATTACTTGGTGATATATGGATATAGAAAGATTGAGGTATGCCTTTCTATACAATGAAGTTATACTCTCCACAAGTACAGGTATGTCCTCACTCACTTGAGAAAATTCAAATGTTTCACAGGTGAAAGTAGCTAGACGGAAGTAACACACTGTTGATTATTCTGGACTTGTCAACCGGAGAAAATTGTTAAACACAATTTTCCCCTTTTCTATATTCATGACTGTCCTTCAGGTACTTTCTCACTGTCTCTGTTTTAGGTAAAGCTCTGGGTATTTTATCTTCTATCTCCAGAAAAGGAAGTGTTTCTAAATATAACTCATGGTCTATCTCTCAGAGTTAGGAAGAGGTGAATCATATTTTGCAAAGCCACAAAAGATTCATTTAGGCATATACACTGTTATTTAAGGCAAGTAAATTGTGCCTTCCAAAGTTCAAAAGGATAATAAAAATTACATTGAAAATTAATCATTGAAATCAAATTGAAAGAGATGTATAAATTAATTCATATGTCTTATTATTCTCAATGAAAACATACCTTGAGGACATTCATATAACTTGCAAAAACTGAAACTCTTCAAAAAGCGCACTAAAAATATATGGTTAAATAAATGAAATGGTTCATATTGAGAACATTGACTTCTCATACTGTGAATGTCATCAAAACACTAACCTTCTGGTCAGAGGGACAACATTCTTGTGTGATATTATCTTTAGGCCACAACTGTAGACAGAACCATAGACAGGAAATATCCGGCAGTAAACAGAAAAAAGAAATATGGGGAAGTGTTCAGTTCCGATATGTGAGAGGTATCCTTATATCTCTCCCCATAAAAACACTCAAACACAAGGATGTGCTGACTTCATCAACATACTGTTATAAAGACGTTAACTCTAAGCCTGCTACATGTGTGAATAGCAGACAAACAAGTTGTTTACTATTTAATAAAAAAAAATCCATGTAATGATAACAAGCCTTATTGGTAGAGGTTTAGAAGCAAATACTGAAGATCCTGATCAGATAGCTACAGCAGGAGCTAAGATTTGACCTAGTGACCATTCTTTTGCCTTATGTGATCAAATAACCAACTCATCGAGGATATCATTCAGATAAACATTTTGACTTGGTGTTAAGTGTAGATCAAACCTGTAGACTCGAGAGTGTTCACAAGCAAACTGTTGATGCCGCACAACAGACAACAGATGAACGAGTATTAGGTGAGCTAAAAAATGATATACGTGAAGTTTAACATCCCTTACACTAACCACTTAATGTTGATACAAAAGATATTTTTTTGTGTAAGATGTATGTTCAATAAGACCTTCTTAATTTATCATGTACACAAATCCCTATGAGACAACACACTCATGCATGCACGCACATGCATGCAAAGACACACATACACATATAATACAATGTGTACAATTCAATAAAAAATATCATAATTATAAAGTTTTTTACACTTTACACAATGAATAAAGAATATAATCTCTCTCTATAAACCCACAAAATGATGACAACAAGGATACTCTTGTAAAATTCTAATATAAGAACAGTGTAAAGACATCACCTATAAAACTTCATACACTTCTTTACCAGTCAGTAATACATTAATATTATCTTTTATCAAAAAGATGCTTAAAATCAAATTTACACCTTTCCATCAAATGTTATGGTGAATGCACAATGCACATACCACAGTAGTGTGATATGACAATTTTGAAACACTCTTAAAACTATATTCACTTTCCATAGAGCAAAAATGTATGATAAAATGTCAGATTTTTAGATGTTTTCTTTACTTTTGTCTGTATTTATCCTAAATATAAATAAATACACATTAAATTTTCTAAAAGAAGTTAAACTTTATTGAGATAGTTTAAAAATAACTGCTTATTAAGTTAACATTTCATAGTTTAGTGTTCCTTAATTGTAGAGAAACATCCTTAACACTTAAACTGCTAAGCATAAATTTATCAGTTCATGGTAAACTGTGTAGTCCAGATCAGCCAACTACCACGGGGGATGCTGAGTTTGTTGCAACTACTCACCTTTGCTGTTATGAAGAATATGCAAGAAGAGGACTTTAAAGTAGTAACGATTATGAACAAATGTACAGGTTAAGGTCAAAATCCCAACCATATAAACATGCTTATTCAGCTATCAATCAGTTCAAACACTCAGCTATCTGTTACATGTATCTTATCACTATCAGTTAATTGATTTATGCTAATTAATTGATACAACCTGCCATTCAACCCTCTACTACATACTGGGCGTATTGATTATATTGAAGTGACCCTACCCACTGACAAATGGGCTCATCAGCAATCAAGCTCTTTGTATCAGTCACATGACAGATCACACAGTTGACATTTGAAACATCTTGATCCTGCCATTAATGCAACAATAAGGATAAGTCGGCTCTTTAGTTAAAACAACACCCACATACAAATATATATGTATCTAAATTTAAGTGCTACGTCTAGCTAAAAAAAAAGACTTGGATACAAATTAGCACATGTACATTATACATACAAATCATACTTCATATTTATTTAATATATCAGACCACTACCAAGTCTCAGTATGATTATCAGTATGACATATCATCCAGCTTGGGCAGTTGAGAGATAAACTTGTGGCTCAACAAAGTTTTTTCTTTCTTTTTTGAACAAAACAGAAAAAGTACATTTTAACCAACTGTGACCATGTTTCTTAATTTATTATGACATTATTTTAAATAGCTTTCTTATCATACATCTGTCAATACCCTTATTTAAATGACATCAGTTGTTTAAAAAATCAGTTAATTCATTTTTTTTGTTGATAGACACTATTTTAATGTGTATTTACAAATTAAAATAATGTTTAGTATTTGTTTAGTGTATTTCTTTTTATTTGATGTCAAACTAAAATGCTTTGATGTTACTTACTACTTGATTTTCTATGAGTCAGAAAAATGATTATTTATTTTTTGCTACATCACATGACAGAACTACAGTTTGTGCCTGGCACCCACTATTATAACAGGTAGTTAGAACTTTAAGAAGAGGACATTAGGTTGTTCGTCAATAATGACTTATAATGTGTCTGCCCTTGTCCTACAGCATGTGAAAGAGATAATGACATTCAACACACTGTCTAACAAAAACTGATCTTTATCAACATTAAGTAAAAATACAAACGGTAAGGCAGTGCAGACATTCTGTGTTTGTTAAAACTCTGTTTTAGTGTGTGTTTTTTTCAAGTTTGTAACTTTAAAATACACCTGTTTGACACTTGCCTTGTACAAGAATACCTGTATCTCCAGAGAAACTCAACTTAAAAAGATATTTGTTTAATTATTTTACTGACTCAACTACAAACTATCTCTGTCTATAGCTTTTTTATCTTGATAAAGAGGATGTAAAGATATTTTTCACTAACACTCATAAATTTTGCTTATGTTTTACAAAATAATTATATTTCTTTATTTGGAAGTTGATGTATACATTAAATTCTAAAATAGCCAGAATATTAATAGTAGAATGTTAAACATATGCTTTTGCCTTTGAAAGAATATTAACAAAAACCTAAAAATTCCAGGATAGATGATTTTCCAAATATAGGTGGCATTCATATAAATGATCTACAGTATTGGGTCAAACTGACTCAAATACGATTCAGGTGCATTTCTGCCATTACGCACTTTATGCCTGTGCGTAACCCCTGTTTGAAAAATTGAAATCTAAAAGTACCAAAAACATTAAGAAAGTCACTGCCTGACTGGGGTAAGGAATGATATATTTTATTTCCGTAGTTTCTATGTTATAAAATCTTATTACCACACCAATCAAGATAAAATGGCTTAAAATGATTAATTTTATACACGCCAGGATTTATGTCATTCATGTTTTGTGTCAAGTGTCCATTTTACCTGTTATTCATTAGAAAAGAACCGAATATATTCAAAAGTATTACTACAAAGGTTATTTCCCTTGTAATTGTGCATAGCTTCAAAAACAGCCCAGATACGTGCCTGATACGATCATTTCAATTTATTGAAGATATGTGTATGTAAGTAACTAAATGGATTAATAATCAGTTGTAATAAGTGCACCATATTTCTAATTTATAAATATGAGCATTAGAAATAAACATTCCGGTTAATCTGGCTTTAACCTCTATAAGCAAAACAAAGGACCATTTAGAGGACAACCACTCAAATCGCAATTGCATGTTTATCTTAAAAACAAGTATCGTCCTGACAATGGTAACCAATCACAACTGTGTCCCAACATGAGCTACATCCTGACTGAGCAATGGATCAAGTCCCATTGATGAACGATAGGAGTGCACCTTCATCTTGCCACCACAGTAGTCTGATCACCGCACAGGTCACAATACAGTGTTGTTTTTCCTTCATCCCTTATCATGCTTGATTTAGTACTAAGGAAAACAAATTGTAATGCAATGGTTACAACACAAATTGTCAGATTCTCTGTAGCAACTAGTGAAGATCATGAATGTTAGCCAAAGGTATTTCAACAAATTGCAATGCCTGATCCATCTGTGCTTAGCATACTAAGAGTTATGTCTATGTTTATTGAGTTCATCGTCCCACCAACAGTATTTCAGTTATCTGGAGATGGTGTTCACTTGAACAGATGTAGTGCTGCCTTCACTATGTATAGCATGCAGTGAACAGCTGGCATGATACCACACCCAGCCACATTATCCTGACACCGGGCCAACCAGTCATGGAACTACCCTTATATTTGCTGAAGAGGTAGCAAGGGAGCTATACCACACCATTTTTAATAGCTTTGGTATGTTGAGACCCTAGATCAAGTCCAGGGCCTCTCGTACCTGGAGCCGATGCTATACAGATTGTGCTACCAGGTCAGTAGACTAAGAGTTAAAAAGATCCCATTGTTTCATTCCATTTCCAACCATTGACCCATTACATTATTAAACATGTTTATGTGATTGTTTTGGTGTGTGAAATTTTACTTAGTGTAGCATCATATTAAAATTTTAATCAGAGTTCATCTATTTAACATGAAAAAAATGAAAGATATCAAACACATAAACTGTTATTTATTAGATATTTTGGTTGAGTCAAGATTCTTTTATTTATGTGTCAGTGACAGGTAAAACATTAACAAATGTTAAAATCTGATACAATAATTCTTTATTATACACTATTACCTTTAAATAAGAAAGTCAAAACTTTTCTAATTAAAAGGAAAGAAATATTACTCAGTAACAAAATTACAAAATAAAATGACTTTGTAAGAAAATAGCTGCAGTTTGTTCCTGGGGTATATTGACCTTTCAGAAGATGCCAGATTATGATCACAGCAATAAAAATTCGTAAATAAAAACACCATCAAAGCATAATACTGTCATTGTTCACAAATAAAATTTACCTACACTTATGCAAGAATACTGCAGACTCTATTTCAAAAGGAAAAAATAGAGTATGTTACAACATGTAACAAAACAAAGAGAGAAGTTACCATGGCAACAATATTGCAACTGATAATGTCTTGATACTGTCTAATGTTGCATGCATACCTTCATTAAAGCATTTCATGTCCCTTTAGAAATTGTATATGGTTGAGAGAGAATATTCATTACCTAACGAAACGTAACTGAATACAAGAATATAAAAATCCTTCTGACTTTATAACACGTTATTACAGTCTACAACCTGCAGTGCACCAGTGGTTTTACCAAGGCACATGTCTGGGGTCTTCCTTAACTAATAATGACCAGGATGTCACCAATATGACCTAACTCATTAAACAAAACAAAACAAACAAAGAAGCAAGCAGTCTAGACATATTTGAGTAATAATGTACTTCCAGAAGGAAAACCATTCAATAATTGATTGACAATAGTTGAATGCTGTCATTGTGAATAGGAAATCTTTTGGCCAAGTACACCAATCTCTTAACAATGTACCTATAATACTACCAACTGGATTTCATGACTGGGCTTCCTCTACTGACCGCAACTATCATTCAAATGAAAAATTGATACCAAGTGTAAATTGCCCATAAACTTCAAACCATAATGGTCTTTACTGGGAGGATCTATATGTATATCAATCTGTTACTTTTTACAATGATATTTTGATTCCAGCTGGAAAATGTGGTAAAGTATTAAACCCTTTCAGTCATACATATGCCATTTTATACGTTTGCAAAACATACACAATTATCACTTGTATATTAAGTAGAATCTACACTAGGTTTATTTGTAGACTGGTTCAGTCCTGGATCTATAATTATATGGTGAACTTGAAGGTTTTAAAAAGTAATACTCAACAGTTTCAAAGAAAATCAACAACATTAAGTGAATTTTTTAAATTTTCATTCATGGTCTATTAATGAAAGTGTTAAAATATCAAGAGTTACAATGGTTTTCAGCAGACATTACAGTTCTTTGGGTAACTTAAGAGGATATTTTACAGTAACTAGATATATAACTTGAGACTTAGATTTAAATAGTGAAGATCCTGATCCGAAAGTTCCCAACAGAGTAACATATTTCCACACACACACACTGCTACATAAAAATTTCCCCAATTTTTTTTTCGGAAACAAACAATTAGAATCTAATTATATTTTCAGTCATGAACTTAAAAATTAATTATAATAGAAAAGTGTTTCCCTGCACTTCTTTTAAAGACATAGTTAACATTTGTTTAAATAAATGCATTTTTCTTTACCAAGCTGTATATTATGGTAGTTCTTTAGAGCTCCTTTTCGTGAAATCACTCAACTGTTTAGATAAACACAGACTAATATGACTCAATCTAATATGACAGATTATACAGGGGCACTGAAAGGAATTTATCTGCACAGGTTTAAATGCAAATGAGATAAATCGAAATAGGGATAAGCATAAAACTTAAATCTTCAGTTTTGAAAGGAAGTTACAATCATCCATTACTCCTACAAGTTTAACCAATCAAACAAATCAACAGCAATGAGTAATGGCAGCATACGATTTAATTAAAATTACAAAATGTTTTCAAAAATAAAGAATTTACAGAGGAAAAGTACAAATATGACAAAAATTATATTTACAAATGAGTAATGCTTGGAGTTTGTGTAGTGTTGTTTGCTAATTTTCAGGGGGTTTTCAATAGCAAAGCATTCAAGAAATACACATCATTGTGTATTGTATTTAATAAGGTAGACTGACAGACTAAAAAATGTATTGGCTGGACATGATTTTGCTTCAAGGTCACACTGTGACCTTGACCTTTAAAGTAGCGATCCAAATTCTGCGCTTGGCAATTTGTCTTGATATCATGATCATTTCTGTGAAACAATTTTAATATGCGAATGCAAATTAGAAGTTATGGGCCGGTCGTGATTCTGCTTCAAGGTCACATTGTGACTTTGACCTCCAAAGTAGCAACCCTAATTTTGATCATGACATGTCTTTTCAATATGGTGATCATTTCCAAAATAATTTTAAAAACTAACTATAAATAACCAAGTAGCAGACACAATTTTGCTTCAAGGTCATTCTTTGACCTTGACCTTTAATGTAGCGACCCAAATGTTGCACGCAACACGCCCTCTCGATATGGTGATCATTTCTATGAAATACTTTTAAAATCCAACCATAAGCAACAAAGTGATACAGCGGACAAGACTTTGCTTCAAGGTCATGCTGTGACCTTGACCTTCAAGGAAGCGACCAAAATTTTGCGTGCAACATGTAGTCTCAATTTGACTATCATTTCTGTCAAATAATTTTAAATTGTGACTTCAAATAACAAAGTTATGGGCCTAACACCAATGCAGGATGGACAGACTATATGCTTCCTCGATTTTTTCATTTAAGGAGCATAAAAACTTGGTCAAATTTGGTTAGGTTGCATATTTTCCTTTATGGCTCTCCTTGCCTGAGACTAAGTAACAATTTTGTCAAACATGAACACTGCATTGAATGACTTATTCTGGCTATAATTTTTATCTTGGAGATAAGTTATTGCATACTTTCAATACAAATAAAAAAGTTAAAATTAAAAACAGTTAATTTAAAAAAAAAATCTTTGAAGTCAAATCTGATTGGGTTGCTTTAACAAATTCTCACTTAATGTTTCAGTAATCTGGTTATCTTAATGGGAGTGATGGCAATTTCTCAATAAACAGTCTCTTATCTTTTCAAACTGTCTTTTTACAGCATGCATGAATCCGAAGCTGACTTCATCAGCACATTACTGAAACAGAGTACACACCAACATACTTAGATGTTGTGAAAGGTAACTCTTGTTAACTTATGAAAAAGAGAAATAAGAATTATTTCCCTTAACAACTAATAATCTACTAAAAAGGAAATACAACCTCAAAAACAAAAGATCTTACTTTAACATTTACATAATTATGTATCTAAAATGTTATGTCACTGGCTCTTCTTCCTCTGTTGATGTGAGTCTACCAGTTGTTGAGACAAACTCCTATAATGTCCTATAGTGGGAGAGTGCAACAGGAACATGAATAATCATTGTTGAGATAAACTCCTATAATGTCCTATAGTGGAAGAGTGCAACAGGAACATGGAATAATCATTGTTGAGATAAACTCCTATAATGTCCTATAGTGGGAGAGTGCAATAGGAACATGGAATAATCATTGTTGAGATAAACTCCTATAATGTCCTATAGTGGGAGAGTGCAACTGGAACATGGAATAATCATTGTTGAGATAAACTCCTATAATGTCCTATAGTGGGAGAGTGCAACAGGAACATGGAATAATCATTGTTGAGATAAACTCCTTTAATGTCCTATAGTGAGAGCGTGCAACAGGAACATGGGATAATCATTATTGAGCTAAACTCCTATAATGTCCTATAGTGGGAGAGTGCAACAGGAACTTGGGATAATCATTGTTGAGATAAACTCCTATAATGTCCTATAGTGGGAGAGTGCAACAGGAACATGGAATAATCATTGTTGAGATAAACTCCTATAATGTCCTATAGTTGGAAAGCGCAACAGGATCATGGAATAATCATTGTTGAGATAAACTCCTATAATGTCCTATAGTGGGAGAGTGCAACAGGAACATGGAATAATCATTGTTGAGATAAACTCCTATAATGTCCTATAGTGGGAGAGTGCAACAGGCACATGGGATAATCATTGTTGAGATAAACTCCTATAATGTCCTATAGTGGGAGAGTGCAACAGGAACATGAATTATCATTGTTGAGATAAACTCCTATAATGTCCTATAGTGGAAGAGTGCAACAGGAACATGGAATAATCATTGTTGAGATAAACTCCTATAATGTCCTATAGTGGGAGAGTGCAACAGGAACATGGAATAATCATTGTTGAGATAAACTCCTATAATGTCCTATAGTGGGAGAGTGCAACTGGAACATGGAATAATCATTGTTGAGATAAACTCCTATAATGTCCTATAGTGGGAGAGTGCAACAGGAACATGGAATAATCATTGTTGAGATAAACTCCTTTAATGTCCTATAGTGAGAGCGTGCAACAGGAACATGGGATAATCATTATTGAGCTAAACTCCTATAATGTCCTATAGTGGGAGAGTGCAACAGGAACTTGGGATAATCATTGTTGAGATAAACTCCTATAATGTCCTATAGTGGGAGAGTGCAACAGGAACATGGAATAATCATTGTTGAGATAAACTCCTATAATGTCCTATAGTTGGAAAGCGCAACAGGATCATGGAATAATCATTGTTGAGATAAACTCCTATAATGTCCAATAGTGGGAGAGTGCAACAGGAACATGGAATAATCATTGTTGAGATAAACTCCTATAATGTCCTATAGTGGGAGAGTGCAACAGGAACATGGGATAATCATTGAGATAAACTCCTATAATGTCCTATAGTGGGAGAGTGCAACAGGAACATGGAATAATCATTGTTGAGATAAACTCCTATAATGTCCTATAGTGGAAGAGTGCAACAGGAACATGGAATAATCATTGTTGAGATAAACTCCTATAATGTCCTATAGTGGGAGAGTGCAACAGGAACATGGAATAATCATTGTTGAGATAAACTCCTATAATGTCCTATAGTGGGAGAGTGCAACAGGAACATGGAATAATCATTGTTGAGATAAACTCCTATAATGTCCTATAGTGGAAGAGTGCAACAGGAACATGGAATAATCATTGTTGAGATAAACTCCTATAATGTCCTATAGTGGGAGAGTGCAACAGGAACTTGGGATAATCATTGTTGAGATAAACTTCTATAATGTCCTATAGTGGGAGTGTGCAACAGGAACATGGGATAATCATTGTTGAGATAAACTCCTATAATGTCCTATAGTGGGAGAGTGCAACAGGAACATGGGATAATCATTGTTGAGATAAACTCCTATAATGTCCAATAGTGGGAGAGTGCAACAGGAACATGGAATAATCATTGTTGAGATAAACTCCTATAATGTCCTATAGTGGGAGAGTGCAACAGGAACATGGGATTATCATTATTGAGATAAACTCCTATACTGTCCTATAGTGGGAGAGTGCAACAGGAACATGGAATAATCATTGTTGAGATAAACTCCTATAATGTCCTATAGTGGGAGAGTGCAACAGGAACATGAATAATCATTGTTGAGATAAACTCCTATAATGTCCTATAGTGGGAGAGTGCAACAGGAACATGGGATAATCATTATTGAGCTAAACTCCTATAATGTCCTATAGTGGGAGAGTGCAACAGGAACATGGAATAATCATTGTTGAGATAAACTCCTATAATGTCCTATAGTGGGAGAGTGCAACAGGAACATGGGATATTCATTGTTAAGATAAACTCCTATAATGTCCTATAGTGGGAGAGTGCAACAGGAACATGGGATAATCATTGTTGAGATAAACTCCTATAATGTCCTATAGTGGGAGAGCGCAACCGGATCATGGGATAATCAAGGACAATGATTTTCCTGAACACTACTGCAAGTGATCAGTCATTGTTAATATGAAAGCCAGAGTATGATAAACTATATCTTACATTGCTATAAAACAGCATGCAGACAACAATGAAACCTGCTCCTTTGGTCTTGGAACAGACCAATTAACAATCTTATGTATTATAACAAAATATGACAAATGTTTACCTTTATCATTGATCCCATGTCAATTAGAATAGATAATACAGGTTGCCAAGGCATACTTTATCAATAGTTGAAAGTATTACAAATACTGAACATTTGTCAGACATAAAATTAAGTCTTGATTTTTATTCATATGATGAAGATTCTACATTTTTTTTTTACCCAATTAAATTGTTCAATCTGTTATCTTTAAATTTTTTAAAAATTTGTAAGGAAGTCTTCAATATTTAGCATACTTTTGATATTCATACCAAATGCCTTTTTCATTTAAAATCAAAGGCTGAAACAGTCATAGTAGGGTCCCATAACAGAACTTCAATGGATGTCAAAAGCTGAACATGATGACAGAATGAATAAGGAAGCAGTCATAAGTGATTTTTTAAAAAAAACAACCCTGAACTTCTGTACCTGTATTTAGAACTCTAAGGATGTTGTTTTTTTTTGCAATCAATATTCTGTAAAATTTAGATGGGTTTACAAAGAAAGACAGACAGCAGGGAAGTAATAATAATAATTATATTTCCTGTATGTTTACCCAAGTCCTTGATTAAATTGTACTTTTTATTACAGGTATTTTAAATGATAAGTAAATGTTTCAAAAATCTTGCAAACTAGGTAAATGTTTTTATCCTAGATCTATGTGTTTCCTAACATCACATTATAGTTTATATATAACTGTTGCCTGAAATCGCAAACAGAATTGAAGATTCTGTATTCTGCTTTCATATTTATTCACATTCCATTACGTTAACACTAATCAATAAGCATTCACATTTAATTACAAAGGAATGATTAAAAGGAAGAAAAACTTAAATACATGGAGATTTCAATAACATTAAATGACCAAGGCTTTGTTTCCTGTTGATGATTAATCATTATTATTTTGAAATTATCAAATGCATGTTTCATGGAGTGGTACAAAACATGCAGGTTCAAAATTGCACTTTATTTAACATATGCCATGGGGTCAAAATGTTGGCCTCACCTGAATTATTTGCTGCATAAGTGTTTGTTCAGTTAAGCTGTTTTTTCATTTCCGTGAAAAACCTCAATATTTCCACACTGACATGTAATTTACAGAAATATCAACATAATAAATCAAAACCTAGGTCAAACACATCTGACCATTTCCTTTTTTCATAAACACTTGCAATCACTTATGACACAGGCAATATTCAGTTGTTTTTGGTGATTCCTCAAAAAAAAAAAAAACACACCTATAAAGGCTATAAATTAAACTGAATATTTTACATTTCCAGCCTGCTTCCGAATCATCTAAAAGGCTGCCTCTTTTCCTTTGCTTTCTGTGTTGTTTACAGTCAGCCTCAATGAGATTTTATAAACAGATGATTCCATTATGACCCATTGGGTTTTATTATTCTTGTTTGAATATCTCACAGTTTACTTCATTAACCATTTTTTTATCTCAAGGAATTTCAACATATACATAGCCTAACTTTAATAATGAAGACAGCTTCATGTTTTCCAGCATATGCTGCTGCAACACCCACCACCCCATATATATATATTAGGTCTATTCCTTCATCAAAGTCATTCATTCACAAATGCTACTGTCTTCTTCTGCATTGAACTAATGTGAACAAGTTTCATTTCGTTTATACATAATTTTACTTTGCAATAATCACCATCATTTATAATGAAAAGATCATGAATTGAAAAACATCAATTATTCTTGCAGCTACGACACCAATTAATCCACCTACTAACTACATCCTAAGGCAGCATTGCTGCAGTGTTGTTTGGTGCAGAAAGTAAACATGGCATGGTCCCTATATGCCCTTGGCACCATAAAGAAGTTAATAAAGGTTGCTGTATTTCAGGACGCCTCCATGATGAGAAATATTTTTATTTTGTGAAGAGTTTCCATCATTTTATTATTAAACATGCATGAAGTACATTCAATCTGCAATAAATTCTCCAACACATAGCCACAAAACAACCTTTTCAAACTATTTTCAGTTGACTCTAAGAACTAACTTTTTAGCTACGAAATATTACAACTAATTTATCATGACATCATTTCTATTGAAGTAAAGTTGTATTGCATCAGGACTAAAATTGCTTTATGCAACCCATATGTGTAACCAATGTGAAACCAAACAGTTTGAAAACACAAAAAATAATTAAAACTGAAATGTTAAATTATTAAACTTAACAATTCAAAAATGTTTTTTTTTACTTTATATCTACATTCTCTTCTACAACTATCTCAAGTTTTGATGCATTAATGTGTTGAGAAATAAAGCATAGGAACATGCAT
Source organism: Sinonovacula constricta (assembly GCA_007844125.1). Classification (NCBI taxonomy): domain Eukaryota; kingdom Metazoa; phylum Mollusca; class Bivalvia; order Cardiida; family Solecurtidae; genus Sinonovacula; species Sinonovacula constricta. The sequence continues at coordinate 36,422,281 of CM017555.1, forward strand.
GAAAATAATAAATAACAGACTGTAAATAGTATTAAAAAAAAAGACACAAGTAACATAAACATGTCCTATTTCATATGATGAGGATTTATGTAAACAAAAAAACAATTTTCTACAATAATTACCAGGACACCAAGTCATGCATTGCTGCTTTCTTTTATATACATGCCTACTGACAAAATTTTGGATTAACAAGATATGGAAACAATTATCTAATTGGAAAAAAAAATACTTGCAAAATAAGTACTGATACAAAAATAATGATTATAATGGTTGTAAGCTCACAGGTCTTAGCTATCTCTTGTTATTTTATTTAATAACAAATCAGAAAACATATTGACAATTTCCTAGTGTGTTACTTTTCACATAATCTAACAGTGCTCCTGCTAGGCACTTTTAGCATAGTGCCCTGCCCTCTTTGCAAGTGCCCTGCTCTTTTTTCAATGTAATTTTCATCAAATTTTCTGCATTTACCAAGCATCTAAGCTGCAGCTTAGCTGCAGGCCAAGTTGTCACATGTGTACAAATTAATAGCTTGTTGCCCACTCATTTACTGCATGATGCAGTAGACAAGTATTATTGTGAAACCAGTCAAATCAAAATGAGGCAGTGTAAAGATGTGAAACATAAAACAGCACAGGACTACAGGATTACTGTCGGGTTGTCTTAGTATCAATTAAATGTGCGTTGAGCATGTTTGTATTGTATGTATAAGACAAATTTATCCTCAATATGTGTCTGTTACAAAGGTATAATCAATAATCCTGCAGTTAAAATTTAATACACATGAGAGTGTTTCTTTCTTGCAGTTACACACACAAATTGCTATTTACCATGAAGCAAGTATAGATAAGTAAGCTTTTACATCTTATTTTGCTGCTGTGATGTTGATTCGATTTCCTCCTTCCTGACATCAAGGCTTGCATTGTACGTGACTCCACTCACATGTTGTTTGTGTTAAAGTAGTGAGACAATCAGAAGAAATGACCATTAGTAATATTTGACCTCAATGACTGAAAGCTTTGTAGACATCTGCTTGAATTTGTCTGACTTTTTTTATCTTTCTCAAAATTTGCCCACACCAAGACAAAATCCCCAGCACAATTACACCTTAAATTCTCCAGAAATGTTAAACTTATGCGTATATGTGTTGTCTTTAATGAAATTAAACATGGACCCCATCCCCCTTTGGTGCCAATTGATTTATCACAAAGAGTTTTGTGTAAGCAAAAATGTTAATGTATACTGACTATTATATTGTTGTTTTTTCTTTAAAGATATTGACACATTACTGACCATTTCATTAAAGTTTAATAAAAAAATTCAACTAGTAGTATCTAAGAAATAGCATGGACAGTAATCATTTACAGACATAGTGATAAACAGTTGAAACTTCACTCCAATATACCGGTAGGCCCCAAATACAAGGTACATGGGTTTAATAAGCTAAATCTTAATATAAATTCACCAACCTGTTCCTTAGGGTTGAGTATCTGCTCTTCAAAGCAAAAACACTGTGAACAGAAACCAAGGGAAATCATATGTACATTCCTAAATCTTAATGAAAAACATGTTTCAGAAATGCTATTTCATCATTATATAACAGTGTTAAAATGAGCTAAACAGAGTATTTGCCAAAACTATAAGTAAAGAAAAAATTACATTATCATATATAATTATCATATAACTGTATCATGATTGTTCACTATTTGACCACATGTTAGCACTAAATACAGTAGAAGGCTGAGGAAATACAAGACTAAACTTCAGGCCATAAGCCATCTGGAAAGATTCTGAGACTGCTAAAGCTGTCTTCAGAGAAATAAAAATGCCTTATACTTTAAATGTATTTTATTTTATCAACATCCCCCCACATTCTATACTTCACAAACTTGCTTGACTTACCTGTATTTTGTGGAAGTATTTAGCTGCACCGTAGGGTAGAACAGTGTAAGTTGAGATGCCAATGATAGGGACATCAGTAGGGTTACGAGCTGTGTAGAATGCCAGGGCAGTCTCTCCAGGGATCACCTGCAAAAACAATCAACATCTAAGATATGTCTTTGTTCTACCTTTTTTTAAATTTCAAGTCACACCAAAAGCTACCATTAATTGGTTGCACACCCACTATCATTGATAGAGAAAGGAGTCTAGTAATAGCTTGAATAAAACATTGAGACATTACAAGCTATCTGGATATATAATACATTTGTTACATTTTCTGCCAAGGTGGGCCTTAAACTTGTGAAAAGTATAATAAAGTGACTCCAACGACTTGGATATAAGGACAGCTTTTAAAATACATTGCACAATTTACTTGCTGATAACAAATATTTAAAGCAGTACAACACCTATTGGTTAATCACACATTCTATGTGGGAAGATACACTTTGATGTATGAACAACTAACAGAGAGTCAGTTGCAGCTTGTCACCTGCATGATTTTGTTGTCAATCTTAATCCTTCTGTAAGTGTCCTATTCAAGCACCAAACGACATGTCTACTCTTAAGATGGTAGCACTGTAAAAAAAACTCCAAGTACATAATGTCCCATATTTCAAACTCAGCCTGTGACATACCAGAGTTGTAAAACTTAGTAGTGGTATAGCTCAGCATATACAGTTAGTTCCAAAACTGGTTGGTCCAGGATAATGTAAGGTTTCATGTGTTAACAATATGCTATCAATACTATAACAATGAAGGCAACAATATGATATCTGCTTCCATTATACATATAAACTGGCCATCTCTGGTTAGCTGAAATCCTTTTTTGTTGAATCTAAAAAAAAAACAACACACACACAGAAAGAAAGTACTAGGATCATACCAAACTCATCCGACACGTACCATGAGAGAGCTCTGCTGGGGTTTGAACTCCCACTGCATCGTGGAAGCTGTATTGGCTGTGAACCGTATTCTGATTGGACGATCCTCAACCTTCTCCATCTTATATACCCTGTTGGTATCAAAGTTTCTGCTGTACTCTGCACTTCCACCCAAACCAAATTGCTACAACATAAAGAGAAAATAAATAATGCCTGTGGTTTTATCCAGTAATCATATTGTGTATTAGTACAAACATGCTTTTAAAAAAAATTTAATACATTGTTTGAACGGGGCTCCTTATCGTTATGTGCTATATTTAATACCAGAATTTTCGATTCAACAGACATATCGGATCAAACATGTCTGTATCTGACAGAAATATTGATCATTAACACAGTATAATAAAGAATTAAGACAATGCTCATCTTTTTCTGAAAATATTTCTTGAATACTAGAAAAACAGTTCAAAAAGAACAATTTAATACTACTGTCATTTTCTGGTAGCCGGAACTTGTGAAACAACAGGATACATTCGATTACATATATCTGTTCTATTGACCTAGATTTCAGGAATCCTTGTTTGTGCAGTTGATCATTCAGAATAACATTTTCAAATTCTTTGCAATTACTTTTAATATAAGAAAGTCAAATTAGTAAACAGATTAGTATACCTTAGATCCATAAAACGCATTGCATAAAGCTAATTAATACTCAATATGGCAGCTGTCAAAAAAATTTAATCTCTGTGTAAAGTAAACAATGATGAAGTTAGACAATGTAGATTTTTGCAGACATTTGTCCAGAAATGAACAATTACATGATGATTAACAACATCTTTGGTTATTGAGACTTCAGCTAATTGATGCATGGCCAAAATTGTGAAGCAATGACAAGAAATCAGCAAGATCAGCATTTAGTTATTTAGTTTTTGTTTATTTTTTCAAAAAAAAGAAAGAAAATTCATTTCACATTTCTATCTTTGTTTAGACATATATCCAAGAAGTTATTTCAAAAGAAATTTCAAAGTTTAGAACTTGTCATATTGGCAGGGAGGTTTTATTATACATTTTAAAAAGAAATGAATATTAATGTATTATCCTTTTTTGCTAATTTTCTGATATCAAGACCTTCCTGGAAATTTCCAAGATGAAAATGAAATGATAAAACAGAATAATAAATATGAATGCGCTGGCCACATCAGCACCTTAACATGTATTAACACCAGGGAACAAAAAAGTATTGACTTTACAATTTAGAAACACAAGAAAAAACAAAAATAAGCTCTTACATCTTACATATTATTATATCATATGATATATTGAATGTCAATAATTTTGTATTTGTACAGGTATTGTATCGATAATTCTGACTGATATGGAGCCTTATGTTTGAATACACACAATAGGCTCGTCCTACAATAAAACCAATTCTTAAGAATGTTGCTTTTCTTGTTTTTTATTATACACCTTTATTAAAAGCATGTAAGGTGGTTTTATATGCCAATTTAACTACAAATTTCACAATAAAATATTTCACTGAAAACAAAGAACACTTACCTGACAGAAAGTCTTGTATAAAGGTACACTTCCGTATGCCACCCCAATCATAAATATAAGCATAGCCAGGGCATAGAGAGGCGCTGTGAGAGGATGCCTTGGTTTCTGTTGATTTGATACTAATCTCACACACATTAACTTATTCTTATGTCTAAACAGGGGCAGAGAACCCTGTGGAAGACCACTTTTAAGGGAACATGTGTGAAACAGTCTCTGTAACACCTTCAAGTCCTTCTGTAGAGACCTAGTCAGGGCAGTGGTATGAAGTCCATGAGTGAACAGTGACACTGGCGCAGCCTGGATCACTTTATGATAACTGTGTAACAAACTTGCAGTACAGGGAGTTCTGTTAGCCATAGAGCTTACTGATTTCAGACCCCAGTATAATCTGCTTGAGCTGGACAAGCTATTTCGAAGTCCCACAAGGAGAGCCATGTTTCATCCAACACCAAATAAACTTTTATTATCTGAAAGAAAAATACATTTACAATTAAGATTTTGTATATTTTGTAACAAAAACTGAGAGGAGACCTACAGAATACCATGTTTATTTTTTAAATTTATAACAGTTGTCAAATACTTGTAGTGTATGTGAAAGAAACATCTACAAAGAAAAGTGTGGTTGGTAACTAGTAATGGGCAATATGGATACAAGTGCCACATGCTCCTGTAGGATTGTCATTTTAAAGACCTACAATTCATTAAATTATATTTGATGTTATGAATAGAAAATATATTTTGTTAACACTTAAATAAAATTAAATGTGTGATGCATAAAAGTGAGATTTACAAAATGGCCTACACAAAATTCTACAAAACAGATGAAGCTAAAATTTACAATGTTAGAAGCTGTTTATTCATTTCTTGTGTTGCAACTTAATTACATTTTCAAGTCAGCCAAAATATACCTTTGCTTTGCTAAAATGAATAGAACATAAATACCAAATGTGTAACATATGCAAGTGAACTTTACCTAACAAACTACATCAAATGCAACAAAATATGAGTGTCTTGTATGGTTCATAGCTTGATACTCACTATTTTCAAAGAAAAAGTTGATGCACTTGTCTGTGGAAACAATAGGGGGGCTCTGCCTGATTGAAAATAGTTTGTTTGTTTGTTTATTGGGTTTATCATCCCACCAACAGTATTTCAGTTATCTGGAGACGGTGTCCACTTGAAGCAGATATAGTGCTGCCTTCACTGTGTATAGCATGCCGTGAACACCTGGCATGATACCACACCCAGTCACATTATCCTGACACCAGGCCAACCAGTCGTGGAACTACCCTTATATTTGCTTGAGCGTTAGCAAGGGAGCTATACCACTACCATTTTTAACGACTTTGGTATGTCGCGGCCCAGGATCGAACCCGGGGCCTCCCGTACCTGGAGCCGATGCTCTACCGATTGCGCTACCAGGTCCGGTTTGAAAATAGTGCTTAGGTATTTGGATGTGTACTTGTCAAGAGTCTTCTCCCACTAGCTAAAACAGAACAACAAACTCAGTCAGTGTCAGAAAAATCCACAACTGAAATGGCTCCAGCAGAAGTAAAAGCTGCACCACATCCTTGTTAAGTATGTCCATTGGGACTTTACCAAGAAGAATCTGATGAAAGAATCTTCGAAAGTGAGGTACTAATTCTGCTGCACTGCAGCAAGCTTTAAAAATTTTGTTGTTATATTATCTGTGTCTGCTGCTTTGTATGGCTTGAAATCTGACAATTGCTTCTTGAACCAACTATGAGCATATTTTTAATGCATTCTCCTTTTAAGAAATAGTATGCTACAGAATGTCTTTTCTAATGGTCTCACAGGGGCAGCTTTTTTTTTCTTAAAATAAAAATAAGACTTTCTCCAAATCATTCTGATTTTTTATTTCTATGCATATTGTTACTGTTGCATGGAGGTAAAGTCTCAGTGTCATGAATTAATAGTTTCAGCCAAGTTTTATAGCCACATATGTTACCAGATTTGACGGAATGACAAACTTGGTTTTTCTGCAGTACTTAATCATTTAATGTGGTTATCATACAGTTTACAGCATTATGCACTGTATGCTACCAAAAATTCTGACTTCTGTCCCAAAATTATTTACTAACTAGACATTCAGATACATTAGATCTAGTTCTAAATCATGATAGTTATAGATCTTTTAAACAGTGTGATATTTAAAAAAAAAGTGGTAGATATAATGTAATAAGTTAATCATGCTGGTTAATTTTAAACAGAAATACAACTCTGGTTAGCTTAGCAGGGTAGAAAATTTTTGAAATTCCATATAGTAGTATGGTACTTTCTTACAACAAATATAATTTGTGCCTATGGCTCTAGGGTGCGATTCAGCACTATTTACATGAAGAAACCATACAAATCGGATGCGCTAAACTGAAGTCATTAAAAATCTATGGAAACACCACCCAGCTATACAAAATTGATTTTTTGTCTCAGTTTCATTAAAAATTCAAACATATATCATATGTGATGTCACAGGTGTATGATTTCAGATTTAAATATGATCGGTTGACCCAAAAAGTCAGATACAAAAAAAAAGAGCAAAGGCTTAAAGTAAATCTCAGAGGAGACAATAATCCTGGCCCTAACGGGGATTCGAACCCGGTCCGCCAGATCAGTAGTCCAGGCACTCAACCACGTCGCTAAAGGGTTAACCCAACAGCAAGGCTGTTGGAAGTGCCTATATGCACTACACTCCTCCCCATTTACTTTTTCTGGGCCTAAGCCCATCTCAGGACAGTCACACCAGGCTTCCGTTTACTTCTGACACCATTAAAGTAAATCTCAGAGGAGACAATAATCCTGGCCCTAACGGGGATTCGAACCCGGTCCGCCAGATCAGTAGTCCAGGCACTCAACCACGTCGCTAAAGGGTTAACCCAACAGCAAGGCTGTTGGAAGTGCCTATATGCACTACAGGCTGAAAGCATTTAAGATTAGCTTTTCCATAGATATTTTAGTGAATTGGAGCTATGGATGAGATTAAACCAGTGTGAACCTCTTTATCACCTGTCAAACCTGAGAAAGCCCCTGTTTACAATAACAGGTTGAAAACACCAGGGTTGAATAGTAATGGGGTCGAAAATTCGTGGGTCGAATAGCAGTTGAGCCAAAGTTTACGTAAGATGTCTAGTCAGGATACCTGTTAATTTTTGAGCTTAACAGCTGACCTTTTCCAAGTTGACAACTTTCTATTGTGAGAAAGAAAGTATTTTCAAATTAATATGAAATATGTCTTTTGCCATTAACTGCCTAAAATCATTAGAAAACTCACAAAATCTAGTGATCGTTTAATCAGTTTCTTAACAAGGGCGCAGACATCTTTTTTATACTCTCAAACTACCTGTCAAATCTGAGGAATACAAATGCATTGTTTCATTGCATTAGGAAAATGCCTCAAAACTATTGCTGTTCGTTATTGCTCGATTTTATGCGTGAAACTGTTAAACACAAATAAAATTTTCTGAAACTTGAGTTGGAGACTATAAACATGGCGGCCCCCATGAACTTCCATTGCACAGATGGACCGTCGTCATAATATCCAAATTTAACTGGCTTCATCTTGCTTGTTAACAATAAACAATGGGGGTCCTCGAGAAAATTGCAGAAATTGAAAGGGAAATATCCCGAACACAGAAGAATAAAGGTATAATACCCGTATTCACTGTGTCTCAGTGCCAGTGGTGAAATGGATTTACAGCTGTTTTGCTAACTTCGCTGCTTGTTGTGCTTCGCACCTCACTGTCCTCAGATGTTTTGCACCTACCCTGGTTAACAGGGCATGTGTTTAGTCAATAGCCAGCATTTTATGTGTGAACCAATAAGGTGTAAATAGACAATAGCACAGTATAATTCCAAAATTGTTAGTTCATACTGATAACAAGATCAGTCAGCAATCAATAAACAATTTGCCAATTACACACACACCATAACAAAGAAAGAAGAAATTTAATTAATATGATTTTCCTTTAAATTTTGCATAGATTTTTTTAATCTCTATAAGTTGTCATGTTTTCTTCAAAACAAATAATATGAATTTTTACTGAAATATTTTATATACACTTAGGGCCTTCGGTTGACCCGAGCTCCCAGGTTTTGACGCATAAAAATTCGAAAATACCCTTAACTGACACACATCAATAAAGCGGTGGGGGTCATATTGACCCGGGTCAATTTCTACCCATGCATCGGTGAAATCGCCGACAGCTTCGTAAGAAGTGAGAAAAGACAACAGTGGGCGGAGTCTGCATATTAATGAGAACAGTTTCCCCCATACACACGCACATCGATTACCTACTGCTAGGAGAAAAACAATACAGTAGGCGGAGCCTGCATAATTAATAAGAAACTGGTGCTCTAATTCTGCCAATCGACACGTTTGCTTGTGTGCACGGCTAATTTTAATATGGCATTTTGACAGAGGTGTAGAAAAGTAGTAAATCTTAATTGATCAGCATCTGTTTACTTGTAAAACATGTCTGTAACATCCCATTGCATCGGAATCAATAAAGGACGAATATAGGCATCGTATAATTACTTTATTTGGCCACCTAAATGAGTGATTACCGAAAAGGTGCGAAAAGTTGTGTCCGAGTATAATGTAATATGACAGTGATTTAGAACTATGCACACTAATACGGCAAATCGATTGATCGTATCTACGAAAGATGTACTTGTTAGTTGAATGGTTGAAATTATGGCTACAGAAAGCTTGTTTGACGTTTTAATATTTCAAAATTAGTTTTTGGCACAGACTACAGTTTGACACAGTACATTTTGTACTGAAAACCAGGTTCTTGTTGTCTTGCCTGATGGTGACTTTAGATATATTTAGTTAGGAAATAATACTTGCTATATGCGTTATTGGGTGGCCAAGAATGTTGACACATATATTTATAAATGGTTTTGGAGAGACGTAAGTTTTGAGAAGCAAAATTATTTTTAACGGTGACACTGTAACAATGTTAATAAATTGATGTTTTATTTTTTTATTTGATTGTCATAACTGAGATGCAGAAAAACAACAACATATTGTTAAGCAATATTCTGGTTATTTACTTGTCCCTAGTAAACTATCAGAGGTATCAATAATTCCCGTCAAGGCTTACTTATACAAAATGTGGTTGTCAATGATATATTTATATATACAATTATAATTATAAACACAAAAAAATGATGAATTAGATGTTATGAAGAGAAAAAGAAGATAAAAATCTGAAGAAAAACCTAAATTATAAAAAAAAAGAAAAATGAATTAACTGTAAATAATAAAACACAATCAACATTGCTATAACAGCACACTTGCGCTTTATAATGTGATACACAACACACAGATATGACCCTCAGAAATTTGAATTTGACCCCTGAAAATTTTGACTGAAGGGTCAATGACCCTTGAAGTTCAGAGTCTACAGAACGCCCTGTACACTTATTTTAGTTGACATATTGTAAGTTTTGTGACCTTGGTTAGTCAAGTTAGTTATCATAATATGTCTGTGGTTAATGTTGATAGTAGTTGCTTAGTTGGTAGGTATACGTACGCTACTGTAGTTAGCAAAACTGGACGTAGTTAGCAGTGAATTATGCGTTTGTTTTGCCTGAATAAAAAATATATAAAATGGTTTTGAAATGAATCAAATTACCTTTAAAAATCACTGCAAACTTATGGCCAGAAAACAATTAACCTTTACATATTTAATTGATAAGTGATGTAAAATGAATTAGTGAAACCATCAACATACTGGCAGATTAGCAACTGATTTTACACCTGTTTACTTGTTTAACATAAATGATAACCAATTAAAAATACTTCAAAGGTGTACAGCAATTAACAACAGTCAGATTTTAGTTTTAGTGACATTTTTATTTTCGTATTTTTTGTGTACACATACACATAATTGCATGTAAAAATAAAATTTTTACATGAAACTATATTTAAATGTTTCCCTTTTACTCATTTGCCATTACTCCGTTCATGATGCACAGAATGGTCTTATTTTGATAGTTATTAAAGGGACATAACTCACTTTTCGGAAAGGCCTACAGGGACCTTCTTTTTTCTGCGTAGGTGTTGAACAATCTCAGGGTCAAATAGTCTTTGAGTTTATTCACTTCAAAAGACCCGTTGTCACGGACTGATATTTCTGCTGTGCTTAAATTTCTCTGTTGTGCACATGCGCGGGAGTGCTATTTAACCAGGTGAGCTGAAATGTCAGACCAATCCTACTTGGTGTAAAATGTTAATTATGATATTTATAATATTTTGAGGCTTAAAACACAGTATTTAAGGTACTGAGACATTGTAAGTGTATTTCCAGTGGTTTGACTATGTATTGGTTCTAATGATCATTGATCCTTGTTCGTACTTGGCGAAGGCTGGCCAGCAGTGAATTGTCTTTTAATTAACTCATGTATTTGGGCATATTTATTCAATATAATGACTCCCTATTAGGAATGAATAAACATTACCTTTTTAAAATATAATTGACAATATACACGAGCTGATGTTTCTATCAGGCTAATCTCTATCATATACATGTATACTTTGAATATTTCACGTTTACAGGCTGATGTTTCTATTGGGCCTGTCTTTCTATCTCTACCAGGTATTTTGGTCAGGTATTTTGTGAACACACTAGAGGCCCCATTTATAGGCCAATCTCCATCAAACTTAGTCAGAATGTTTGTCTGCATGAAATCGTGGATGAGTTCGTAACTGGGTCACGTGGGGTCAAAAAGTAGGTCACTAGGTCAAATCTTAGAAAAAGCTTGTGAACACACTAAAGGCCCCATTAAAATATAGGTCCCATCGTCCACATGTTAACCAGTCTTTTCTATCTATAAAATTAGTTAATAAAGGATTATAGAAGTTACATGGGACAGGCCTGTTAATATGTACATTGTAAACTGTATATACAAATGTAAATATTATTCATTATTTAAATTCTTGATTTTTTAAAAAAAGATCATATTTTTAAATTGGTCCTAAAAAGGTGCCTCTAGCATCGGTTTAATAATATAACTATATGTTTTATCTTTTATTTTAACTGAATACATTTTTTTGGTTTTTAAATTATTGTAAGATGCTTTTTTACCACTATTACAAGTCCCAAAAGAGGCACTGTATAATAATATATTGTAACCTTACAATGAGGCGAAATAATCTATACTCGATGTTAATTTGGTGGACTGAAAATGAAATGTAATAAATAAAAAAGAAAAGGAAGTGCAAACTAATATTTTATACAAAACAACTTTTATTACACATGCATCTCAGCACATAAATACAACACAGATAACAAAAACACCCATACATATTATATAATAGCCTATTGTCAATCCATTAGTCATTCATAATCATCTTTATATGGTTTAATTTTTAATACTTTTAATCTACCAGACATAAGGCAACCCTCACGCCATTAATATAACACTGTGATATTTTATTTTAAACTCCCATACATTAATGCTCGCCCTATAACAATAGTTAGGGCGAGGGTAAACAAAACCAAATATTGATTGATTGAGGCCCCATTTATAGGTCAATCTTCATCAAACTTGGTCAGAATGTTTGTCTATATAAAATCCTGGATGAGTTCGTTATTGGGCCATGTGGGGTCAAAAAGTAGGTCACTAGGTTACATTTTAGAAAAACCTTGTGAAAACACTTAAGAGGCTACATTGATGGCCCAGTCTTAACCAAACTTGACCAGCATGTTTGCCAGTATGAAATCTTACATATGTTTTAAAGTGAGTCATGTGGATTCAGTAGGTTACTTGGTAAAATTCTAGAAAATATTATCAACCCAGTGGCCACACTAATGGTCCAATCTTCACCAAAGATTTCTAAAGTAAATAACTCTTAATTACTTGATGCCAGATTTGAGCCTACTAAAAGCCTGTGTCATCCGGTGAGCAATTAAGGGCCATCATGGCCCTCTTGTTTTAATAACAATTTAATAATTAAATAAGTTATGAATAAACATCAGCTTACAATGATAAGTAACAAGTTTATGTATGTGTGGTGTGTGTATGTGGGTCTGTTTGCATGCATGCATATGTATAGATGGACATGTTTATAAAATATATAATAGAAAAATGTATATGCATATTATAGATATTATGTTTATACTACACAGGGTTTATAAGCTCAGCAGGAAATCTTGGCCCATCTATAAATGGTCTCATGTTTCTATCCAAATTTTGTGCAATTGCATTGGGGCATGTAAGAAATTTAAGCATGGTAGAAATATCAGGCAGTGACAGCGTCTCGGGATCAATGAATAAACACTTATCATCCCACAATTGATTTTTGTATTGATTTTTGAACTTACCCTTTTTGTCTTTATTAATTTTAATATAAATGTACATAATGTAATGATATTTGGCCAATAATTAAAAACATTTTTATTGAAACTTATAACATGATGAAATAAGCTTCTCAGAGTGTTTGTTTTCTTTCAATTTTGGGTGATATAACACTGGGTTCATCAGATGACAGGCTTGACTAGAAACAGCCCATTCTTTTCCCCTCTCCCACCTAGATCCAGTCACATCACGCATACAGCTGTGGAAACAGTTGTCAACCTACAAACACACATGTCAGTAAAATGCTGCTGCATTTAACTACAGCAATTACGTTAGACTGACCCTGTCAAGCTTTGGTCGGGATCGTGTGTAATAAATTTAATACATTATTAAAGACTGTACTTTTTGATAACAGGCCATTAGAACTTGGAAAACATAACCAGATCACTGTCAAGCAAATAGTACCGGTAATTGTAATTACTCTCTATGTTTGTCTTTCTCCTTCATAACTGTTATTTTATCCCAGTACAATACCATGACATCTGTTATTTTCTGTCACCACAATTTTCTGTTCAATGTTTTTGCTTTCTGTCCGAATAAGAAAAAATTAAATTTACAGACTTTTTCATTGTTTGTCACAGGTTTTTTTAACACACTTAAATGTCACTAACTTACGATTTTACAATTTTTAAACAGTCTTTATATATATTGGTTGGTATTTCATCAGTTTATCAACAATCAGGTAATCCTTACTCTAACCAGTCACAATTCAAAATGGTCACTTGTGTATTGGTGACTAAACGTCCCGGGCCGCGACATACCAAAGTCGTTAAAACTGGTAGTGGTATAGCTCCCTTGCCAACGCTCAAGCAAATATAAGGGCAGTTCCACGACTGGTTGGCCTGATGTCAGGATAATGTGACTGGGTGTGATATCATGCAAGGTGTTCATGGCTTGCTATACACAGTGAAGGCAGCACTATATCTGCTTCAACTGGACACCATCTCCAGATAACTGAAATACTGTTGGTGGGACGATAATGTTATGGCTTTGGATTAATGTGTATGCGATATTCTTTGCATTAATCAGCCAGTCGCAGTTTAACATCAATCCAACCAACCACCAATCAAAGCCATTAATTTTCTGTACACTTTTTCTCTAAATAAAACCTACTGGTTTTTGCCTAATTGTCTTAGAGTTGGTGCATTCTCACCTGCATCTTGTACTTTTAAAAATGCTTCCCTTACAAATGTTTTTAATGTAATTTATAAGATTAGTTTTCAGAACATACTTGACTGTTATACATTGTTTCCATTTAGTTGAGTAAAAATATTAAAATTGTGAGCTATTTTGTATTTATTTTACATTTTAATCTAATAAAATTATAATATGGTCTTATAAAATCGAAACATTAACATTTAAAGCAGCTTAAGTAGCTCCTTTAACAAGTCATATATTAATACAATAAGTCATAATTTAAACAGCATGCCTTTAAACTGTAAATGTTATTGTATGAAGTACAACACGTAACAAAAAGACAATCAAGTTTAAGGCGACTATTAATAATGCGTAAATCAATCGGGGCTTTGCAGGTAATCTTAACATTGATTGGTTACTGTATAGTTTTGTCATAAGAGTTTAATTGTTTATAAAAATAATAATAATAATATTTTTGTTAAGGAAAAATGACATTGATCACACATTTAGTAGCATTCTTCATTGACAGTATTCTCTTGCAAATTACCACTGACCGAGTAAAGAAATGCCCCTTCTGTACCGTCACTATAAAGAGGATTATGACGATTGATAATATTGCTGTTTGTATCTCAAAATAAGAAATCATCAATTTAAGATCAAATGTAATTAAAATCATAAATCTACCGCCGCTTCTGCATAAAGTAAGGCTAACAATGTCAATTATGGCCAGAAATGAAACATTTTACAATGAGAAAAAAAACAACACTAAATGTAATGAAAAATTATCTTTTTATGTGCCACAATGATATAAATTAGTTCCAAATGTTCGAATGTGATTTGAATACACTTAACAAATATTCTTTTATTGTTTTAGGATTTGATTAACATCCCTATTTGAATTATAATTTTGTCTAATTTGGTGTTACTTGCTACTGTTCAGTGGGCATGTCATGACAGAGAAATGAGTTGCCCTAATTTTATTAAACAATGCCCTGTTATTATATTTTTAGCCACAGAATACCATCTTGGCTTGTTAAAAGCAAAGTTAGCAAGATACAGGCAACAGCTTCTTGAACCAACTGGCAAATCTGGAGCGAAGGTCAGTTGAACTTTGTTTTCACCTCATCTTTATATATTCTGCTTGAAAAGCACTATATATCTTTTTCACTTACTTTATATCAAGCTAATTATGTATATTGACCCTGGCTATGATTTAGTGTTGTCCTTGATTTAAATGTTTACCTTTTGTAGATGTGTTTCTGCTGCCACTAACCATATACATCTGTAATTAGTATTGAATAATTATTGTTAAATATTTCAATTAAATCTGTGAACAAGTATTTCTGCAAATTGTGTTTACAATGTAAGGTCTTGTCATTAAATGTTTGTACAAATATCTTTCTTTAAACCATGGTACTGTAATGCTTTTTTTTTTCTTCTTTAAAATGCTTTTTGTTTACAATGTTTGCTTATAGGGTGATGGCTTTGATGTTATGAAGTCAGGGGATGCCAGAGTGGCCTTGATTGGATTCCCCTCTGTTGGAAAGGTAAGTAACACTTATATTGTCAACTTATAACCTCTTAGCAATTATTTAGGTTTAAATCATAGTCTGTACAAAAATTTTCTTGTCAGTTCTTCTAATTGAATTCCATTGCATTATTAGTTTAAACACAATTACAGTAGTTTATGCTTCACATTTGCGCAAAGGAGCTCAGCAGGAAGGGAGTTAAGTAGTAAAATTAGGGTTTAAGTGCTTCAAAACTGGGGGTTGAGGATTCGAATCCCTGAATGGACATGCATGTTCAACTTTTTTTCTTCTTACTATTTCACATTGACAATTATTTTTGCATCACTCTTCCAGATTAGGAAGGAAACTTGTATGGTTTTTGACTTTTAATTTTGTACACATTTTAATTGATTGTATTTGCCTCATGCTTTAAGAGCATATGCTCCAGTTGTGTCCTTTTTACAAAAAAAAAACCACAACGGAAACCATATCATTTTTTAAATTTTGATATGTTCAGCATACATAGAATTACAAAATATTAGACAATGAAAAAAAAATTATGAAAGAGTTTGTCTAATTTGAGAAAAATAACTGATTTTATTTGCATAAAAAATTGTGGTCAAATTATCACACATAGTCAATTTTTATTTTATATTTAAATACATTATAAACATGGAAAAGTGCTTGAAACATACACAGAAAAAGTCTGTGACCCTATTGTCAGTGTAAGGCTTTAACCAAAACAACAAGCTCATAAACCCCCCTCTTTATCTTTCCACATTGTTTCTTTAGCATTTAACAATTATTTTCTTAAGCTCGTTTCTGAACATGTATATTTTGATAATCTGTCATCAGAGGGAAACCTAAAAAAAAGGATTAAAGTAACACAAATAACATTAAAAATGACATTTTTGAAGAATTTATGTAGATTATTCATTGGTAACATGAACATGAAGAGACAATTTTGTGCAGGTTATCAAAGGAAACTGGATTCCTGGTATGGGATACATTTAGGGTTGGTTCTTCCTCTGTTTTAGAACATAATATTCATGTTCTTCAAGTACGCATGGCTTGAAAAGAAAAAATAAATTAGGAGTAAAATAAGATGTAATCAGATATTTAGCAAATTATGTATAAATGTTGCTAAAGCCTATGGATGTGGGTAGATGTAAAGTTAATTGTTAATAGATTTGGAAAGAATACACATTAAGAACAATTTCTTTCAGATTTGAATAGTCTAACAACAGTGGTAGTTTTCAAAATCATCTACACAATGAGTTTACCGGACCTGGTAGTGCAATTGGTAGAGCGTCGGCTCCAGGTATGGGAGGCCCTGGGTTCAAGCCCGGGCCGCGACATAACAAAGTCGTTAAAAATGGTAGTGGTATAGCTCCCTTGCTAACGCTCAAGCAAATATACGGGTAGTTCCACGACTGGTTGTTCGGTGTCAGGATAATGTGACTGGGTGTGGTATCATGCCAGGTGTTCACGGCATGCTATACACAGTGAAGGCAGCACTATATCTGCTTCAAGTAGACACCGTCTCCAGATAACTGAAATACTGTTGGTGGGACGATAAACCCAATAAACAAACAATAAACAAACACAATGAGTTAATGCAGAAGTTATGCCTAAATTGCTCAAACCAGTGGAAAAATACATTTACATGCAATTAATGGAGACAAACTGTCAGATACCACCTTTAAACAAATTTAATTTTTATTTTTCAGTCAACCCTTCTAAATACAATAACAACAACATTCAGTGAGAGTGCCGGCTATGAATTTACAACCCTTACCTGTATACCAGGTGTGATAGAGGTGAGTTATAGAGGTTCAGACACCAAAGGTTATTTTTTTTATTTGCAAAGCTCTTTAAAAAGGGCTGTAGGAGTTATAAATTATATATACCATCTTATAAAATGCTATATGATCTATTAAATCTGTGAAAAGATATTTAAAGTTACTTTTTTTCCCATAGAATTGCGACTTTATTTAGCAATTGTGCCATTATAGTTATTACACATTTGAAATTGTTTCATAGAGAAAGAAATTTTGCAATTTCAAAGTACTGTTATTTTTTGACAGTGGGTTGCAGCATGTAATTGTATTTGTTTTTCAGTACAATGGCGCTAACATACAGCTTCTTGATCTGCCAGGAATCATCCAAGGAGCCGCACAAGGTAGGAAATAGCTTGTGGAAATTGCTGATGAAAACAGCCAGTGGCCTGTTGCAGAGCAATTAGTGTTGCTGACTCGAAACTTCTAAACCTATCACCACTTGGGTTTGAGGCCCTGTCTGGTCCAGAAGTTGCACTGGGATGGTTCCAGCTAAACTGCAGTGGGCCATCGGTACTATCCAGACATTTGTCTAGGTTCTTTAAAAGCATATGTTTGTAAAAACACTGAAGTACATTTTGTGTATTAATTTTGGATAAAAGTGCTTCTAGGAGCTGTCTAATCAGCATCTACCTTTCTTGCTGCCTAATCTTTATCATTATGTTTTGTTACCTTTAAATGAATTGTAAATCAATAACAAAGAATTGAGCTTTGGTTATAAAAAAGATGAATCAAACAGAAAGGTAAAAATGTCTCGTGTAACTAAGATTTTTCAGGCTAAATATTTTTTATACTGTAGGCAAGGGTCGAGGTCGTCAAGTGATAGCTGTGGCTCGCACAGCTGATCTTGTCATCATGATGTTGGACGCAACAAAGAAAGAAGTACAGAAGTGAGTATAGATTGTAATTTATTTTACTTCATTTTCCTTATCATTTTACATTTTATTTTTTAACCAGCAAAGGTAATTTCTTTTCAGCTATTTTATGGCTCTCAAAAAAACCCCACACAGTTTATTTGGGCAATATTTTGTTTTCTTTTTCTGTATAAAATTGTTTACAAAACCATTTTTGCTAAAACTTGAATATGTCATAAAGTACTGTATTGTTGCATTATCCTTGTCTATTTTATCAGAATGTAAAGTGTAATTAATTAAATGTTGGCTACAAAAATATAATTTTGGTAACTATCAGTTAGTTCAGTAACTTTAACTATTACTGAATATTTCAAAAGGTCTTACTAAATATAACCAGAACTGGTAGCGCAATTGGTAGGGCAACGGCTCCAGGGCCACGACATACCAAAGTCGTAAAAAATGGTAGTTGTATAGCTCCCTTGCTAACACCCAAGCAAATATAAGGGTAGTTCCATGACTGGTTGGCCCGGTGTCAGGATAATGTAACTAGGTGTAGTATCATTCCATGTGTTCACAGCATGCTATACACAGTGAAGGCAGCACTTTATCTGTTTCAAGTGGACACTGTTTCCAGATAACTGAAACACTATTGGTGGGATGATACCAAATAAACAAACTAACTAAATATTGTAGAACAAAACATTTCATATTGTTGTTGGTTATCCACAGGGAACTGCTCACTGCTGAGTTGGAAAGTGTGGGAATCAGACTCAACAAAAAGAAACCTAACATTTACTACAAGGTATGTAATCAAACATGAAAGGTACCTTTAATACAGCTACTGGCTTTATACAACTCTATAATAATAGGCTTTTTTGTCTTGATGTTTAACTGCAAATGCTTGAAGACAAAATCTTTGTTTGTGAAATTTAAAGTATAAGCAGAAACAATAAGCCATATATTACAATGGTTGTATTTCCTGATTCATGATCATTATTGATTTTTCCCTTGTTTAATATTTACTTTCCAATTGGGGTGCCTGTGGCGTTGTAGTAGAATCGCCCATTTGTAATTCTTCTGACTGCTTAGCCTCTCACCGTGTAGATTCTAGTCTTGTTTTGGGCGAAGGACTTAGTGTAAGAAGGACTTCCAACTGGCTTGCAGTGCACTGGTGGTTCTACCCAGACTTGTGTCTGGGGTATTCCTCCACCAAAAAGGTGGACATTGCTATATTGATCATAAATGGTTGCTGCAATGTATTTCAAAACAAAACGAACAAACTTCAAAGTAAATTGTGTATGCAATTGTTGTCATTACAGGAAAAGAAAGGTGGAGGCATCTCTTTCAACTCAACAGTGCCTTTAACGAAGACTAATGAGAAAATGGTCCAGCTTATATTACACGAATACAGTATCCTTGCACTTATTTGCATATCTGTTTGTATTAAATCTCAGACAGACAGATCTAACCTTTGAATTACAAAATCTTTAAATATTTAAACATACATTACTGTTGAAGGTAAATCCTTGGAGTGATCATTTTTTCCTTGCTATTTCTGATATATGCAAGGTAGAAACCTATCATACAGCTACAAATATACAGAAACTCTCCACCTTTATAGTTTTATGGGTTTCTTGCTCTCTTATATTACGAATGTCTCACTCCTAAAGATTTTATTTTAATTAGAGGTAGACTTCATTAAATCACAAGTGCGTGTCTTCAACATCATCTGCAGCGAGTTGTTGGTTCCAACTAGATCTTTTGGCTGTCTTTTTCAAAATTATGACCGTAGTTATGTCTGCGCAACTCACACATGATAATATTTGGAATAATAGTAAGTTCGGTAGGCTGTTTATCTTGATACTTTCATCCTTCTCAAACGAAAAAAACACATCACTTGTAAAGAAAGACTTCTTGACCAGCTGTAGAAATATTTAATGCTGAGGTGGTATTCAGGGAGAATGGTACTGCTGAGGACTTCATTGATGTTGTTGTTGGAAAGAGAGTCTACATGCCCTGCTTATATGTAAGTTTGTTGTGTTGTTGTTTTTGTAAACTACTGGTATGATGCTTGATGCTTCTTATATTTTGTCAAGTGCAGGACATTAAAAAGACATCAAGATAGTTACAAAAATAAAAAAATAATACTGATAATATAATCATAACCAAAGTAAAATTGCAAACAAACATTGCAATCAAACATTGCAAATCATTGTGACATGCTGAGATAAATAAGCAATGAGCTACACTCAAGACAGCTTACCATAAAAAACTTAAGGATGTTTCTGTTTAATGTTTCCAAAACAAAATTAATTACCACTCTCATCTAATGCTCTCCTGGTGCATAATGTATAATGAAATAAAAAAAAAATACTATTTTCTCCTATTTAAAAAACCCCAACAACTTAAAGTTGCAAATAAAGAAAGCAATTATTTACTTTAA
Source organism: Sinonovacula constricta (assembly GCA_007844125.1). NCBI lineage: Eukaryota > Metazoa > Mollusca > Bivalvia > Cardiida > Solecurtidae > Sinonovacula > Sinonovacula constricta. The sequence continues at coordinate 36,442,822 of CM017555.1, forward strand.
CCTTATTGAAAGTTCCTCCAGTGGAACTTATGATTCAATGTATGTTTCTGTAGGTCTACAACAAAATTGATCAGATTTCAATAGAGGAGGTGGATAGACTAGCAAGGACCCCTGATTCAGTTGTAATGAGGTGAGTTTGAGTGCCAAATAAGTTACTTAAATAAAATATAAGAAAATAAAACATGAAGATTAAGGCTATTTCTTTTTTTAGCCATCTCATCATGCATATACATGTATGTGTAATATATTGACCAATTTTAGTTGAGTCCAACCTGAGATGTAATTTTAAGAATGTAGAATGCTCTAAGAAAGATGGTTAGATAAGATGTTGCTCTAGGTAGGAAAAAGACTAACTTCTCCAATTTGTCAGCATAAAAATGACCCAAATTTGGGCAGAATAATAACCTTTTTCCCAATTTCAGATTTTGGGCTGATCATGTGACATGACCTATGCAATGGATACAGGTTACACAAAAGTGACACATTGTGTTTACTTTGGGTTTTCCCCTGTAGACTATTGTATTTAAAAACATAAATACATTTTAATTTATCCAAAATCTAATCATTCCTTATTGCTGTATGTTATTTCCTATTTACATGAAATCTTCATGTAGGTGTATTTATTATGTGGTGACCTTTTTATTTGCACATCTTTCCTCTTTGACTCTGATATAGTTATACTGTTTTCTTTCTAGAAGACAGCTTTATTTTCATTCAAAATTAAAAAGAGATATTACAAATATGTTAATGTTGCAATATCATTTTTGATATGTTAATTATGTTCTTTCTTTAGTTCTTTATACAGGGGATAAATAAATAATATTCATGTGAAAACTCTATAATAAGACTATAGTGTAACTGGTAATGTGTCATGCATGGTTTCAGCCCAAATCATCCATTGGAAAACTGGTCTGTTATTAAACCTCAGCTTCGGGGTTTACTGTTCAATAGTCTCATTTTTGTATCTTCTTTTATCATACTTGAATTCTATCACAGTTAAAGAGCATTTCCTTATTTGATTGGTACTAAGTTATATATACTCCAGTTCTTCTCACTGTCTTGAACTCTTGATACTGTCAAGATAATGTTTTTTAACTAATCTATGTCTTTCTTGCTTTTCTCTAATTTGTATGTGTATTAATCCTATTTATTATTAGAGTATCATCAGGTTTTAAATTGATGAATATGAAATCTTGATTACCAATATTAATTTAGGTTGAAATTCATGGAAATGTTTTTACTTTCAGTTGTAACATGAAGCTAAATTTGGACTACCTGCTTGAGCGAATATGGTCATCATTAGCACTTGTCCGAGTATACACCAAGAAAAGAGGGGGTAACTAACTGATGTCATATATAAAAAATATTTTTTGTTTTAGTCAACACTTGGGTGACCAATAAAACACCTCGGTGTAAAACTGAGTGAATATTTCTGCTGATTACATTTAACCTTGTGAGAAATTTAGTGTATAAAATGGATTGATAGCATACATTTTAGTAGTTGTAGTTACACTTTGCATGTCAATTTTACTTCAGTTGTACTTTAATATTGTGGTTCCTTTGAGGCAGGTATTGCAAGGAGTGTTGTTTTGGACAGAAATCTAAATTACTAATACCATCAGTTCTATTAAAAATAATAATTCTGGAGAGTTTTGCATTTGTTGAATTACAGTTAATTGAAATTTGTTAACAATATGTTCTGTATATTATATAGAACCCCCGGACTTTGAGGGAGGCCTCATTCTCCGTAAAGGATGCACAGTAGAACATGTGGTATGTGTTATATCCTAATTCTCTTAAGTGTATTTTCACTTTGCTGACTTCAGTTTATTTTCAGTGTAGGTTATAAGCATACTAAAACCTCCCTGTTATAATCAGTATTGATTGTAGGGAGAAACACATATAGAAAACAGTAACACTAAACACTGAACAGTTTTACTTTTCCATGATTCTATGAGTGTTTTGAAAGTATACGTAGAACCTTATGGAAATGTTTCAGAAATAACAAGTATTTTCATCTGCTATTATAATATATTAACCTTTAATTTGCTGTATAGATTGCCTACACTTGTAATTGTGTTAAAGCTTCTAAAGTTTGAAGGCATTTAAAGGTTTCCTACATCTCATCATGTTTGAGGCAATGGACTTAGGAGCTTCGAGATCTCTTATATGAGATTCTACTGCAGTAACTGGATAGGAGACTAAGCACAGGTGATGATGGTGGAGGAGGATAGTGATGATGATACTAGTAGTTGTGACGATGATGATGTTAAATACTTATCTATTATTGATGTTACTTTCCTTTACAGTGCCACACTATACACAGAACTCTGGTAGCTGACTTCAAGTATGCATTAGTATGGGTAAGTGGTTACTGTACTTAAGGCAAACAGGTTTGTAGTGATCATATGTCAAGTTCTCATGATGCAAAAACAAGCAAGGTGTCATAACAAAGTTCTCAAAACCAATGTAAATGCGCCATATATTTTGGAATAGAAGGTTTTACCTCAGGATTGATATCCATGACTTTCATCTAAGTGAAGAGTAAAAAGTGTGTAAGTGTACATACTGCGATTTGTGCTACAATGTAAATATTTAGGTTCAGAACATTTTTTTCTTTTTATTTCTAGAGATAAATTTTACATAACATTGTATTTTTAAAACTTAATGCATTTATATGATTTATGATATTTTTAAAGTTTGATGTTTTTGGTAAAGCAACATTTTAAAGTTAGTTTAATCTGTGTAGTAGGCCTGTAGTCACTAAGCTAAAATTTATTTTAATTTCCCTTCAAATGAATACTATTGCTTGTCTTTGAAACAAAACGTCTGGTGAGATATGTACAGTTATTTGTCTTAACTGTACTAACTTAAGAAAGTTATGAGAAAAAAATACCTCAAAATGTCTAATATAGGTATAACAGAATAACTTTTGAATAGGACATGTCATTCTTCAGAAGTAAAATATTCAGGAAAATATATTTTGAAGTGGCCAATGCTAGGACTAAAATGAAAATGTTTCTCCCTATTGCTTATTATTATTCCCTAATGTGTACAGCTTATATAGCATATTTTTCAGCATTTCAATTTACCATTGAAATTGTCAACATACAGGGCTTATACAGTGAACTGTATTCTAACATTGGTGTGGATTATTTCAGGGGCGAAGTGTAAAGTTCAATCCCCAACGTGTGGGCATCCACCATCTGATGGCTCATGATGATGTCATACAGGTGGTGAAGAAGTAGACACAAGTCCAACCTAGGTGCCAACTGATGTTATTAATAATCGACAAATCATCTATAAAGAATCCTATATTATATGACCTAGGGCAAAAGTTAAAAATGGATAATCTCGAGTCTGTGACCTTTTTTTCAATATTTTCCGTATCTGTTTAGTCAAATGTCAAATACAATTCAAGTCTAACCAATGTGATGGCTTAGAATAAACTTAGAGCATGAGTATGAGACTATTTTTCAGCATCTTTTTGGATTGATTGTCAAAAGTGTTCATATTTGACCAATCAGATGCATCTTTTAATGACTTCAGACTCTGGATCTTGTATGCTATGGATATTTAAAAAGAATTTACATGCAAACTTCATCATGAAGGTTTCATTTGTGCATCGTAAGTGCTTTGTCTATCATCCCTCGAGTTTGTGTTACATTATTGTCTTAAAATTATACATGCCAATACGTTAATTTTGAATGATTAGGTTGTGGCAGTTTTGTAATAATGAAAAGTTTTGAGTACATGTGCTTAGTGTTTCTTGTTAAACCAGGAATTGTCACAGACATGTTAACTTGAGGGGCAGTTACCAGATAAGTTATTTGTTAAATGTTTGTAAATTGTTTAACAGAGTGGTGTAAACAAAATGTAAGGTTTGATTTTTCTGAAATATTTAAAAAAAAAAAAATTATTTTGTCTACCTTAACCTTTCATTTTCTTATAAAATATAAAGAAAACATCTCCTTTGAACAGTTCTATTAAAAACAACACAAAGATGTCAGGAATGTACTTAAAAGTCCTAATTATATATTTTAAAAATCTGAATTAAATAATCTTAGTTTGTTCTCAGTTGCTTCAAAGATGGAAAATCATTGCACAAAACCTGGTGTTGCTAGTAACAGCACATCTTTTCTATAAGGTAATTTAAAACATAAGTCTTACATCTCCCTTTATTATTGCATTATAAAACTATCTAAATTGAGTATGCATTTGTTTTTAATTAATACCCAGGGTTTAAAATTATGGACTGCTTGATCTTTTACTTGCCATATTAACTCCTATTCAAATAAATTTCTGATGTATATACATCTTTTCTTTTTATAAATGGTATTTAGATAAGTCATCTTTATAAATAACTCCAGTTTTTCATGTTATAATAGCAAACTATTGTCGTTTTATAATTAGAAATGATAACCTTTCAGAGGTATGAGTTTACTCTTAGTAAAGATGATTATTGTAACAAATTAAATGGGAAGATAAGAAAATACTCTATCTCACCTTTCATCCTTTTATAACCATTTATAGATTAAATTTGAGGTTTCAACTAAGTTCCCTTACAGAAAACCCTTTTCTTAATAAAAGAATAATATTATCAGATTATTGTAACTCAAAAACTAGTTACCAACAGAAAAAACAGGAATAATATTGATTCTTAATCCCTGTAATTGTGGCCAAGCAACTCCCGATTGATTGTCCCTATAATAGCTCACTCTTCTATATATAGAGATAGGATTCACCTTGCTGAAATCAATAACAAGACAAGGCAAGTGTTATACTAGTCTATGACACAACAACCTGTTACCAAGACCTCTTCATTACTCAAATTTTCTTTTATATTATAGTGTCAGACTATTATTCTGTCTTCTATTATTAGTTGAAAGAATTTTTATAATAAAATCATGGAATAATTGTGTTCAAACAATTTAAGCCATTAGAAACTATACTGAAAAGTTAAGACAGTAAATACAGGACTGTCCTAATGTTACAAGCGGTTTCCTCGTAAGCTTAAAATCAGGGAAAACATGTGCTGGGTGTGTGTCAAACGAGCTGTTAAATGATATTTTGCTGAATTGAACCACTGCAGCATGGGTCAGGTATGGGCACTAAGGATAGGAGCATCATTTCATCTTTTAACATCACAACATTAATGAAGAGGATAGAAGTCAAGGAGTAAAATACCAAAAGCAAAGATGGGTCACTGTCCTAGTAGGATGTTAAATGGCAGATACCTCATATGATATCAGCATGCTTAATGCTGGAGCTAATGTAAATGTTGTTGCAAGGCCTTTTAGCATTCAAGAGCAGACAAGTTATGGCCTTAAGGCAAGATCTAGAGAAACATCATAGACGACAGACCTTGTGCAGAAAAACGCTACATGAATTCTCTTTATTATGACATAATCTCGATGTTATTATTATACCCCCACCACAAAATTTGTGTGTGTGTGGGGTGGGGCGGGGGGAGGGGGGGGGGGCTATAATGGATTCACTTTGTCCGTCCGTCCGTCTGTCTCTATTATCGTGTCCGCTCTATAAATCCTATACCAATTGAAGGATTTTCTTCAAACTTGGCTGAAATAATGTTCACCTCAACAAGGGGATGTGCAGAACCCATGTTGCCCATGTGTCAGGTCAAGGTCACAATTGAAGGTCAAATATCAAACAATCAAATATTAGACATTATGTCGTGTCCAATCTGTAAGTCCTACACTAATTGAAAGATTTTCTTTAATCTTGGCTCAAATGTTCACCTCAACAAGGGGATGTGCAGAACCCATGTTACTCTTTTGTCGGCTTAAGGTCAAGGTCACACTTGAAGGTCAAAAATTGAAATATTGAAAATATTCTTAAATTTTAACATGTATTTGAATATTTCTGAAACTAGAAAAAGTATTTGCTTGAAACTCAAAATATATATGAAGTGTCACAATTAGGATATGCAGGTCAAGTTTCATAACTCTGTATTGCATTTTGACAAAGTTATGCCCCTTTTAAGTCTTCAAATTTACATACAATCAAGTATTAGACAATATGTCGTGTCCTCTCTGTAAATCCTACACTAATTGAAAGATTTTCTTTAATCTTGGCTTAAATGTTCATCTCAACAAGGGGATGTGCAGAACCCATGTTACTCTTTTGTCGGCTTAAGGTCAAGGTCACACTTGAAGGTCAAAAATTGACTTAGAAAATATTCTTAAATTTTAACATGTATTTAAATATTTCTGAAACTAGAAAAAGTATTTGCTTGAAACTTAACATATATATGAAGTGTCACAATTAGGATATGCAGGTCAAGTTTCATAACTCTGTATTGCATTTTGACAAAGTTTTGCCCCTTTAAAGTCTTCAAATTTACATACAATCAAGTATTAGACAATATGTCGTGTCCGCTCTATAAATCCTATACTAATGGAAGAATTTTCTTTAAACTTTACTCAAATGTTCAACTCAACAAGGTTATGTGTAGAACCCATGTTACCTTTGTGCTGGCTTAAGGTCAAGGTCACACTTGAAAATCAAAATTGACTTAGAAAATGTTCTTAAATTTTAACATGTACTTGAATATTTCTGAAATTAGCACAGGTTTTTGCTTGAAACTTAAAAGATATATGACGTATCACAAGTAAGATATGCAGGTCAAGTTTCATAACTCTGTATTGCATTTTGACAAAGTTATGCCCCTTTTTAAGTCTTAATTTACTTACAATCAATACTAGACAATATGTCGTGTCTGCCCTATAAATTCTATACTAATGTAAGGATTTTCTTCAAACTTAACTCAAATGTTCATCCCAACTGGGCAATGTGCAGAACCCATCTTACCCTTGTACCAGCTTTGTCAAGGACATTGGTGGGGGTATGAATCGCATTCAGCGATAGTTCTAGTTTAATGCCAGGACCTGAATTAGCACTTGGTTCCATTATCAAAATGCAACTGTACAGATCGAGTAAACACTTAAACTGGACACAACAACAGTGGTCTAGGGCACCCACGAGTCACGTTTTAATGTCTAAATGCTAGATGGAAGGTTGCGTGTATAGAAGCACAATGGAGAACACTGATGCAGAGAGCATCATCAAACAGTTCATAAGAGGCAGCATAATTGTTTGGGGAGGCAATTCCTACCCTGACCTCACTGAACTGGTTACAGTGAAAGAAAACCTTACCGCAATGCGCTATCGTGATGATATTGTTAGACCTGTCATTCTGCCATACATTAGACATGGCAACTTGAGGTTATGCATAAGGGTAAGGCCAGACCCCACATTGCCAGACTAATACTAGAATTTCTGGAACAGAATGCTATTAACATGTTCGACTGGCCATCCAGATCACCTGACTTATTACCCATCAAACACCTCTGGGACTATCATGGACGTGGGGTGTGTCGTGGTGATGTCATGGAACTCAAGCAGGCCTTGCATCAAGAATGGCTGAACATTCCATTGTAAGAGCAAAAGTCCACTCTAAAAATTACTCACTAAACTTGTTTTCAGTATAGTTTGTAGTGGGGTCAGCTAAGTGGATATGGGCTAGTCCTGTACCTGTACACAAGTTCAATAGCGATTCAACAATTAAACTTCTTTAAATTTAGTAAGTACTCTTCGTATCTTTTTACACAGATGAGTAAGCATGATAACAGAAAGTTTCACCCTACTGAAATCATTCCATTACCTGTTAATTAAATTTTAATATTCTTTTTAATGCCTTAATGCAAACTTTTTTAATCTGTTTAGTTGTAAACCACCTAATGATCAATGACCATAACATACAAGATTGCAAAAAATATTAGAATACAAGCACTACAAAATGATGGGCCATGATGGTCCTTAATCGCTCACCTGAGGACACAGGCTTTAAGTGGATTCATATCTGGTATCAAATAATTAAAGAGTTATTTACTTTAAAAATCTTTGGAGAAAATTGGACCATTAGTATGTCCACTGGGCTGATAACATTTTCTAGAATTTTACCTAGTGACCTACTGAATCCACATTACCCAATTTAAAACATATCTAAGATTTCATACTGGCATTCTGACCAAGTCTGGCGAAGACTGGGTCATCAGTGTGGCCTTTAAGCATTTTCACAAGTTTTTTCTAAAATTGGACCTAGTGACCTAGTTTTTGACTCACATGACCTTGTTACCAACTCACCTAAGATTTCTTTCAGGCAAACATTCTGGCCATGTTTAGTGAAGATTGGGCCTTAAGGGTGGTCTCTAGTGTGTTCACAGTGGTTTTCAGAAATTTTACCTAGTGACCTTTTTTTACCTCACGTGACCCAGTTACGAACTCAGATAAGATTTCATGCAGGCAAACATTCTGACCAATTTGGCAAGATTGGGCCATAAATGCAACCTTTAGCTTGTTCTAAAATTTGACCTAGTGACCTACTTTTTGAACTCACGTGACCTAAGGAAAAACACATCCTAACACAAACATTCTGGCCTTTTAGTTTGGTGAAAATTAGACAATAAATGTGGCCTCTAGTGTTTTCCTAAGGTTTTTCTAAGATTCTACCTAGTGACCTACTTTTTTGACCCCACGTGACCCATTAACAAGCTCATCCAAGATTTCATGCAAACATTCTGACTAAGTTTGGTAAAACATGGTTAAAAAATGTGGCCTCTAGTGTGTTCACAAGCTTTTTTCTCTATGCAAGATGTCATGCAGATAAACATGCTGACCAATTTTGAGATGATCGGGCTATAAATGTGGCCTCTGGTGTGACCCAATAATGAACTTGTCCAAGAGTTCATATAGACAAACATTCTGACCAAGTTGAAGATTGGATAAAAACTGTAGCCTCAAGCATGTTCACAAGCTAAACTGTTGATGTAGCATGATGAACAAAGGGGTATCAGAAAAGCTCACCTTGAGCACAATAAAGAGAAAATGGAACCTTGGAAGACAGTTGGTAAAAGGATCAACTGGGGTTCTTAACTGTTTAAAGTCTTACCAGGGGATTTGCTTGAACGAAGCAGTCAAAGCACTGATGTATACTTACAGCTAAGTAATAAATACAGAAAAAACACCTAGCTAAGTAATAAATACATTTAAAAAAAATAACTCGAGTCTTTGTAACCTTCAGATTTAGGTCAATACTTTTATTTACGTTTATTAGACTTCCAAGATTGCTACTCAACAGTGTTTTTGACATGCATCACAATGACCAATATAGCGATGTCAGGCTATTTTGGCAAAGGAAGACCCCAGACAGATGCCTGGAACCACTAATGAAGTCAGCTGGAAGACTGTTCTACATCAAGTCCTTCCCTGCAAAAGGACCAGAATCCATATAGTGGGAGGCTAAGCAGAGGAGTAACGAGTGGGTAACTTTACCAGTAGGCCTCTTATAATAGTATGAACAATATAGCCTATCTGGTAATGTGTATCAAGTACAAACACTAACATTATGGGTATAAATACCCTCGTGCAAGTAATTAAGATGACCAATTTGAAATATAAAAAATTACGATTTAACTATACTAGGAATTTCACTATACATGTTGTAACAGGGATTTGCCTGCACTTTTGCCGACACTGTGCAGCGGCATTTCTATCATAATAGCACAGGGGCACTAATGAGGTGCCCAGGGACTGAAACTGGCTGGTCCATTACACAGACACTGATGAGTCTGGCGTAATGCTGTCCCCTTAGCGTTAGGAGGGAAGCCACTACTACCAACTCTTTTGTTTGACCCGACGACCTACCACTTGAGCTATTGCAGCCGATCATGTTATAAATATACTTTACAGCATACAAATGCATGCGCCCTTGTTTTTTTTATTTTTCTTAATTGACTTCAGAACTGTTAATGGGAAGGTTTGTAGGCAAACAAATCTTTACTCACTTATTTTCATGAAGATGTTCCTCACTTTGTTACACTATTTTTATGATAGATTTGCTCCCAATGAATGGTAAAAAGAATTTTACTTTCTCTAAAGATTTAACAATGCATTTAGCTTAGATGTTTTTAGGGCATTTCACTTGGCATATAGTAAAACGGTTAAGTTTAACACAAGTTATGTTAAAGATACATTTTGTGACTAAAACAAGATTCCAAAGTAACAGTATTGTTACATTTCAATTGAATAACCCTTAGGAAAAGTTGTGTCAGATTCTCTGAACAACATTGCGATTCCATTATGAAATTTAAACTTTGAAACTGCTAATTTAAATGTGTCATATCTTCAATTTGTACACTAATCACATCTGTTCTCACCAATCATTTACACCACAAAAAAAAAATATTTTTCAGGTTTGCATGGGGAAAAATGCTTAAATCATAGTACTTTACAGGAAACATGCTTTGGGCTATTAGTAAATTATAATTCTATTGAATTATTTTGAATAGTAGCTTCTCTAAGAATTTAGAAATGCTATGTGTAAAACGAGTTTTGCTGCAGCATTGTTATCGTTATGAAGTGTCGATTCTACAAAATGCAACAGTATCTATACCTTAATACTTAAGATAAATAAAGTGAAGTTACGACACATCAGAAACATTATGGTGCTGATAAGCAGGACATGGTTTTTGTCTGTTTTTCCAAGATTTTTGTGCAAGATGCTATATATACAGCCAATTTTAAAATAGTACAATACAGGTTTTCATTATGCATGTACCAATAGTGTAGTGATATTCTACCTTTCTTGCTACCATGAAGCAAGCACAAATTTATTGAAAAATATTTTATCATGAATTAAAACTGGCAATAAAAGATAAAATGATGTCCACATTATAATCATTTATTCCCCATATGTAGGGTGCTTGTGTTTAGCATGGTTAACAACCAATAATTGGCATTTGCAGGCCAGTTAGGATGTGACAAAACAAAGAAAAGTGGAATAGCAAACATTATAAATTTCTATTTTGCACACACAATTTATCATCGGATAAAAATTGACACATAACAAATTTCAGTTGCATTTCTAATACATGTCCTAAGTGTCCCAATATATCACAAGTCCTCTGAACATGACATATGATCCCTGTGGTAATAATGTTCAGTCAATCATAATTTGCTACAGATGTCCTAAATTCTGCTTATGTTTACTGGCTTAGACGCCATTTAATGTAGAAGTCCTTGAATTGATCAAAGCCAGACAGGACACCAGCGCCTGCCACACCTCTGAGGATATTTGCACCAGCTCCCTTCATGAGTGACATGAAGCCCTCAGCCTTGATGATCTTCATGGCGCAGTCCACTGATCCCTTGTACTTGACAGCCTCACCAGATGTCATCATCATTCTTCGTCGGATGGTATCAATGGGGTAAGACACCAAACCAGCGCTAATAGTGACAATGTAACCAAGAGCAAAAGAGGCTAAGAAGCTCTTGCTGTCTCCCAAAAGAATTGGCTTCAGGGTATCATAGAAGCCGAAGTAGCAACCTCTGTATACAATGATTCCGACACAGGAGATGACGAAACCTCTGTACAGACCAACAACGCCGTCTGAGGCAATGGTTTTCCTGTAGACATCAACCATGCCATTGAACTGGCGCTCACCACCCTTCTTTCCTGCCTTGGCGTCATTGGCAAGACGTGTTCTGCAGTAGTCAAGAGAGTAGACAAAGACGAGGGACATGGCACCAGCAGCTCCACCAGATGCTACATTTTTGGAGAATTTGATGGCATACCCATCTGTTGGTCTGCTCTTAAACATGCTCTTGATCTGGTCCTTGAAGGCAAAGTTCAGGGCCTGAGTTGGGAAATATCTGATGCAGTTGGCCAAGTTGCCACGCCAGAATGGAAGAACACCTTCATTTCTGAAGGTCCTCATGGTGCAGTCAATGACTCCCTTGTAAGGCTTGTCCAGTCGGCCAGTCTTAAGCATCTCATCCTGGTTTTGGACAAGCAGCTTAACACGCTCGATGGGGGCAGCAGCTGTTTTGGAGATGATGGCAGCGGCACCACTAAGGCAGAAGTTCTCCATAAAGCTGATCTTATTTTTATCTGCCATCTGAAAAGAACAAAGGAAGTTTCAATGGATATGGCTTTAAATAATAACAATTAACAAATAAAAACTAACAGCAAAGGTGACCAATTTACATGGCTATTTTATAGGTGACAGTCCTATTTTAGAAAGCCCAAGCAACCTTGTAAATGCCTATTTGACATGGTCTTGTCAAAATATTGTGTTAGTCACTTCTATGAGAGGATCAATCATGTAATCTGAACTAGTAACAGAACCATAAAGAATGGCAGGTCTAATTCTTTTACCTTAAACAATCACAATCATTAATTCAAATCTTTTGAAATTAAGTTTGTGAAATAATTTTTTCTCCAAGACAGTGGGCTTTATTCTGAATTATGCTACATCATTCAAAGAAGTAATATCATTTAAAATGGAAACTTATCTATAGTTATCTGAAATGGATTTAAAGTTCACATAAATGAGCACCTGTGCTCACTAATTGACATTTGAGCGTTACCCCACCCACAAATCGTTCAAGGTCACGTGGTGTTCTTGCCACCTAATTTAATGCATTTTGTAAAACATGGGGTAAAAACCACTCTGTTACAATTAGTTATTAAGATAAAATAGTGTCTATATGACTTGGCCATTGACAGATATGTAGAAAATTTCGATTTGAAATGTCTCCTCAAACTGACCCCAACAGCACAAAACACTTTTCAGAGCATGTCAAAGCCGGCAACTTTTTTACAGAAAAAAAAGAAGGCAATAAAACCGGGTTTTCACAGTTATACGAATTATTTCCTTAGAAGCTTCAGTTCTAATAATGTTTTATAAAATGTTTACCTTGACTTTCTCTGTGTAGATTGTCCAAGTAGAACAAAAATACAGCTATCAATTCGCTGCTACCGGCTGACCGACTGACGTATTGAAAAAGGAAGCGACCACGTGATCAACCTAAAGGTTACCCGGATGAAAATCACTGCAAGTATTCGTGATCTTAAATGAGCCAAAGTCAGAACAAGTTTGAGAGTAACTTCAAGTACACGGGGTGTTTATTTTTTTCTTAATTAAAAATTGCTAATTTTTGGTTTACGAATGGCTTGATAACAATACATTTTAGTCAGGAAAACATTTATACATGCGTTTTTTAAATTCAGCATAGATATACAATCAATGCCGTGTTCAAGCGGAGTGGATATTAACCAGGTAGACAGAATACATAGTGAGGTTACCTGCAGTAACCTTTCATATTATACATCTGCCCTTTTTTACATTTTGTTCAGACTTTTACAACAAACCAGCTTCTGTATGCAAGATAAAATGTGAGAAAACAAATGCTCATTAAGTTATTGTAATTGTAGAATGTTTTAGACATCGATTAATGCATTTGGCTTATAATTGACAACCATACTTGATAAATTGCCAAAAATTAAAAAGATCTAGGTGTTTTGCTTCTTTTTTAAAGGAAAAGGATTAGGTTTATGGAAGTTTAAATAAATCGATGTGGCTTAATTACACAGTGATTCGGTTAGCGGGTGCATAATTGATACAAAGGAAATATTAACACTAAAACTTAAACAAAATGGGGTTAATCAATATTATATGAATGATGTAATATTATATTATTATTGATATGATAGTGGTATATTATTCATATATTTATATTGAACAATAACATTGAAATGAAGACAGAAAGTCGTTGATCAATTGTAGTTTTATAAAAAAAAACACCCTAAGGACACGTTGTTTTTTGGTCTGCGGGTTAGTTAAGCGTGCAGTTACTAACTACATGTAGATCCGGCCTGTTTGATCTTTAATCGTTGAATGACATTATTGAGTAGCAACTTGTATACAGTCTACAATACAGACTACCGATCATACGATCATACGTTCCAGTTGCTTGTTCAGCAGAAAAATAACATTCCTATAGTAAATCCCAAAACGAAAAGCGCAGAAAGATTAAACACGTTACTATGTACAATTATGTTGTTTCCAATCTCGGGATTGATCATAATGGAAAAATGTGTTCACGACTCTGAGCCGTTTTTTTTTTCAATGTCTGTTGTGACAGGATCATGTCAGGGTGAATTCAAGGGATCAGCATCAACAATTAAACAAGTGCTGGCGAAGGGCGGGTGATACTCCCAAAATTACACAAAGGTAAAACAAAAATAAACAAAACAAAAAACAAACTCTCTTAGAGTCGTATTTTGATTATGTTACAATATATATAGTTATAGCTCTAGAATAAGAGAACTTGCAAGTCAATCAAGTTTGATGGATTCGGACAATAGCGCGTCATTAATTCAACTATCTTGACTGGAGAATTAAAAAAGATGAAAATATGTTTGTACACACGAAAAAAGAAATATAGTGTTGTTTTAGTGTTTTTTTCAATCCAAAATAGTAAAAGAATTCCGTTACTATGAAGTTACCGGTATTTATAAACATATTGTCAGAAAAGTCAAATGTTGGATTTTGTCCGGTCACATTCTTTTAACAAAAAGATGTTAGACCATGTTTTGTTGTATGGATATATGGTCGATTTGAAGGTTAATTGTTCCTGACTTTAATTATATTTTGCTGAACGTATTGCATATTTCAACGCTATCTCATAAGCAATTTAGTAGGCTAGTTGGTGCTTGCAGAGACTGTCAGTGGAGAACGTATAGCACGTTTGATTGGAGTTTTGGTGATGGTTTGTAAATTAGTAAATACGGCATTAACGCACACACACACACACACGTACATACATACGTTTCAGGGGCTGGGAAGGAGTATATTTCTGATACAGCTATCAAACTGCACCTTAGTTATGTAATCATTGAAAGGTACAGATTGATTATGCTTGCAGCGCTGTATTCAAATCCATTTCGCCGGGTAGGTACAAACATATAGAACCATGACGAGGTGTATAGGCTTTAAACATATACATGTATATCAAACTGTTATAGTCGTTATTAAACTGTCAAATGAAATCTTACACATACGGTCAAGCTGCCAGCTAGAAGCGTTATGACAAAGTCGCGAACTGGGTATTAGTTTGTCCATTACTTTTCTGTTGTGCACACATGATACAGTTACAACAGTTATATGTATATTTATACATATACAGAATCTGAATGCATTACACCTTTAATTAGTAACTATGCATCTAAACGGATCTGCTATCTACAAAGGGAGAAAATATCATAGACAGAAAACTTCAAAGACAATTGAAGGGTCCTAGGTTCTACTCAAAGACAAATATCAACCATGTCCTTACAGTGAAAGACAGAGGTCGAACAGTTTGTAAATTGACAATAACCTGGCATGAATCCAAATTTCCTCTCATAAATACCGAATACAAGTTGTGATTGTAGCAGGCATCAGTTACCTCCCGTACCATGACAGGTATCATTTCCGGGTCAAGTTCCACCGGTGTAAACAAATGATGTTACATGCATTGCGTGAATGCTGTTGATATTATGTCTTAATATAGATAGACACGAATACACGTGAGCCAAGTTGAATGGAAATGTATAAGTTATAAACATCTGTGTATTACTACGTTTCGTCCGTTTAGTGACAATGCCAAATAAAAGAAAACTGGCAACTAAACCAATGGTTGTGAAATTCCAGAAGACATGCTTTGACACGACATCGACAGCAGCAGCAACGGTAAAGGATGCTGCTGCTTCCTCGAGCAAAGAGTTGGACGGATTGAAGCTAAGTTCCACATTTTTTGACAAAGCGTGTGAAAAATTAGCCAAAGATCTTCTTGGACAGAAACTTGTTAGGGTGGTTGACGGAACACGATTGAGTGGGACCATTGTAGAAACCGAGGCTTATCTTGGCTCACTAGACAAGGCAGCTCACTCTTACAATGGGAAACGGACTGAGAAAACCGAAGCTATGTTTATGCCTCCAGGGACCGCCTATGTGTATAATATTTATGGCATGTACTGCTGCTTGAACATATCTGCTCAAGGTATGTAACTTTTTCAGTCACTTTTACAAATTGAAGAATGAGATCAATATACAGGGTCTTCCGAGAGGGGGGGCGGAAGAAAGATCCACTAGGACGGATAATTTGGTAACGACACGGCTAGTACAACGGACTTTGACAGGTGAGGCCTTACAAGAGACAGCTCGGTGTGTTTGCGGAAAGGTATGCAAGAATGCTAAGGGCCTCAAGATCCACCAGTCGAGGATGGGTTGTCGACCTGATCGAGAACAGAGTCAGTGCACAGACCTGCCTGATGGCTTGTCTGGTGAGACACAGGAGAACCACAGCCAGGAGGAACACCACAGTGCTGAGGATCTTCACGATGATGATCAAGAACAGGCAGACGAGTCGCCAGTGTCTGGGACGGGTCTTGGCAGCCAGAGCAGTCGAGCAGAACCAGATAGCAGCAGACTAGAGCACGTCAAATGGCCAGCCATGAATGACACACAGTGGAGAGACTTTGACACAGATGTAGACAAGATCCTGGAACAAGTGTCAGCAGGAACAGTGGTGAGAAAGCTAGAGAGCATGACCAGATTGATCTATGCAGTCGGTAAAGAACGATTTGGATTGAGAACATCTGGTGGGAAGAAGGCTGCAGGAAGCAAGAAGAACAGGCGGCAGCTTGAAATAGAGCGACTCAGAAGAGACCTCCGCAACTTAAGGAAACAGTACGTCAAGGCATCAGAGCTGGAGAAGATTGGTCTACAAGGCTTGAGAGACCACCTCAGAAGTAGACTCAAGGAGCTGAGGAAAGCAGAGAGAATAAGGAAAGCTAGAAGGGAGAAGACCAGGAAAAGGGCTCGGTTCCTCTCCAATCCCTATGGTTTTGTGAAGGAAACACTTGAGCAGAAGAGAACAGGGCAGCTGTTGTGCTCTAGAGAGGAAGTGGAGGAACATCTGAGAAATACCCACTCTGACCAGTCAAGGCACATTGAGATGGAAGGCCACGAACGGATAGCCGACGTACCCATGCCTGAAGTTGCGTTCATTGAGGGAGAACCAACACTCAAGGAGGTCCAAGACATTGTGAAGAAAGCAAGGTCCAAGTCTGCACCAGGCCCAAATGGAATACCCTACAAGGTGTACAAGTCATGCCCGAAGCTGCTGAGACGGTTGTGGAAGCTGCTGAAAGTAGTCTGGCGTAAAGGAGATGTTCCTACGGAGTGGCAACGGGCTGAAGGCATCTTCGTACCAAAAGAAGAAGACTCCAAGGATATTGGACAGTTTCGTACGATATCCTTGTTGAACGCTGAAGGGAAGATATTCATGTCAGTGCTCGCCCGACGTCTTACAACATACATGACCAGCAACGGGTACATAGATACATCAGCACAGAAAGGAGGGATTCCAGGTTTCTCTGGCTGTATTGAACACATCAGCGCAATCAGCCAGTTGATACGAGAGGCGAAGATCAACAAACAAGATCTGACAGTGGTATGGCTTGACCTGGCAAATGCGTATGGGACAGTCCCGCACCAGCTTATTGACTTTGCTCTGAAACACCACCACGTGCCTGAACACATTCAGAACATTGTCAGAAGCTACTACAGT
Organism: Sinonovacula constricta; assembly: GCA_007844125.1. Taxonomy (NCBI): domain Eukaryota; kingdom Metazoa; phylum Mollusca; class Bivalvia; order Cardiida; family Solecurtidae; genus Sinonovacula; species Sinonovacula constricta. The sequence continues at coordinate 36,460,300 of CM017555.1, forward strand.
GACATTAACATGCGCTTCACAACCAGGAACTTCACAACATCCTGGATACAACTAGAGAAGGGAATTGTGACTGGCTGCACAGTGTCAGTGATATTGTTCATTGCCGCCATGAATCTGATCATGAAGGCAGGAGACAGGGAAACCAGGGGACCGAAAACCAAGTCAGACATCAGACTCCCACCGAATAGGGGTTTTATGGATGACCTAACAATAACAACTGAGTCCCACATACAGGCACGGTGGATTCTGAACGCTCTGGAAGATGTTGTCACATGGGCCAGAATGAGCTTCAAGCCAAGAAAATCCCGGGTATTGATCCTGAGGAAAGGCAGGGTCTGGCCGAATACGACCCTTAGAGTCCAGGGTGAAGAAATTCCATCGCTGATCAACAACCCAGTCAAATGCTTAGGGAAATGGTTTGACACTACGCTGAGTGACACCAACAACACTGAGCGCACTAAGCAGCAGCTACAGGATGGGCTAAAGAAGATTGACGGAACAGGCCTGCCAGGGAAGTTCAAGGCCTGGTTGTTCCAACATGGACTTCTACCTCGTCTTCTATGGCCACTAACGTTGTATGAGGTACCAACATCAACTGTTGAAGGCCTGGAGACCATGGTCAACAGGTACCTGAGACGATGGTTTGGACTCCCTCCATCCATGACAAGTATTGGACTCTACAACAAGACCCGTATGCTGCAGCTCCCTCTATCATCTATTGTAGAGGAGTACAAAGTCAGCAAGGCAAGGCTTGTGTTGACCCTCAGAGATTCTAGCGACATGAGCATCAGTAGAGCAGGGATCGAGGTTCGCACGGGTAGACGCTGGTCAGCATCCAGCGCTGTGGAGAAGGCGGAGAGCAGACTGAAACACCAGGACATTGTGGGGATAAGCTGCTCAGGCAGACAGGGCCTTGGAAACAACACCAGGCCACTATGGAACTCTGCCACGACAGGCGAACGCCGAGCGCTTGTCCAGAGTGAGATCAGGAGAGAGGAGGAAGAGTCAAGGAAAGTGAAGGCGGTTCAGATGGGGAACCAGGGAAGCTGGACAAAGTGGCAGACATCAGAAAGGAAACTAAACTGGACAGACATTTGGAAATACCAGTTTTTCCAACTCCAATTCCTGATCAGGGCGGTATATGATGTCTTGCCAACACCTGCCAACCTTCAGAGATGGGGGCTGGCGGAAGCTGCTGAGTGTGCGCTATGCGGAAGCAGAGCTACTCTGGACCACATTCTGTCGTCGTGTAAAGAAGCTTTGTCCCAGGGAAGATATCGATGGAGACACGACCAGGTACTTCGGGAGATAGCTGACACCCTCGAGAGACAGAAGAAGGCGCGGGTACATGTCAAACCCAGGCACATCAACTTTATCCAGGCAGGGGCAAGGATAGAAGGCAACAAGGGAGGACAACCCTGCAGCATACTTGACGGCTCTAATGACTGGGTGCTGCAGGCAGACATTGGGAAACAACTACAATTTCCAGACATTGTCCACACCACCCTCCGTCCAGACATAGTGATGTCCTCAACCAAGGCAAAAAAGATTGTCATTGTGGAGCTGACGGTGCCTTGGGAAGAAAGATGTACCCAAGCGTACGAGCGCAAGAAGGCCAAGTATGAAGACCTCATCCAGGAGTGTAGGCAGGCTGGATGGAAGGCTTGGAACTACCCAGTCGAGGTTGGATGTCGAGGGTTCCCCGCACCATCATTGGGGAAGATGTTCCAGGATGTTGGCATCGTGGGACAGGCAAGAAAGTTGGCCATCAAGAAGGCTTCACAATCTGCTGAAAAGAGCTCCAGCTGACTGTGGCTCAGGAGGAACGCCAGTAGCTGGAAGCCGTCCACTAATGGGTAGTGCCTGATCAACACTATCGCCCACCACTTTGAGCTTGTCCTGGGTTTAAAAGGGCGAAACAAGCAATGACAAGTGGTACCCAGCTGATGACATTAGTGGTAGCAGTTCAACTGTATCAAGCAACACATTATGATAGCTCAAGCACAGGGATAATCATTAACCTCACTGTGCAACCAATTAAGTCTATGGTGTTGACACATTAATGGCTTAAACATTTTTTTTTGTTCAGCTTCTAACTTGTATGTCATACAAAACTCACTTACCAAGGAAGGGATTCGAATTGAGGATCTAGTCCTCAGAAGTCAGGTGCTCTATCGACTGACTTACCAGAATAGAAATTTTGAAAAAAGCCCAATATCAAACTCACATCCTGTGTTTACTGTTTCTAGAGTTTAATTAATAGTTATAATGACACTTAAATGTGTTCTATGTCATTTTTGAGAGAACCCGAGTAACAGAGGTAACTGGGTGGAAACTAGTGTTTCAGGCTAGTTGATGTCTGGCTCTAAAAGGTTAAAAAAGAGAGAATTGTTGTCAATAACAGTTATCTTGAAAAGCAAATATTCAGCATAAGCACAAAAAGAACTTCACCAAAATACTTTCCTTTGTAAAAATGTTAATACCAAATAAATTAAAAAGAATGTTTATGTTGAAATGTACTAGCAAAATATGGTAGTCACTGAAGCATTTTCTGTGATAAAATGTATTTACATATTATTGGACACTTTCCTCCATTATGATGTTTATCATCCTCATAGAAACAGGCTTATATTTCTTTGTTAAAAGAATTTAACATTAAATCATGTTACAATGTGTATTTTTATCCTCCTTGTCAGGGGATGGAGCAGCTGTATTACTGCGAGCCTTACAACCGACTGAGAATTTGGAAACCATGAGCAAGCTGCGGACAAAGGCTAAGGACACATCCTTAATGAAGAAGGAAGGCAAGGATTTATGCAACGGACCCTCCAAACTTTGTCAGGCTCTCTGCATCAAGAAGGAAACTATCAATAAAGCAGACTTATGTTCTAGTGCAGATATATGGTTAGAGTCGGGAGATCCAGTGGATCCAAGCAGTGTTGTGGAGTGTAAAAGAATCAATATAGACTATGCTGAGGACTGGGTGGATAAACCACTGAGGTATTATGTAACGGGCAACACATTTGTTAGTGTAAGGAATAAACAGGCAGAGGAGGAATTAAAGAAAAAGCCATGACAATTTTCATTTTACAGTGTATTGCATTTTTAATGTATTTTAAGCATTTTGTTTTATTGCATTAATGATTTAAATACAAATTAAATACAAAGATCTACTAAAAAACAAACGTTTACAGCTACTGGTAAGCAAATTATCAACATAATTAAGGATTTGCAAGCATTAAGTTTTGTGGACTTGTAAATGGTCAACTAAGCAATATACCAGTAACTTAATGACTAAGACTTTTTCTGTTGTGTTGTTCAATCCTGTGAAAAAATACATATTTTTAATTTGACTATAATTGTCTAAGTGACATTGAAAATAACTGTAAAAAGCACAAGATATAGATATCACAATTTTGGTCTTGTATACATTTCAGAATATGAACCTAGTTAACATGGTAGTTTAAACAAGAGAGAAAAACCCAATCCTTTAATTAAAACAAACATACATGTATTGATAATTGGTGTACAGCTTTCCCAATACAAATGTAACACATCATTAAAAAATTATTTTATGTGCTCTAAAATCTCTTAATGTAAGCCATTTTTTTTGTTATATTTTTTTTAGGACAAAAAATAAAAATGCTTGTTAACTTAGTAATTTTATTCCTTTAATGACAAAAGTCGCTACCACTACGGCACTAGTAAAATGTTATTATAATTTTTAAGGCCATGTCACAAGTGTGTTCATTTTTTATGAGTTCCCAAACAAATATTAATGAAAAGATATTCTTTATATTGTTTTAATACTAACCTAGATAAAAGCATTACTGTTTTCTAAAAAATGATAAATACAAAGAGAATAAATGACAGCAATTCGTGTTCGAATTGGGGGCCTCGAGTATGCAAGGCTAGCACATAACTGTTGACCATCCAGACAGTTGATACATTGAAGGTCTTTACAGCTGCAAGTGTAAGTCGACTGTTTGGTAAACATTCATGGTTAAAGTTTAACACAGCTTAATACAACAGCAATAGTAAATACATGGTTTTCTTTCAATTTTCTTTTTTATGAGCACATAAACCCACTGGCAGTTTAAACTGCTTAGGTACACAACACATAGAACCACAAAATATGCACTTCATACATATTTAAATTATTGCCAAAATTGGAGCTTATCAGTGCACTGTCAATGACTGGCATATTCACATGCCTTATAGAACCAGTTTTGAGCTTATGCCTAAAACTCATCCGAAGATTAGCATCAATTAAGTTAACATATGATCCAATGAAGGACAGCATATTCACCTTCATGCTAGTGATCAGAGGCACTTTTATTTTACTGCATTTTTATTGTGGCTTCACAAAATTACACTTTTTTTTAACAAAATATTTTTTTTTTACAAATTAAATCAATTTTGACCAAGTCATTTTAAATAAGGTATGTCAAAATTGTCCATAATTTCTAATCATAAAAAATATATTGAAATAGAAACCAAACATATAACATGGGACATGTATAAATAAGAGTCAACAATATCAGTAACAGGGTTGTCCTGAAAACCAAAACTTAAATTTCTTTATGGCACTCTTCTTAAAAATCAAGTAACACAAAACATGATGCACACTTCAATGTAAAGACAGGTGTGAAAACAATGAGTTATAATTTGGGTGCAAACTGAAAAAAGAAAACTATTATAATTTCGCTCAAGAAATACAGTGTATCATAATGCTATGGATGTTCTTGCAAAGGCAGAACAATATACTGCGTACATACTTCATTCTACATCATCCTGTTATGTTCAGCTTGCCAAGCAATTAGGAAACATCACATTGTAATTGCTTATCATGCAATATGTTGTGTTCAAGAAAGCTAACTCTATCACACTGTAAACCCTTTACAGTGTGCAACAAGGATATAGCTTGTTAATTTAACAGATGGTATCACACTTGGTAAAGACATTATACAGTTCACACAAGTGATAACCCATTAAACTGAGTGCATTGCATACATTTAATACCATCGTGTTCTAGAATGTGTATCACATTTTACATGCAACATGCTGCAGTGAGCACACATTTTCTAGCTGGTCCACCTTCACATTGGCAAAGACAGTACCACACAGTAACAAATAAAACATACTGCAGTGTTCTGGATTTCTAACTGCTTGTTTAGCAAAGTGACTTAACCACACTCTATATGAGTATTATCGGTGTGGCACAACCTTGGTCTGTTGGAGCTGAACACCTATAGCTGCCAGAAGCTCACCACTGACTCGAATATCTGTGGCAGACAATACAGTTACCACCCCAACCAGCTTCCATAATTGACTGGCGTAGAAACACCATTACTGTAGAAACAATTCATCTGTTTGTAGGCTTGGGCTCATGCAGAATCACCTAAGGAATAGAAAATATATTATAAATCAAAGTATTTTAAGTTTAATGAACAACCACAAATATTTCCGTCATATCTGGAGATTGTGTTCACTAATAGCATTGTTAGTTCTGCCCTTACTGTAACAGCAAGCTGTGACTATATAAAACATATTGTTCCCATTCACACTATTTTGACACTTTTAACTAGATGTGGACAAACATAAACATAAATCAGGGAATAACATTATCATATTTTTAAGGCTTTTTTCCCCCAAATTTAATTAGAAAACAGTAAACCCTGCCCCGCATTAAAAAACCCTAAAAAAAGGCACCTGAGTAGCGACAACCTCTTAGCAGCATCACTTCTATATCCCCTATTAGTTTAGTCTTTTAGCAGCACCACCACCAATATGTGAAAAGAGGCTGTATTTACCTCTGTTGAACACAAAATGGGGGCCACTTCTGATGTGTCACACTGATGTAGACTAATAAGGAACCAAGTACATGACAAATAGGTAGAAAAATTGCTAATGCTTAACAAACTGAATCTGATCTTTCAATCTAATGGGTGAACCATACCTGAGAAACATGGTAGCTGAATCTTGGTAGGTACAGAAGATGAGCACCTCCCTAAACTTCTCTAGTAATGTCATAAGCTGCATTCGTGTCAAATTCTCAAAGTACATAATCTCCTCAACATGGTTCTTACCACTGAAGTAGGGAAACAACCTACAAAAGGATTTATATAAATGGTTAAGTACTGGTACTGCCTCAGAATAATTTAAGGAGCTAGAATCTTACAGGACCTTACAGATTTAGGTATAATTTAAAGACCAAAACACATGACTGATAGAATCACTGATGTATTGCAAGGTAGACAGATAGCTCTATGACATCTGAGCCTAATGTGTAACAGTTTAACAATTGTTGTGTGTAACTAACTATAAACATACAACTTAAATTAAAGGATTGGTTTTACAATGCTGGTATATAATGACAGTTCATCTATGATTTAATAAAATATAATGATTACCAAGAAGGTACACAAGATTTTGGTGTCATATATTTTGTTTATGGTAAGACTTTGCATATTAATCATGCTAGTATTAATAATATTACTTGTACCCATAAAATGAGTGGATTATTTGTTAAATTTTGGAGGTAACAGATAAACATAACTTCACCTGGCAAACATTCTGAGGTCATCAAGATTCTTTGCTGCTGGCACATTCATAATGCACTCTTTCTCATCAGATGTTAGGTTGATAAAGACTGATTCATTCATAACAGAGAAGGCCTTCCCTTCCTCTGACATTAGAGAGCTGTCATTTGTGAACTCTGTGGATGGACTCTTAGACAGCTGGGCCACCCACATGCCTGGGGTACTCAGCGTATAGCTCTCCTCACTGGTCACTAAATGTAGACATAAAATGATTATGTATGAGGGTAGATTATAGGAATATCACCAGCAATACAGAACCAAATGTTCTTAAAATAAATTAAAGTACTGAGATACTATTATTAAGAATAGTATTAAACAGAATTTATTTATAAAGTACATGTATTAAGAAAAGTATTTGATCAGATAGATCAAGCAATATAGAAGATCCCCTTTTATGACTAACTGGCTGTTCTGATAAACATGCATTACACATGTATCACAAATAAAAAATATTATGCTAGAGCATTATCTCTGCCATAACAAAGAACAAACAGGTTAGAGGGTACCAGTTGTGACCTAATGTGGGTCAGAATTTGGAAAAATAAGCACTCAAGAAGGTTTGCTATTTAGGAATTATCTTTATTATAAATATGAAGTAGACAATGTTTACAAATGAATTATTGCAGTTTACAAAATAATCACAAGATTTCATTAAAAGATATTTCTAGTATTTTATCTTATCAAATCAACTGACAGAAATACCTGAAGCAGCATCAGAGAAGCTTGGAGATCTCTGAAGTCCCCCATCCAGCAGTCCCCAATCCTCCGCCACCAGCTGCAGCTTGGAAGTCTCTCCAGAATTCTTTAGCCGGCGAGATTGTACTGGGGGCACGAAGTAAATATATGTATGGAGCTGAACTAACAGGTGTCGCTGTAACATCCACACTACAATACGCACCTTCATGTCCTGGAAACACAACACTCTATTAATGTTTTTTAAATAAGCTGCACCTGCAGCATTTTCACAAGAATGATCTCTAATTTAGGGGTAAACTTTTAATCTCATTAAGTATTGCTACCATTACTGCCATTGTCAGATACAAAATACACTTAAGTTCTAGCTAAACTTAAATCAAATTAAGAATTGCTTTATTCGTTATCTTCATTAATTGAATGAATTCTTCCTATTTATGTTAAAAATTCAGATAGTAAGATTAGTACCCCATGTATATGAGAACACCCTTGTTTGTTCACATGTGCACTTAAGCTGCTAAAGTCTCCATACAATCGTTCTGGTGGCTTGCCACTATATTCTTTATTCCCATACATAAGAACATTCAATCTTAATTAACAGCAGATTTGAATCCCATGTAAGCTTAATGGAGAAGTAAGAGATTGTTGTTGTTGGTTCATTTATCAAAATAAGATCTTATTACATGAGAGTACAATGAATACTAAAATACTGATAAACAATAATTATGATATCACAATAACACACTATAACTGATACACTACCATAGCAGGTCATTTCTTATTTGCATCACTAAAACCTACATCAATCCATTGAGTGGGGTGTTACCTGCGGACACTGTTGGTTAAGGACAGTATGCATGTCCCGTAACTGGGTTGGATAGGAAAACTCTGACATCTCGAATGGTAAGGATCTGCCAGGGAACTCCTGGGTGAATGCCTCCACTAAAGGAGATGACCTAAATAAGATATTATACAAGTCATACTAAGCATATTATGTTAATTCCTTTGAATCACAATCACAATGTATTGTCCTGTTAAGTTAAACTGACAACAGACAATAAAGACAGTGCAGTATTTATTCCCTGTTTGTACAACCTCTATTTGAAATATGAGGACATGCCATGGGAGCATTTCTGTTTCAAAATTATGAGAGACCTTTTCAATGCACTTCATCTCAATAAGAAACAAGAGGGTCATCATGGCCCTTAATCGCTGACCTGATGACACAGGCTTTTAGTAGGCTCATTTCTGGCATCAGGTAATTAAGAGTTATTTACTTTAGAAATCTTTGGTGAAGATTGGACCATTAGTGTGGCCACTGGGTTGATAACATTTTCTAGAATTTTACCAACAAACCTACTGAATCCACATGACCCACTTCAAAACATATGTAAGATTTCGTACTGGCAAACATTCTGGCCATGTTTGGTGAAGATTGGGCCGTAAATGTGCCCTTTAGTGTGTTAGTGACCTACTTTTTGACCCCACGTGACCCATTAACGAACTCATCCAAGATTTCATGTAGACAAACATTCTGACCAAGTTTGTTAAAGATTGGCCTATAAATGTGGCCTCTAGCGTGTTCACAAGCTTTTTCTAAGATTTGACCTAGTGACCTACTTTTTTTTGACCCCATGTGACCCAGTTACGAACTCATCTAAGATTTCATGCAGAAAACATTCTGACCAAATTTGGTGAAGATTTGGCTATAAATGCATACATTTTAGCTGTTTCTTTCATCAAGCATCCATTCCCCTCAACCAATGAATCATTCTTTGTAAAGGAACATCAGGAGATGTAAATACTGTATTTGACAGTTCACATCTTAATTTTGATTGCAGCAGATGAAAATGAGTTTCTCTTAAATTCCATACAAGCTAAAGCAGTATCTTTTTTGGCCAGTTATCAACACAAGTATATACAGATTGCTAACTTGCTAAATCATTAAGTGTGTTTTTTTTTTGTTTGTTTTTGAAATAAATCACAATCTTTATAGTGACATCCAGCTATTTTGCTGGAGAATGACCCTAGACAATGTCTGGATAGATTCACTGGCACACTGCAGGTCACCTGTAAGACCTTCCTACATTAAGCCCTTTGAATGCAGACTAAGTCAGAGGAGTTACAAATCTACCTGCATGGCACAGGGGCCCGGTTCATAAAGTGTCTATTTCAAACACTTTGACCTAAAATCTTTCTGATCCATTCATTTTTCACTTGAAATTTTTTATCAATGAGGAAACAATTTCAACACCCATTCTGTAGATTTCATGGTTTATAAATAATATTAATACACAAGCTAAAAACAAGTCATATTTGATTTCTTCATTTTTTTAAAAAGAAGCAATGTTATTTTGGAAGTTTTATACCGGTATTAGCTTACCAAATGACCAAATGTGACAGAAGATTTGGATTGCATTTATTATAGTTTTAATAAAGGCCTCCAGGGTTAATGTATTCGTATCTCAACTCCCAACCATTGTATATTTGTAAACAAGAGGGCCATGATGGCCCTTAATCGCTCACCTGATGACACAGGCTTTACGTAGGCTCAAATCTGGCATTAAGCAATTAAGAGTTATTTACTTTAGAAATCTTTGGTGAAGATTGGACCATTAGTGTGGCCACTGGGTTGATAACATTTTCTAGAATTTTACCAAGTAACCTACTGAATCCACATGACTCACTTCAAAACATATGTAAGATTTCATACTGGCAAACATGATGGTCAAGTTTGGTGAAGATTGGGCCATCAATGTAGCCTCTTAAGTGTTTTTTTGCTTTTTCTAAAATTTGACCTTGTGACCTACTTTTTGACCCCACGTGACCCAGTTACGAACTCCTCCAAGATTTCATGCAGACAAACATTCTGACCAAGTTTGGTGAAGATTGGGCTATAAATGTGGCCTCTAGTGTGTTCACATGCTTTTTATAAGATTTGACCTAGTGACCTACTTTTTGACCCCAGGTGACCCAATAATGAACTCATCCAAGATTTCATGCAGACAAACATTCTGACCAAGTTTGATGAAGATTGGATAAAAATTGTGGCCTCTAGTGTGTTCACAAGGTAAATGTTGACGACGAACGACGAACGAAGCGGTATCACAAAAGCTCCCCTTGAGCACGTTGTGCTCAGGTGAGCTAAAAAAACCAGGGACGACCCACAACTAAATGCATTTCATGACTGACACTGTTTTGCATCAAAGGTGATTTACACTGAAATGAGCAAATGCTTGTACTTACAGGTGTGTATTAGCGCTAGGAGAGAGAACATACATGTTGGTCTCACACAGGGGATAGATGATGATGGCCTTGGCCCAGTACACTAGATGACACACAAGGTGGAACACCTGAATACAGGAACAAATTAAGGAGGTAGACTAGTCACTCAAATTAGCATATAACACAATTTATTCAGGTCAGTTTATTTAAGAAGAAGATGAAAAAACAGGTAATTTAAAGAAATTATTGTAGTAAAGAGTAAATTATTGTGAATTTCTTCTTATCAACTAGACAATAGACAAAATTGGATAAGGTACCATGGACACATTAAATTTTCTATTGATCAACTTCAGCAGTTGTGGAAGTCAACAAAATCCCCTATCTGGAAGCTTTTTTGCCAATAATTTGTTTTACAAATTGCTTAAAGGGTAAACAGTTCATAGAATCAAGTTGAAAATTTCAAAATGGATCTTTGGACATGTCTTTCAATTTAAACTTTATTTAAAAAACCTCTAACACAGAGATAAGAGCTCAGATAACAAGAAACTTGAAGTGAACACCTGCTCTGCTAGATTAAATCAATGACTTATAGCAGGTTTGTAAAACTACATCAGAATTTCCAAGCAACCTATTTATAGGTGCAGGCATTACAATTACAATCAGCATGATATTTTCATCAGCTAATAGCAGTTTCCTGTGCGCATAGGTCTTTGCCTACCTGGGCTGTGCATTAATGGGACTTTACCTGGAAAAGAGACAGGTCCGCCTCTAGTGCCAGCATCTGTAGACTGCGGAGAGGATTGGCCACCTGGATCAGGCGATGCAGGGCTGGAGTACAATCTACTGGTAATGACTCGATCAGACTAGACTCTTCCTGCAGTAACAGCAGCGCATGGTATGGCCTGCACACAAATAGAGAGTAGACATCAAACTGAATCTTTTATTTTGTCCATTGAAAGTAAGTGGTTTGCATTTGTACAAGACAATGAATGCAGATGACTCTGGATTTTGGAAGGGACTTGTTATGACAATGAGAGACACATAGATGCCATTTATCCACTACTGAATAATTTTTGCTGCAACATTTTTTTAAGTCAATTAAGGATACTGGTACATGTTATTTTTACAAAAATAGCAGACACATCTCCTTTTCCAACAAAAGAAGATAGAAAATAAGGCAAAGTGATGAAGTTAAAGATTAATTAATATGTGAAACACAAATACATGAATACCAGTATAGCTTTGTCTGTCACATACCGGTAATCTTTCACAAAAGTAGTCAAATCATGTTAGCAGGTACTGGTAATATTAACAGATAAAGCATGAATAACCAGATACAATGAAACTTTGTTTATCTGAGGCAAAATATCAAGATATATGAGAGAAATATCAGGGATGGAGAACATGTGACTTTTTGTTTCTGAACCATTGTGAGAAAAGCATAGCTGATAACAAAAATATGCTATTCTAACTTGTATTATGCGATCTCATCATTTACAATAAGTCTGGCATCCATAATAGCTTAAACCATGCTTAAAACAGCCATAATGACCATAAATGTGATGTGGAAGATATATAAAAAGACAACTACAAAACAGTAAAAGTAAACATACCGCAATGCCTTCAAATACTGGTCCATACATTCAGGCTGTGAAAAAAAAAACAAGATCTAATTTGATTTGTGAACCTTTTTGTGGTCATTTAAAACAAACGTTATAAAAAATCAATAATAAAATCATAGAAACCCATTTTGTGTTCAGAGGTATTCTTAACTAACAAAACAAAGTGTGACTTTCTTTAATATATCCCTACAGGTGACAGTTCTTCTTTCTTTTAAAATAACTTCATTTTCAAACTTGAAACAAACTCTGAACCGAAAATGTTTCTAAAGGTATTGCTAGCTATACCTGACCTTTAACTTACAGTACATATTAATATGTGCATGCTGATATCATGCTAGTCTCCTATTATGGCTATCTTAAATCATTAATTACAAGCCACAAACTGATTATGATAAGCAATCACTGTTAATGTGATACACCATACTAATTACAGGTGTGAGGCATACCTGTATCTTGGCTGACTTGTTTCCAGCCTGTATAGAGTGGAGCCGATGTGGAAGACAGAAGTTGATCTCGATCCAGTTGTTAATGTACAGATGCACCACACCCTGCTCATTAAGGCTACCAGAAAAACAGAAGAATTTTATTTTCAGAGATTTAGAAAATATTGCTGCATTGAACCAAAATGAAATTTTAAATTTCTTTTTCTCCTGTTTCATACATTTTCCTTTGCATTCCCTTCTTCATTTTGATTTTAAATCTCCCTTATACTGCAAACACTGTTCTCACTGCATTTATGTAAAAGCCATGCTACAAGTTTAATGCAGCACTGGCATATCCAATGCAATATGGCAAAGTTTTTACATCACTGCATCACTTGCATCTGTTTTTGTATAAAAAACCTTGTAAATATCCATTTACAAGGGAGGTAACTTAAACAATACATTTATACACATAATCTTTTTAAAATAAAAAATTAATCATTATTTTTTTTAATAACATGAATATATGTGAGTTTCAATCAAGAGAGAGGGTTTGATAGCAATTAACGCTTATTACCTATTGAAAATCTGGCTTAAATGTTTGGCGAGCTGACTTTTCCCAAGAATGCTCTCAAATGGAGATACAAAGGAATCTGTATGGATATAAAGATAAACATATTGTAACATAAACATTCTGGAGCAAACAATTCTGATTAACATCAGTGCATACGTAAACAGTAAACTCATATTTATATAACTTTATTAAACATTTTATCATTGATAAATAGTCTAATATCATAAGAACAATCTTGTTTTTCTCAATAATTGTATTTGCATTTTTTTCAGTTAAAAAGCTATACTCAACACAGTGTGACTGTCCAGCTATCATTGATTAAGGAAGAAAATATCTTGGTCAAACTTTCAAAATATGTAATGAAAAACAGAGTGTATAACTGTAACAGACCTTCAGGAAGTGATGTCACTTCGTCATGGATGGTAGTCATCACCTTGGCCTGGGTAGACAGGTATCGACAGCGCTTCTCTTCATGCTTCAAGGCTACTGTGATCTGACTGGCAACATCCTGGTAGCATGACACCACCCAAGGGCCAGTGTGAGCCTGCAGTCATCATCATGGTCATTAGCCATCGTAAGCATCATCATTGCTACAATCAGCAGCAGCAATATCATAATCATCAATGTCATCAACAGCAATACACTCATCATCATAAATATATGTCATAGAGATTCAATCATTATCTCTGGTTATTGTCAACTCAAAGATTACATTGTGGAAAGGCCATGTAAAAAAAAAACTCATCACATATAAAAAAATGGTCATAAGTGGTATTTGAAAATAGGACTGCATTCAAATTAAGGCATTTTTATAACACTATTAAATGATGAAACACAAATTTAAACAACCTATCAAAAATAATAATTGTAAATTTTACAAACTGTTTTGCAATGATACACACATATTTTAAATATAAACCAACCTGGAGTACAAAGACTATGTTAAAGGTAGATATCTTATGGCCTGTTCTCTCAGAGGCATCTTCCAGTTGTTGAGGAAAGCCCACAAATCTGACCTCATCAATCTTGACATTGAACTTCTGCCCGCACAGATTCTTCACCCCCAGTAAAATGGCCAGGATATTGTCAGACAAGCTACGTAACAAACAAAACAAGCAAGTATCAGTTATGATATGATAATATGTACCAGTACTATAACCCTTGGCTTTATTTGTTAATCACCTTTTCATTTTAGGTTTTGGCTTTTAACAGAATTTAAACGAAAAAAATCATATTGCTTAAGACTCTACAAAAATTGTTCAGATTAGGCACCTCCCAGTGGAAGCCCAATGATCAAGAAGTACACTATTTGCTTAAGCCTGAACAATTCATGCTAAAGAGATACAAATATTAGACAAGGGAAACATATAATATGGAGTAATAACTAATAAATAACTAATTAAAATGGTTAATACACAACTCATTAACTTTTGCTGGATAACAGCATGTAAAAGCAGATGGCAAGTGTGCTAAATAGAAATAGTAATTATTCTGAAAACTTTATGTGGGTTACAAGGAAACTATGTTTTTCTAGGGTGTTTAGTAACATTAAAAAACAAACACACAAAAACTTAAGATTTTGCCAAGATTTAACAAAATCAAATACTTAGTACAATTTATTACAACTGATATTATATAAATACCTTATAAAAATTATAAAATAGGCTTATATTATAAGGCATAATAACAAATCTTATCACCATTAGCAATGTTTATTAAACAAAGATGTGTTACTTACCCTACTAACACCCCCTTTCTTGTAGTTATCTGCCCTCTGTAAAGAAAAAATCAAGAACTGTCACTTAAATATGCCCCAAAAATGCAATGAAGCCCTTTAAAAGACTTGCAGGTTATACTTTCAAATAGTTTTTGGGACACCAATTTTTGGATGGTATGGTTTGATTTAATACCTGTAAAACGGAAATAGTTATTGCTGAGACACATGTGTAGGCAATTTTTTAAGAAAAGCCTTAAATATTAAATAAAGGGGTGCACTTATTAATTTTAAACACTTTAATTACTTAAAGTAATGTACAAAATTATGGTCCAGACACAAATCTATAGACTGAGCAGACATTTATAAAAAATGAACATAAATATGATCTTCAATATGACCTTGACCTTAATGGCAGCAAATGTTGTACCTTCAACTTAATGTCTGTAAGAGGATGAAATTGGAGGGGGGGGGGGGGGGGGGGGGGGGCAATTTTACAAGTTGTCTGCAGTTGGTGTTCACTTAAAACAGGTACAATCTTGCTTTTACTGTAAAAGCCTGCCATGAACACTCTCTCAACATCAGGCTGACTAGCTATATAACTTCCCTTATAAAAATGTTTAAGCTCAGCAGAAACTATGAAACGACCACTCTTCTTGAACACAATCATTGCAACTTCATTATTTCTCAAGGAAGAATTATTTGAGTGAAAAATAGGATACATGATTGTGAATAGTAACAATGGTGCAATGATAATGTTGATAAAGATTATAACCATATAAACAATAAAAACAAGCTCATGTAAGAGGTTTTTTGCTTTTTAAAGGAACTTGAATGATAATGATGAACATTTATTTAAATTATTGTTTACAAATCATATAACTTGCCTTCTGCTATTAAAATCTTCAGTTACTCTCACAGCATAGGGATTTTTTCTTTGATCTGAAAACAAAAAATTTTACCAAATGAGACCTGGGGTTTCGACTTCATACACAAGTATTTGTAATACATATGTATAAAATATAAGTACTCTTTTCATGTTTGCATATACTCTAATTGGTGGAATCAATAGATAGCAGGCCAGGTACTTATTCTGCAAACACAATACTGTTGGCAGTAGATTATTAATGCCAAGAACATCAATACAGCACATAAGTCTTTATGATTATTATTGTTGTATGCTTGAACTAAAACTACATATGATTATCAATTATCATTACCTAACTGATCAAGGATCCAATATTGCCACATGTACAACTAGCTTTGTCTGTCAATGCACAAATAACAATCAACAATTTGTAATCTTCTTTAACACATTAGGCCAGACTAGTATGTACCAATAGATGCATGCATGCTTTTATTCAGGATAGATTTTAGATGAATTTCAATTGTACTTTTAATTTCACATGCATTTTAAAAAATGTCTTGGCTTATAGTAGAAGCAAAGAACCTAAGGCAGTGACTTTACTACTGTGTGGCTGGACCTGGCAAATGCTTATGGCTAAATATCACAGGAACTGATCTTTAAGGCAGGCATTCCTGCGCTACCAGGAACCAGAGCAAGTCCCACCACTGATTAAAGCTACTGTGATGAGATGCATTTTGTATCACTGTTGGCAGTGAACAGCATGCTAGCAGGCACTGGAGAAAGGTGTCATCATTGGATGCATGAGTTCAGTTTCGTGTGACTTGAGCAATGAGTTGGTGCAAAAGGTTAGGACTGAAGTTATTAAAGGTAAAAATGGTCTGCCAGCAAGAAGTGGATAAGGCAGAATTACAGTTTGGGCACAGCAACGTTGTTAGGACAACCTAGCAGGACTAGACTTGAGACAAAGCAGTCACATGAGTCAAGAAGGAGGCCACCAGCAATGAGCAATGATCCAACAATAGATCAAAACTGCTGATGAGGCGGCATGGAGGTAAAAGCAGCTATGAGTCCAGGGGCATGGACTAGATGGACTGTAGAAGATTTGTGAACCATTGTTTTTTTGTTTTTGTTTTTTCTCTTTTAATAAATGTATGACCTCTTTGCTTGCCTGAGTCTGCAGAACTTGGTTGACAGTCCAAACTTTGCTATGAAAGAGGGACACTAGAACACACTTACTTAGCCTGTGACACAGTCAAAGTCATTATCAGATCTTCAGAGAGCTTGCATAATGACTTGAGCTAGAAAAGTAAGCTTGTTAAGAAAACTTAAAAAACATATTTTAACCATTTTCTGTGTTAATTTTTGTTTTACTGAACAATTTCATACACATTCAACATTAAACTTCATTAATGAATAATCATATAAAATTTTGAGATCTATATAAATGCTGCTGCAGGACAAGCTTCTATTTTCATTTGCAATTTTCAGCAAATGTAATGTCATTCCTCTTTGGATTGTAAAGCTTCTTAATCAAAATGTGCATAAAATATAATTTATTTTTGATTTCTAAATCTATCTGAGATGCTGTAACACAATGGCATTAGATGGCACTTTGTTATTGTCAGTAATTTTTCAAAACTTTGTTTGGAACAAAAGGTTTATGCGTATTTCATTTGCAAAGGGGAACACTTTTAGGAGGAGAAAAGGGACAAATCATCTAAGAAAAAAAAGCTTATTTTGCCCCCCCCAAATCCTGAACTGTTTAAAGGTGATTTTTATAGAAAAAAGCCCAGTGGTTTTTTGTAGGAAATAGAAGAAAAGCTGCTGTGAAAGAGCTCGAAAAGACTGCTAAAAAGCATTGACTTAGTGCAAGTGTGCACAAGAAATCTGGAAACTATCCAGCAAAGGTAGATTCTGGATCAGCACTACTGCTGCACCATCCGGAGAGTATTCTGAATGAAACAGTCCTTATGGACACAGCACAGGGGATGACATTAAAGCAGATGTTCAGCTTCCAATCTTATTTGGCTTCGAAGCCTTCTTTGATAAGCAAGTAGAAAGTTGGAATTTCAAGATTTTGTGATATGGTGGTGGTCAACAGTGACCAACACTTTTCTACAATGACCAATTTTCATGTCTTTATCCTGAAATACTAAGTCAACAGTGACCAACAATTTCCTACAATGACCAATTTTCATGTCTATATCCTGAAATACTATAGCTTTTCTGTAAATTGTAATGTTATGCAGTAGGATCCGAGAGAACAGGGTATGCAACTATGTGACCCCACAACTATTCTACCCCTACATGTTCTAGGCGACTTTTCAGACTATTCGACCCCATCTTACATGTGGCATTGGAGGAGTGACTGATGGCTATATGGTCGCAGTACAAAGACAGAGAAGTCACCTGTGAGAAGTTCCTCCGCACATACACATACAAGCTTGTGTGAAGATATTTTGGTCATGCTCAACCCACACTTTTGCAGTCTAACCCTAAATTTGATATTTTAGAACTAAGTAATTTATCCTTAGGCCACTTCTTTTATATAAAATGGTTTACAAAACCGGCGGACCTATTTTTTCAAGAAATCGAAAAAAATAAAATCGAAATCGACGATTTTTTTTTTTCATTAATAATTTCCGACCCTATGAAAACGAGCCGAAAACTATCGAAACAAATCCCATTTTGCTTGTTTTTATATAAATAGGCCGCGTTTTAAATGCGCCCTCGAAACAGGTAGACGGGTTTTTTGTCTCAGAGATAAAATAGCAATACACAGAGTATCGGATCGGATTTTGGTAAAACAGTCCAGCGCAGAAATGGCTGACAAGTATTACGCACTCGGAACATTATCTCCGAAGCTTGCCGGAGATCGCCGGGTAGGTACGATTGGAGTATTACGTTGAGGTCACACTGTGGGGTTACAAATATAACGGGCCGGGGATGGATTTTCTTTTCTTTTTTTTTTTCGACCGCCTTACGGACACTTTGACCAAAAATTTTTGTAAACCATAAAATAAAAAAGGAGAGGCCTTATTTTATAATAAACTTACATAATTTTTTATAATAAAAAAAGGATTCTTAAATGTTTGTTGTTGTTTATTACTCGTAAAAAATTAATAAATAATATATTATTAGTCAAATGTATATGGAAAATAACAAAAAAAAAAGTGAACAAAAGAAAAAATTAAAAGAAAAAAAAAAGATGGAATGTATACTTACTGCCATCACGCTTTTGTTGATGTTTATTTATTCCCAAATAATACTATGTAAATAAGGTATAAACATATTCATTATTATTATCAAACCATTTTTTTACCAGAACAAAAATTGAACCTATACATATCTAATACAAGTTATAATTGATTAAAAAGATTGTTACAAATAGTAACCTTTTTCACACTTTAACACACCTTTCAATTCCACCCCTTAGCCATCAAAATCCTATGCCACCAGTTACTATTGTACTATAAATATACTCATACGATATTTATATCATGATACAGCATTTATCATTATTTACAATCAATAAAATGCAAAAAATAAATACAATTCCAGTAACATTTTACTAGGGGTCGAATAGTCGAGTGGCTGAATTGTCACCATGGCTTGATTTGAATCTTCACAACTTTTTCCAAGTATGGGTCAACTAGTTTGTTTATCACCTCATCAAGAGTATTTCAGTTATCTGGAGACGGTGTCCACTTGAAGCAGATATAGTGCTGCCTTCACTGTGTTCAACATGACGTGAACACCTGGCATGATACCACACCCTGTCACATTATCCAGTCGTGGAACTAGCATTATTTTTTATTGAGAGTTAGCAAGGGAGCTATACCACTACCATTTTAACGACTTTGGTATGTCACGGCCCGGAATGGAACCCGGGGCCTCCAGTACCTGAAGCCGACGTTTTACCGATTGCGCTACCAGGTCCGGTACGGGTCGAATACGGAATAGTCGTGGGGTTAAGACTCTCACAGGGTGCAGCCTTCAAAAACGGTAGTTACGACAGTATTTCACTATTTGTAGATGTCACCTTACTTGCTTTCAAGCCATGGTTTCTGTCTTGGAGCTCGAATGGGTATTTGAAAAGAAGTCTGTCGCCGCGTGTTCCAGAGGTAACAAAAATCACTGACAACAATTCGTTTACATCTCCCATTTTGGGGTCAAAGGTTAAAATAACCTAGTTATGTTTGATACACCTCGGATCTTTTCCTATTGCAAAGGAATTTCAATGATAAACACCGAGGATGAACGCTTAGAATGAGTTTCCGGAAGTTTACAGCTCCACGTGCTTGAAGTTGTTGCGAAAGTTCTGTCAATTATTATTTTTAGTTTATCCATGTTTTTAAGTAATCTTACTGATCAACACACACAATGAAGTTCGCAAAGAACGAGGAAAATGGCGAAGTCAAGAAAGAGAAGAAAGTCAAGGATGGCAAGATAAAAAAGGTACATTTGCAGAGTGTTTAAGTCTAGTTAATTTTGTAAATTACCAACACGTGTTTGCGAATTTAAATGATTTTCCCCCAAAGACGTTAAAAGCTCGCCGGTCTGTTTTAGGTCTAAGATTTAGCAACTACTTTTTTTCTTCTGTCATATTTCATCTTTATTCCAGTGAAAGGACAATTTATTGACAAATAAGAATTATTTTCGGGTTTAGTCTGAAGATAATTATTATTTGAATGCAATTGATAAACGTGTATCCAATTAACATGATAAGTTAATTACACTTGAACGTTTGTGTGTGATGGGAAGAGATATGCATGGGTATTAAATTTCTCTGGATGGCAATTACATGGTGGCCTAGATTTGAGACACATATTTTAGTTGAATTTTTCAACAAATGTTTTGCTCATTGAACACGGCTAAGCTGTGACCAACAACATTCCGTTATAGTTTAGCTCAAGATTGGGCAAAAGCAATGTATGGAGGTCTTCCATCTGACCCAGAGCACATTGAATGACCTGCCTTCTTCAGTAATGGCATAAGTTTCAGCCTCGACTTATTTTGCAATGTGACTTCCATACAATAATTGGGGTACGGGTCACTTCGGTAAATGACCACTTCGGTAAATTGATCTTATTTAGGGATTAGTCCGGACGGTTTGGTAAATAGGTAAACATATAATATAATTTTGATTGAGCATTGGGTATGTCCAGGTGTGAAAAGATTTTCACACCTCATCCCGAGACAGATAATTTAATCATTTAATCATTTATTTATTGAAAATGTGGAACAAGTACGCTTTGGTAGATTTAATTGATAAAACAATGGAGTCAAAAATTAATAGTTATATTATTACTATTTGGAAAAGTTAATCTTTGCCGATACCAGTAACTAAATTGTAATTGTATATCATGAAAGTATCAGGAAAAAGGCCTCCATACAGCGAACATAGAGAGAGGCGAAAAGTATGAATTCATCAGGAAGGTCATGTCCCTGACATGCGAACAAATTGAAGCCGCCTTCTACAGACTTATAAAATAATATGATAAAATAAAAATATCAACCGCTAGGTTAAGAAAAAATTTCACTTCAACAAATGCAGGAAAAAACAACAATATTACATAAATATATTCCACCTAATTTTAAGCATTACCAATACTATTGATATTAATACATAAATAAATCAGGGTGTTCGGTAGACTCTGAACTTCAAGGGTCATTGACCCCTCAGTCAAAATCTTCAGGGGTCAAATTCAAATTTCTGAGGGTCATATCTGTGTGTCGTGTAGCACATTATAAAGTGCAAATGTGCTGTTATATCAATGTTGCTTGTGTTTTACTATTTACAGTAAATTAATTTTTCTTTTTTTAGAATTTAGTTTTTTTTCAGCTCTTTTTCTCTTTATAACATTTAATTTATCATTTTTTGTGTATATAATTATTATTGTATATACAATTATATCATCGACGATCACATTTTGTATAAATAAGCCTTGATGGGAATTATTGATATTTCTAAAAGTTTGCTTGGGACAAGTAAATAAACAGAATATTGCTAAATAGTGTTTTTTTTCTGTATCTCAGTTATGACATTCTAAGAGTTTGCTTGGGGCAAGTAAATAAACAGAATATTGCTAAATAGTGTTTTTTTTCTGCATCTCAGTTATGACAATCAAATAAAAAAAATAAAACATATCAATTAACATTGTTAAATTGTCACCGTAAAAAATAATATTGCTTCTCAAAACTGACATCACTCCAAAACCAATTATAAATGTAAGAGTCGACGTTCTCGGCCACTCAATAACACATATTTCCTAACTAAATCTATCTAAAGGCACCATCAGGCAAGACAACAAGAACCTGGTTTTCAGTACAAAATGTACTGTGTCAAACTGTAGTCTGTGCCTAAAACTAATTTTGAAATATCAAAACGTCAAACAAGCTTTTTTTAGCCATAATTTCAACGATTAAAGTAACAAGTACATCTTTCGTAGACACAATCAATCGATTTGCCATAGAAGGGTGTATAGTTCTAAATCGCTGTTAAATTAAATTATACTCGGACGCACCGCTTTGCTCCTTTGCAGTAATCATACATTTTTTGTGGCCCAATCAAGTAATTATACAATGCCTACATTCGTCCTTAACACCATATTGAAATAAGCCGCGCACACGAGCAAACGTGTCATCGGCAGAATTAGAGCACCTGTTTCCTATTAATTATGCAGGCTCCGCCTACTGTAATGTTTTTCTCATAGCGGAAGGTAATGGACGCGCACGTGTGTTTGTGTGCGTGTATGAATCTCTTCTCATTAATATGCAGACTCCGCCCATTGTCGTCTTTTCTCACTTCTTATGAAGCTGTAGGCGATTTTGACCGACGCATGGGTAGAAATTGTCACGGGTCAAAATGACCCCGCCGTTTTATTGATGTGCGTCAGTTAGAGGTATTTCCGAATTTTCGTGTGTCAAAACCCGGGAGCTCTGGTCAACCGAACACCCTGTAAATAAATGAATAAATTAAATTATCTGTCTCGGGCTGAGGTGTGAAAATCTTTATACACGTGGACATACCGAATTCGTCTCGATAAGGTATTTTACTATATGATTACATATTTACCAAAACGACCGGACTGATCCCAATATAAGATTAATTTACGGTAGTGGTCATTTACCGAAGTGGCTGTAAACCCAATAATTGTAATAATGTAAAGTTTTCTTTTTGTTGCTTGGCTATGAAACATTAATTTATTATTATTAGGAAAAGAAACAAAAGAAAAAACTTGAAGAGCTGCAGAATGTTGATGAGGGACTTATAAAAGAAGCAGCTGACACTGTTGTGCAAACAAATGGCGTCACAAAAGAGAAAAAATCCAAGAAAAAGCAAAAAAAGATTAAGAATGTTGCGGCAGAGGAGATGGATACTGAAAATGGTGCTGTTGAAATGACAGAAGTTGAAAAAGTGACTGATGAACCAGAAGGTATGGATCTGAAATCAGAAGATATGGATCAGAAACCTGCAGAAGAGGAAGAGGACGGACCAGGTGCCTTTGAAAATTATGGAATAGCGAAGGATATACAGAATAACCTCAAGGGTATGTTTGATGATAACTTATCACAACTGTGATTTATTTTCTGTAAGAATTAGAAAAAAAAATCTTTTGCCCACTTAGAATAGTACATGTACCTAATAATAGCTACAAGTATGAAATTAAGTAAAAATCCTTGAGGTGAAAAACAACAACATAGGGATTATTAATACAGGATAAACAATGTTGTCACAAAAGCTTCAAATTAAAGATGCATAATATGCATGTAAACATAATCTAATAGAAAATGGATGGTGAATTTATGTACCTTGTGTTAAAACTGTCTTGTTGAGAAATCATGTTACTTTACAGAGCCTCCCAGGAAGAAAAATCTCTGATGATAAACCTTCATTTTTATTATGTTTCTAATTATTGTTATGTTTCTACATGAATTTTCACCTCATGAAGATTTTTCGTATTTATATTTCGAGCAACAGTTTTATTCTATATCATACTCAGGATCAACTTACATTATATTTGTTATGTTACTGACATTTTCTTCTTTTTCTTGTTTTTTACCAGCTAATGGAATCACAAAATTGTTTCCTGTTCAGTATGAAACTTTTCAAAGGACAGCAAAGGGCACAGATGTTATTGTCCAAGCGAGTAAGTTTTTTCTCTTCTTTACGACTAAAGCATAATTTTTCGGTTGAAGCATTTTATGTAAGTGTTTGTCCCTTATACTACATCTGTTTATAAGCTATTCAAATTTATGTTGTAATTTACCTACTGACAACTACATTCAAAGGTAATTGCAGCAATTTATGAAGATTCTGTATTTTGACATTATTTTTAATTGAAATTATATCAAGAATGTTGCTTTTTTGTCACCCTTGCACAGCTCTAGAGCCACGGCTCAGGTTCCTAAATTATCCTCTTAAGTTAATTAAATAAAATTGTCCTGAGCGTTACTACCAACAAGTTACAATGAATTCACTCGTAATTGAGAACATTGATAGCCTTAAGGTGTGGAAGTGCGCCATCCAAGAATTATAACTAAGCTTATCTAATTACTGAATTATCCTCGTAAGTTAATAATATTTGCCTGAGCATTACCTCAGCACCATCTGTTTACAGAACCTAACATTAACTTGGAAACATGGATATATTATGAGGTGTAGAAGTGAAGAACATAAGGACCATAACTCAATATCATCTATTTTTCTTTTGTAATTTATCCAACTTAGTTGATTTGAAAAGTGGTTTGAGCATAACATCCAACACTTAAGCATGAATTTACTCCAGACTTTTAACTTTAAAATCATATTAGATGCTGAACAGAAGGACGGAAACTAGAGCTCATCTAATTGTTAGATTTATCAGATTTAAACCAAAGACTTTAAAGTTGTTAGTAGTGGCTTCACTCCTGACGATCGGGGCTAAGGGGACAGCATTACGCCTGACTTGTCGGTGTCAGTATAATGGACTGGCCATTTATTTATCCATATGTTGATTTAAAAGATCTGGTAACACTTTTGACTGTATTCACTCCAAACTTTGAAGATGGATACCTTAGAAATGCAGTGCAAATGAACTGTCTAGCTCTTGCTCTTCACATATTTTGTTAATAATGCTTCTAAATTTATTTTGTTCAAAATAAAATCATACAAAACCTTTCTTTAGCATGCTGGTATACAGACGTCACAAGTGTTTCAAGGAACATTTATCTAGTTTGTTTGAATTACTATTCTAAAACTGCTTGATATTTTATTGGCTACAAAATGTAATGTTTAATTCTTTATGTTTCAGGAACTGGGACTGGAAAAACAGTAAGTACTACACAGTTAAAACCTACTTGATTTTTATTTATTTTCATAATTATAAGTTAAGTTCCAGAGATAAATTTTACAAAAAAAACCTATGTATAATTATGAAATACGATATGAATATATATAAAATAAGATCAGAAGGTTGTAGGTTCTAACCCCGGCTAAGGTATAATGAACTGGCTGGGTTCAGTCCCTGTGCACCTCTTAAGTGCCCCTGTGCTATAATGATAGAAATGTTGCTGCACAGTATCGGCAAAAAAAGCCGGCAAATCCCATACCTAAGTTAATATTTAGATATTAAGTCTTAAGTACTAGTATCAAGAATTAAAAATTCCTCATACCTGCCCATGTTAAACTGAGTTCTGCCCATATTGAATTAAATTCTTTTTGCTTTTTATTACAGCTGTCATTTGCCCTGCCACTTGTTCAGAAACTACATACAAATAGTGATGGGAAGAGAGGTAGAAAACCAAAGGTATAGCATCGTAGTAAATATTCTTCCTTCTAAATTGTGAATTTTTGTTTATTGAGCATAGTGATATATTTATAAGGTACTGTTTAATGGGATTTAAATATGGCATTTCGTGGCATCTACAGGGTTCGCACAGTCTTAAAAAGTGCTTAATTTTCTTTAAAAGTTTGCTTAAAAATGAAAAAATGACTAAGATCATGGTAAAATGTCGAAAGTTTTAAACAGACAATTGAATTTAGTATCAAAATATATCAATTGTTTGCGAAACGTAATAATAAGGGGACGAATTTCAAGTGGTTCGAACTAGTTTGGGTACGAATACGTCGGAGTTGCGCCCCTTTGTAAACAACAAAATGGCGTCGGGAAAAAAAAGAAACATGCTTAAAAATGAGATAACGTGCTTAAAAAGTGCTTGAATTTTGGCATGGGATGGCTGTATGAACCATTCTATTTTATGAGAAAGTCTTGAGTACACCTGCATTCAATAATGAATGCTGTTTTATAGGGTGTTATTGTTCGAAATTTTACAGTGCAATGTATTGTCATACATGTGTCAGTGATATCTCTCTGGGTCGGAATCGAGATAAATCAGATACGATCACACTGGTTTCGAGCAGTAACATGTTAGTACATATACTGTTTGGCTGGGCCAGAATAGCAAAATGTTGATATGTCAGAACTAGTACCATCCCATTGGGTCCAGAGTGTGAAATTCCAAATATTAGTACAGATTCTGTCTTGCTGGGTCAAAATCGCTATATACCAGTCTATCAGAACTAGGACTGAAGAAATCCAATTGCCCAACATGGAAAGTTTCATCGTCTGACAAGTGGAATTTTTCATCTGAGCTGTTTCTGGACAACTAAACATTTGTTGTATAATGATTTTCATATCAAGAAACTTTTGTTCGAAGTTCATTTCTAACAAATCCATAAAATATTGAGAGTGAAATCAGGCAAGAACTCCAATAAAATTTATTGTAGCATATCCATACTTTTGTTTACTACCAAACTGTCTGACAGCGTATTATGAGTGTAGTACAAATCGGTATAAGTAGTCATCTCCCTTACAAGCACAGTACAGTCTCTTTATGAAATGCGCCATAGTCACATTAAAAATCAAAATGTCACATTAATTTTGTATGATGATGCGCCTGTGTCTCATTCTACTTTTGTAAGTCATAACATTATTTAACACTGTTCTTTGTATATTATGAGAGTTATTTGTACTCTGCTTGTATAATAATAAGACAAATAAGTACTCAATACATATCTGTTACAAATATATAACCAATAATCCTGCAGTGAAAATTCTGTACACATAGGGGTGTTTCTTCCTTGCAGTTACACACAAATTGCTCTTTATCATGTTATAAGTATGAAGTATGAATATGTTGCACATTTTCTTTGGCTGTTATATTGTTGACTGATTTCCTGCTAATATCCCCCAAATATCAGGACTTGCATTCTGCGTACACCACTCACATGTTGCTTGTGTTTGAGTAGTGAGAGAGACCATCTGATTAAATGATCATCTGTATTATTTGACCACAATGACATAAACTGTGTAGAAATCTGCTAGAATTTCTCTTATATACCAATCCTTTCACGTGAATAATTTCTTTTGACCTTTCTCAGCTTTGCCAACACCAAGAAAGACTCTACGCCACACTTACCTCTCAAATTCTCCAGAAACTTATCACATACTGCAATATGTGTTTTAATGAAATTAAACAAGGACCCATCTCTTTTAGTGCCACATTCTTCCGCTGAGTGATTTTTGACCATAATAATATTTAGTCATGGACATTTTCCAATCACAACTAAAATTAGGTCAACAAGGAGTACACACTTTATCTTTATGTTTTAGACTTTTATAAGTGGATTATTTCATACCATAAGCCAAGAACCTAATTGCTTTATGTGCTGCACAAAACATATTCTCCTAGTTTAGGCAGATAATTAAATTCGTTAGCGCAGCTGTGCGTGAGAGACGGATTTCTTGTGGTTGTTTGCTTAGTCGTAACGTTTATCCTGCATCATTTCCATAGAACAGTACCAAAAATGAAAAGATGCTGACTGATATGGTGGAAAAAATTCACAGACAAATTTTGAGAGCTGTCGAGCCACAGTGCTATAATGGAGTTCACACTATAACTGACCTAGTGTTTTTTTAATACCTATACAACTAAATGCCCTCCAAATTATATGTCATAATGTATGACCTGCTTTTGCATTTAATCTGGCATGGAAGAACCTTCTATCAATCTGTTTGTTTTATTAACAACTTTCTTCAACTTTTGATAATTTAGAATGCTCAGATTTTACCACAGGGCAATGTATATATTGTATTCAACAAATAGTTTTGGAAGTGAAAATCGCACCTTGAATGTGTTCTTTCTTTAAATATTTAATTGCAGTTTAATAAACTTCACCTGCTAAATACACAGTATGACCAGTCTGCTATGAGAACTGTTAAATTAGTATTGCATTTTGAATGATGTGCTTAATGGTTGTAGTGACCTATGTACAAAACATTGGCCTTTTTCTCCTTATATTAATAAATATGTTTCCCTTATTGCTTCTTTAAATTAAAAGAGCTTCTTGCAACCATCTACATTATACATGCATTTAAAATCTGGTCTATCCCTTTTTTTCAGAATGAGAAAGTAATTAAACACATCAAATTATTAAAAAGAAAAATAGTTTCACAATGGAAATCAATATTGAATGCTTAAATTTATTATGTTATAGTTAAAATTTTGTTTAAATCCTACATTCATTATAAATGTCACATTCAAATTTTAAAATGTCACATTACTTTTGAAAATGTCAAATTGATTTTGTCTTAGAAACTGACATTGTCCCATTATCAAAAATTCTTTCCCTATCACTAGTATGTATGGTGAATGGAGTAAGTGGTGTTTTACATAAATTATGAAAAATATAATATATTCATGCGTTATGATTTATATATTAAAGTAGAATATGCCATAATAATCATCAAGTCAACCACTCATTTTTGGGTGGTTGACAAATAATTTTAAACAAAAAAATAAAAATTCATGCATATCATATGATAGATACAGATGGGTGCTGGAACTACAAAAAAACATGTATCTTGCAAAGCGATAGCAAGTCTTGAATATGCTATGCATATTGAATTAGCGCATGTCAAATAAGATTGCAGTTAATATTAATATTCAGAGAAGTAGAATTTTTTAATGGACAAGTAGTTTATTTAGCAGATTTTTTAAAGTCAACTTGACAGTAGACGAGTAGAAAAAAATGGATTTCCACACCCAAGTCTCAATACTATCCTTCTAGATTCGAATAATCATATACAAATGTATCAGTAATTCATCACATTTTCTATAGTTTTGATTGCATTTATTATTAATGTCCCCTTTTTTAGAGTTCCATCCAATGATAACTTGATACCAAATGTCAACTGTTACTTATTTTATTATTAAATTATTAGATTTACTTGTTTCCAACCTCTTATCTCTACAATTAAATTGATGACAGGTGATCTGTCTTGCTCCAACACGTGAACTGGCGATGCAAGTGATGAAAATCTTCCAGATGCTCAGTAAGCGAGTGAATGTAGTAGCAGTCTATGGTGGGGCCCCTTATTCTTCACAAGGTAACTACGCAAACTACCATCACAGTGTTGTTTTATTTTATTGTTGTTGTTGTCCTCATAATATTTTAATTTGTAACTGCTTTTGTCTAGATAAAACTTACGTGTTACAATTGACTTATCATATGGCATTAACGTAGCTGGCTGAGCGGCTGAGGTTTGCAAAGCAGAGTTACAGTAGTTACTCACAAAATGTGTCGTGCACTGCTTGGTATTACATTTGGAGGTCAATAAATTGGAACATACTTTATAAATTTATGTGCGGCAAAAAAAAAAAATCTGGACAATTTCTTGGTACACTTATTTTAATTATATGCTAGTTACATTGAAAAAGCCCAGTTGAATATATGGCCAATTTATTCCAACTGAATCTGTTGATTAATGTTTGCAGAACGCATCATCAAGAATGGCGTGGATGTTATTGTGGGGACACCTGGTCGTGTGTATGACTTCATGGAGAAAGGCACTCTTCAGCTGGATGAGATAGAGCACGTGGTACTGGATGAGGTGGACAGGATGTTAGACATGGGTTTTGCAGACAGCGTAGAACAGATCATACAACAGTGCTATGAAAAAGGTAATCAAATTTGTGTAGAGAAATGACATAAGTTCTGCGTAATAATGCTGGTTCATACAGAGCATTAATGTTTACTTCTGGGCGCGTTACAATTGTAAGAAAAAGAATTTTGGACATGAAGTTTTGATGGTTCTTTCCAAAAAGTCTTAACGAAGCACAGTTTAACTCATGTGTTATCGTTTTAAAAAAAAAGATTATTGTTATCTAATGAAAGGTTCAAGCCCTGAAACTAACTAGTTAATTAGTTTCATTGCAGGTATCCTTGACATGCCTGTTATTGTTCATTGTAGTACAATTTACACTATTTGTTACTAAAAACTCATTTATTGGTATGTAAAGATTTTAGGCTCCCATACTTTTCAATTCAGGCCTTCTGAAAGTTTGAGATTTTCACTGGCCATTAGTTTTTAAATAAGAACTTTATAACTAGTTTGCTGTAGTTTATGGTTCTAGCTAGACAACTGATGCCGGTTCTATTTCTTTGTTGACTTCATGTTAACAACTGTTCTTTTGATGCAAAACTCCTGACAGTAATAATAACTGATGATAATATTATTCACTGCATATAAAGATGAGCTTCTTAAGCCATCTGTAACAATGCTGTTCATGTATATGACAGAGAAGCGTCCACAGACACTGCTCTACTCGGCCACCATGCCTCCCTGGGTTAAACAGACTGCCAGCAAATACTTGCAAGATAGTTATGAACTCGTCAACATGGTGGGAGACCAAAAGATGAAAACTTCAGTCACTGTAGAGGTATGTAAAAAAAAGAGTACTTTTTAATTTATCGCCATTGTTGTCACATACATGTATTAAGTTTAATAGTTTGATTATAATTAAAAAAATCATTATAAAACTGAGTAATTAAATGTTCCACTATGTGGAAAGAAGCCACTTTTTTTGTTGCTTATTTATTTAATTTTATTTTTCCAATTATGAAACCGTTATCCTTACTGACCTGGGATTGTAACAAAGTTCAGTATTTCTCCCACCAATAACAGCAGAAACTTGCCTGACCATGATTGTTGAAACTATTAGACTGATTTTATAATTAATGTCATGTTCTCTTGTTGCAGCAACTAGCCATAGCATGTCGCTGGTCGGAGCGTCCTGCCTTGATTAAAGACATCGTGAAGGTATACTGTGGCCATCATGGCCTAGCTATAGTGTTTTGTAATACCAAGAGGGAGGCAGATGAATTGTGTACAGGACCTCTCAGCAAATCATCAGCTGTGCTTCATGGAGACATTCCTCAGGGGAAACGAGAGACAGTCATTAAAGTAAGTCCCTTACGAAATATGTCCCTGATCATACCTACTGATATAGTCAAGTTTGATAGTTTCAGGTTAGGTTTTGTAAGAAATAAGGCCCTGGATGGACTTGTAAAATTTTGGTGCATTTGCATGTTGACAGTTTCTTTGTGCGAGAACCTTTTATCAGACTTAACAATAAGTACTTAATAGATTTGAAGGATACTTCTTATGTGTTTTATAATTGACAACATATATAATCTAGTTTGATAGGAGTTTGGAATGATACTTTTTATATGTTTTATAATTGACAACATTTATAATCTAGTTTGATTGGAGTTTGTGTGATAGCCTTGATGTTACCTTTGGTCACTTAGTCTATTAACATATACTATCAAGCTTAGGTCATACTATCAAACACAGAAATCGTCAAACAGAGCTCTAGTTTATAAACTAGTTAGACCTATATTAACGCTGTATAAAACAGTTTATAGTTGTTAAAAGTGCTGTTCAAATATTATACATAACTGAACAATTCTTAATTTATCTCAATTTATAACTGAATAAATGATGCAGACTAAGCAATGTTAAATAAAGCTTTTAACTTAAAAGCATTGTCAGCATTTTGTGGTTTGAATAAAATTTCAGTTATGATTTAACATGTGTATGTTTGGTTCTGCAGTCATTCAAAGAGGGAAAAATCAAGGTACTCATAACAACTGATGTTGCGGCCAGGGGTCTAGATGTCCCAAACGTACAGCTTGTCATTCAGACACAACCACCAGAGGTAGGTTTGATTGTCAAATTTTGTTGTGCTTCTATTCTTCTGTGCTTGGAATTCTTCTTATCTCAAACTCATCATTTAAATGTGTCGAAATATTCTTATGACCTTGTAAAAAAAATTCATTGCCTTAAGAATGGCATGCAAAATGAGGATATAACTTAATGTAGCAATGCATTGTCAGTGTACCTTTTTGAAATTGCAATCATCTCCAGTGATCTGCCAAGGCTGCAATTTTGCAATTTTATCAGTTAAAAATAAAAATGTGGCATAAAACTTGTGTTGCACACAAACTTTGCTAAGGACAAAACCAGTAATTTAGTTTGCCGCAAACAGTTATTTCAGTTATTGGTACATTTGCCTATCCCATACAAACTGCAGAGTTTGCCCTCTAAAAAAGGAAAACATTTTGTAGATATATATTTTTACAATGAACTGCAGTTTACACAAGTAATAAAAAACATAAAGCTAACTAAAAGGATATAAGTTAGAGTGATTCAGTAATGATAAAGGTTAGGTTTATTCATTTTCTTACAATTTCTGTGTTCCCTTGCTTTGTCCCCCATTTTTTATGCTTGATGGGACATACATCTCATACTAAGTGGCCTTGGAAGAACACTGTATCTCAGTTTATTAACTCATTAATAATAAGGATATTCAAAGATCTAGATAGTGTTAAAATGGATCCAAATAGTGTAATGTCAGTTATTTTTTGGATAAGCATCATAATCATTTTATCTGTTCATTTATGTTTTTCTCTATCTCTGTGATGCTGACTTAACATTATGAATCTAACTTTTAATCATTACTTTCTAAAACATAATTTTTACAAATTATATATTTTCTTAAAAATGTTTAACTCATTGTATGTACCCTAATGACGCATTAAAGCGGCACGAAAAACAGCCTCCTCATGCCGGGAGACGACTTATCGCGTCACATTTTACCTGTGTCTGGCGCCGAACGCCGCATTAAGGCGGCCCTGAAAATGTCTCGGCTACTGCCGAACGCCGCGTTAATGCGTCCATCATATTTGCTGGTTAAAACTCATGTTTTCAATCACTTTCGAGTCTCGGCCAATCAAGTACATCACAGTATCGTAAATGCTAATGTCATCGTAATCTAAATCTATTGGCTTAAATCCTTTTTTGTTTTTTCATTTATTGTATCGAGCAACAGAAAAATCGGCGACATTTTCTCTGATTGAAGTGATTCACATCTAATTTGAAACATTTCTCGGCTGAAATACGATCGTAAAAGCAGTTTTCAAATGATTAATTTATACTTCGATCTCAGCCAATCAGAAACCTTGTTATATAATATATTGGAATTTCATGTAACCCGGATGTAAACACAATGAATTAATTATGTCGAGACAAAGAAAAACGGCGATGTGCCTTACTGTTAGCTTTAAAATTCCTACTTATACGCATATGTATTGGCGGATATGTGGAATTACCTACGTCAGATCCAATAATTATATGATAATTGCAGATATCAATAGATAAAAGACACAATATAACTCTTGGAAATCGCCGAAGTTTTCTATCAAATATGAAGTTTAAGAGTGTTATTTTCTCAAACTACCGGTAAATGGCAACTTTAAATCAAAGATGGCCGACTGTTTTAAAGTTACTCATTATATAAAATATTATATAAAGCAGTGTTATTTACGTTATAAACATAAAAAAAAATTGATGAGGTCAATATTCTTCACTTAAATAATTTGAACTGTGTTAATTTTGATATTGTCAATCTTACATGTTCTTCAGATTTCACTCTTTTCTGAAGTATTTCTTCTCATATCGTGTTAAAAATTACATGGTTGTGTAAAGTACTTTCTGTGCTTCAGGTATGTGAAAATATCCCTTTAGAGTACTTCCAAAATGACATGTTTATTGTGTTGTGTATACACCCACCCCCAATATCTTCCACTGACCGGTAATCCACACCAGATGTGTCTTGGCATGAGGGGCAGATAAGACCCCCACCAGGTGTAGGGCATAACTGGAGAAATGCCTCTAGGGTACAACTGGTCAATTAGCTGTAGGGCACAATGAGTTAATGTATCTGTACTACCTTACAAATGATGTGTTCAAAAGTTTTTCATATCTTGCTTATAGGACATGGAGTCTTTTGTACATCGCACGGGAAGAACGGGTCGTGCAGGCAAGACTGGTGTTGCCATCTGTTTCTACCAGCCCAGGGAACAATATAGACTTGAGGCTTGTGAACAATTTTCTGTAAGTATAAATTTATAACATTTTTTACTCGTTTTGTTAATTTTTACATAAAGGTATCTTTCAAACCCATTAATATCATTTTTGTGCTTTTCATTTGCACTAAATTTTAATTTATAATACTAGGTCTGTTTTAAATAACTTTGCTTTTGGTGCTTATACTATTTTCTATTGATATATGCATACTACTTTAACCTGATTTTTATTTAGTTATTTGGGTTTTTACGGCACACCAGCACTTATCAGGTCATACGACGCCAAAACTTTAACCTGATGCCTGCAAAAGATAAACATAAACTAGAATGCATGGCTCATTAAAGTTGATTTTGCTTACCAGTATACCGTTATGGTCATAAGTTCTCATAAAGTGTTATTTCTTACACATTGTTCTTATTATATTATATACACATTATATTTTAATTCACATTTTATTGAATGTTTGCAGAAAATCAAATTTAAGCATATCCACTGCCCCACACCAGAGGACATTATAAGGGCCTCAGCTAAGGATGTTTACACGTAAGTAGAACAGATGATAAAACGTTGTGGGATGCCGTAGAAATCTCCAATACCATAGAAATAATAAATGTTTATATGTTTTTAATGGGACATATATACAAATGATCTTGTTTGAAAGTGGTTATTTTTACTGTAAAAAAAAAATCTGCATTGATGTGAAACAAAAACTTTAAGATTAGAATATTACAATTCCACTGATATTTTGTATGTATTCAGGAAATCATAGACGGTCTTTATTTGTCAATAAATTCTTTTTGGACAACCTGATAATGCTTAGTGTTGTAATGAGATATTCTGACCAACCATAATGTATTGCCTCTTTTATATTGCTCTTCCAAATTAATTGTTTATGTCTAAAATGTTGACCTTTTCAGATATTTAGATGATGTACCCCAAGAAACAATAGAATATTTTCGTGAGTCTGCTGAGAAGTTAATTGAGGAGCGTGGCCAGGTGGAGGCTCTGGCCGCAGCCATGGCAGTCATCACTGGGGCAACCAAAATCGCCAACAGATCTCTTCTTTCTAACTCTGAGGTGGGTGTATAACATGAGTGGATATTAATTAATCCAATGTTTCATTTTCCCTTTAAAGCCCTTAAGGGCCAGTCACACAGCCGATCATGCACGAATCACTCACAAATCACACAGATTGGGTTTGTGCATCGAGAAATTGACCATATTTTCGGGGTTTCGGGGGTAGAAATCACTGACGATTCACGCATGAACAGCGCACATATCATTTACAATCACTGACGAATCACTGACATATCGCGCACGTCGACGCATACGAGCAAATACGGTGCAGTATTCCACAAACATTTGACGCACGTCGAATGCATGAATCACTGACGGAGCGCATCCAAACACGCACGCTTCATGAACGTTCCACGTACAAGCACGGATGTCAGTGGAATGAACGTGATACGTGTGCGGTTCATGCGTGATATGAAGGTGGGGCGTCAGTGGACGGACAAGGACGTGCACGGTTTCTAACCTATTCCGACGCATAAGCATTGACGGCCGACGCGTGGTTCCGCGCATAGTCACGCATACTCGACGCATAAACTATGCAAGCTGACTTGTGAATAACGCACACTGTGCGTCGGAAAATTTTTGAACCGTTCAAAACTCAAAATCACGCACAAACTGCCTTCGGCGCACATCACTTACAATCACTGACAGTTCACGTTCGTTCCACTGATGAATTACGCATACGACGCATGCTCTGCGCAAAAAGGAAAATCTGTGCGTAAGTCGTGCGTGATTCATGCATTTTTCTTGTGTGACTGGCCCCTTACTTTGATACATTTAATAATTACACATGCACATGAGTTTTTAAAATAAATAAAAAAAATATGTCTATTGCTAGATATTAGTCATATTATGGAGATCCTGGTCAGATAGCTCCCAGCATTTTCATTTGTACAGTTGAGTCCTGTATGTGTCTACATTTTTACATGAATACACAAGCTCAGCATTGGTAGTTTGCTTTATTTGCTGAATCACATAAAGGAACTAAGAAGGTAAAAAGACAACTTTCTGCTAATTGGCTTTTAGCTTGTTTTGATTTTGTTATATCCTTAATATACCTTTTTGTGTATTCTGCTTGATATTTTACTTGTGTTTTTTGCTTCATCTATGACTTCAATAACAGTCAAGATTGACCATAACAAGTTGTTTTTTTCTCTGCACTTGAACCATTTTGAATACATGAATATGCATTTGTCTTCAGATTAAAGTTGGTGCAGGAGTTAATTTTAATTGTAAATGTTCCTTTACATGTGGTTTGATTTAAAATTCAGACTATTACAAAATTATAATCATCTTCTTTTTCCAGGGTTATACAACATTTTTGTTCGCAACAAATATAGAAATGAGAGGCCTTGGACTTGCAAGGGGTGTCTTGAACCGATTGTTGGGCGAGGATGCTGATATAAGACAACTGACTTTAACAGAAGATAAACAGGTAACTTCATCATTCTGATTCAGCATGCCTACACCAATCTTCCCAATACAAAAACAGTATAAAAATTGAAAACATTTTCAGACCTGAGATAAGAGTGATATATTGGATAGATTTATGTTCAGTTTTTTTTCTTTCTTTTTTCAAATAGTCGTATGTGTCTCAACAAAAATAAGTAACTTTCACAGAAAAGTCATGTGCCCTTACTCATATATATAAGTCAATAGGGTCAATGCCATTGTTATATAAAAATTGAAAAAAATTTCAGACCTGAGATAAGAGTGATATATTGGATAGATTTATGTTCAGTTTTTCTTCTTCCTTTTTTCAAATAGTCGTACGTGTCTCAACAAAAATAAATAACTTTCACAGTCATCATGTGCCCTTACTCATATATATAAGTCAATAGGGTCAATGCCATTGTTATTAAAATAAGTATTATGTTGGTCACTCAGACAGTGGAAAACCTTGTGTTTTTCACATTTGACGTATTCCTGTGTTTGCAATAAAAAAATCACAATAAAATGCATAAGAAAATTGGTTCATATAAGCTTGATTTGAGGGCACTTTTGAAGTGCGTCATCTATTTAGAATCTTTTAGTCCCTAACTGCCTTGGTATCTGTCTCAGTTAATTACTTCATTTGAAAACATCTTCCAGCTAACCTGCTGTGTGTCAGATATTTATTGAGAGTTATTGTCAACCAAATTAAGCAGAAAGTTTTTATGATTATGGACAGAACTGTGTCAGTCACTGAGTGCCACAAGTATTTAAAAATAAATCTAACAGCCATAGTTTACCTTGTTTTAATCCCCTTCAAGGATTGCTATTGCAGTCGCACTGCCAGTCTGCGAGTCTGTATGGGTGTCCATCGGATTTCTGCCATTCAGCCATAACTGCTATATTATCTTCAGCATTTCAATCTACTTTGCAACCCTACAGACGAATCATAAAAATGTGTTGCACATAATGTTTACAAGTCCCACCATAAAGGTCAAGGTCATAGTAAAGCTAATTCTTTTTAAATGGTCACCTGTTAGTTTTTTCATAATTTTGCCATTACAATTATAATGTTCAATCAAACTCTTACTGACATACTCTTGACAACTTTTCCTGCACACCATTTGCTAGTGAAAGCCTTAATGTCAAGGTTAAATTTAAGGTTATTACATCTTATGGAAGCAAATATAAGGGTAGTTCCACGACTGGTTGGCCCGGTGTTAGGATAATGTGACTGGGTGTGGAATCATGCCAGGTGTTCACGGCATGCTATACACAGTGAAGGCAGCACTATATCTGCTTCAAGTGGACACCGTCTCCAGATAACTGAAATACTGTTGGTGGGACGATAAACCCAATAAATAAACAAGCATCTTATGGGGCATATATCAATGTCTTTCTTGTTCATTCTTCATTTGCTTTTCAATGTAAATTGATATTCACTTACATCTTTGTCAGATGTATTGATGCTGAGCTTCTTTATTTCAGGGTGTTGCCTTTGATGTGCCCAATGACTTGGCAGAGAAACTAGAAGCATTTGTACCTCGTGAAGGAGAGAGCCTTGAAAAGGCAAAGACACTACCTCCTTTACAGAAGCGAATGGGTGGTGGAGGTGGTCGTGGTGGTGGAGGCGGTGGATTTGGACGTGGGGGTGGGTTTGGTCGAGGTGGACGTGGTGGTGGCCGGGGAAGGGGTTTTGGTGGCGGTGGCAGGGGATTCGACAGAGGAGGCTCACGTGGTGGAAGACCCAGGGGCGGTGGCTTTAGAGGCAGTAGAGGAGGTGGATTTGGCAGTCCCCAAGTGAATAAAAAGACAACATTTGATTGATGAACCTGTAGTATACATTTTAATAATTAAGTTGTCTGTATAAAACTTGGAAATAACTTAAATAAATCATGGGAACAAAGCGCACCTGTATTATTTATACATTACTATTTATCTTAAAAATCACAATTTTATTGATGACATCTCATAAAGATATTACTTTATACCTCATTCTGTATGCCTCCCAATAATTTACAATACTTTACAACATTCTTTTTAAATTGTATATGTATTAAACTTTTACATGTCCATTATAATTTAATAGTATACTGGTTTTGAAACTTGAGGTTTGATGAAATCATAACATTAGTTTGTTATTTCATCAAATGTCGATTTTTTATTACTTTTTTTTCAACATTTATCATGTCATTTCCTGTAACTTTTTGGTTGCCTCCTTGTCTGTGTACTCATTTATTGACATTAATTTACTTGTTCAGCAGACATAAATATACCCATCTTGTGTTAAAAGTCTCTTTATTGTTAATGTGCTTGTTTAAATAAAATGAATTACCTTAACTGTGTCTGTTTTATTGACCATACCTACTTAAAATTTGAGTCCTTTAATATGTGTTAACATCTAAACTCTATAAGTAACAATACATAGATATGAACAAAAAGTGATTCGTTACTTGTGGTACAGACAGGGTTTTTTTCTACCTTTGTTAAAAATACCAGCTGCTGAAGTAGCTTATTGTTGTTGTTTAATTTAAATAAATACTATATATGTGCAACATATTTATGCAAATTCCTTTACTGTTTATGTGTTTCATTATTAATAGATACGTATTAAAAATGTCTGCGTAATGGTAAAATATTTGCAAAAAACTGTTTTTGGTCGCTGATATGCCTCCTTCCGACCCTGACAAGGCCGACATAGAAGAAATGTGACACCACTTCTTCATATGCAACTGAAAGAGGATGAAAGCAGCTTTTAAGTTCTCTAAAGCCTT
Source organism: Sinonovacula constricta (assembly GCA_007844125.1). NCBI lineage: Eukaryota > Metazoa > Mollusca > Bivalvia > Cardiida > Solecurtidae > Sinonovacula > Sinonovacula constricta. The sequence continues at coordinate 36,499,556 of CM017555.1, forward strand.
TAGCTCTACTTTGGGGCTGATTGCCTGGAAAATGTCTCCGTAACTGGTAGAAAATCTGTACAAAAAAAGGGATCTTTGGTAGCGGGTAGACCTCTTTCCGACCCTGACAAGGCTGACATTGAGGAAATGTGACACCACTTCTTCATATGCATATGAAAGAAGATCGAACCAGCTTTCAAGTCCTTATGGTCCCTTGGCTCTATCATTGGGCTGACTGCCTGAAAAATGTCTCCGTATTTGGTAAAAAATCTTCACAAAAATTGGGATCTTTGGTCGCAGATAGGCCTCTTTCCGTCCGACCCTGACAAGGCCGACATAGAGGAAATGTGACACCACTTCTTCATATGCATCTAAAAGAAGATCGAACCAGCTTTCAAGCCCTGAAGAGACTTTGGCTCTATCGTGACTCTGACAGCCTCAAACATGTCTACGTATATGGTAGGAAATCTGCAAAATAGGGGATTTTTGCTCGCCTTTAGACCTCTTTCCGACCCCGACAAAACCGACATAGATAAAATGTGACACCACTTCTTCATATGCATCTGAAAGAGGATCGAGCCAGTTTTCGAGTCCTGAACAGCCTTGGGCTCTATCCTTGGGCTGACAGCTTGAAAAATATCTGCATAATGCAAAAAATCTGCAAAAAAAAGCCGATTTTTGGTTGCAGATATGCCTCTTTCCGACCCCGACAATGCCGACATAGAAGAAATGTGACACCACTTCATATGCATCTGAAGGAGGATCGAACCAGCTTTTGAGACCTCTAGAGCATTTGGCTCTTTCTTGGGGCTGACTGCGTGGAAAATGTCTTCGTTATAGGTAAAAAATCTGCACAAAAATGGAGATCTTTGGTCGCGGATAGACCAAGTGTGTGGAAGGTGTATTTAATAATTTGCTTAAGGCAAATAATAATAGTTATAATAATACAGATTATTTATTTGCTAAGTATCCCGATTTTAAGACAAATGTGTTCAATGATAGATTTTTTTCTAAATTAAACTAATATACATTCTGAAAGAATGAACAAAATAAGACTAAATAATAATTGTATCGATGGTTTCTGTTACAATTCTTAACTTATGGGCAGATAAGTTTATTTTAGACAAGTATACTCAATATTTAAGTAGTCAGTCTATTATAATAATGTTTATTAATTCAAAACGGTCTCTAAAATTCGATAGGTTGTTAAACAAAACGCACAACACATTTTTCTTCAATGAAGATTTAATACAACAATCAGCGTCTTTTTATTGTATAAAATCGGTACTAATGGTCTAACCATACCTAGTAGAACCCGACTATCTCAAGAAGGTATCTTACATTCTGTCGTCATTTTCTTAAACCTGTACAAACATCACTACGCTGGCTTAAAACCACTGCCATCATACAAAATCACGTGACGATAGTCAGATAGGCAGATTAGCTATGACGTCTTTGCCTGCCAACAGAGACTGCAGACACTCGATCTGTTTGGGTTTCGCTTTTATGGAGGAGTCAAACTCCGTTATTACTTTGTGAATTTCTTCAACAGTATCCATTGATTGTTTACATTGAACCGGTGTAACACTGAAATTTCGCCCTCGGCGAAAGGACGGAAATGGCCGAGTTGTTACAATTGTAGTGATAAATACATTCTGTTTTTTTTCTTTATCGTTAGAATTTGTTTTTTCATCCATTATTAGTCGTTTTTCTAACATACACATTCATTCCGATTGTCATTTTACTGAACAAAAATTAAAAGTAAAAAAATCAAATCCTTCCAGATCGGGAAGGATTTCTGTGTGGTAGCAGAGATTCTCCTTACTGAAAGGGGGAGATCACTGCGTTGGAGATTGAAACCTGTATTCAAGTCATTCAACAATAGTATGCGTGACGTATTTTCAGCTGCGAGAAGAGAGAGAGAAAAGAGAGAGAAGAGAAGGGAGAGAAAGAAGAGAAATAAGCTACCTTTATTGCATGTTTTGCGAAATGATTTTATTTTAAAATGAATAAAATAACCACTGTTGAGCATGAACTTTATTATTCTAGATCTCTTACATAAAAAGCGGTTTGCCGGCTACATTTAAAGTTAGTATCGGGTATCGTTATCGCTCGCCGCTCGTGTGTAAAGTTTACACAGTAACTGCTTGCTGGGGAACTGCTTGCCAGCTTGTCGTTTGTACATCCAAGGGATTATGCCAAGGGATGCGTGTCCCGCGGACGGAATTACCCGAGGAGTTCCGATTGGGATTGTCCCGATGACGGAATTACCCGAGGAGTTCCGATTGGAGTGAACTACATACATTTTACGGAGACACCGGAAATAGTCGAGTTGTTACGTATGCAGTTTGATAAGAAACCGAAAGTACGGTACAGTCGGTAGAGGGCAAAGAGGAAATCATTCCGTGTGTGATAAAGCTAAGTGACTTGACCTGAATATATTAATCTATAATTTGGCCAATCTAAAAGCAGCACACGTTTATTAAGCAAGTGCACGGTTCGAATGTCGTGACAAATGTAGGGGACTTGCGTCTGGTAGTCAGAAAAGTAAGAAATTCACTATCATATATGCTATATATGTACTTTTTATTTCTGTTAAAATATGCTTTTTATAACAATAAATCACATATAGCTTTGAATTATTTTCTTACAACGTATTACGTGATTGCCTTTTAGGATTTCGAGAAAAGATTTTAGAATAAATCTAGGTACGATAGTGAATTGTACTCTCCACAGACCTGCCTGCACAGAAGGCCCAGTCGGTAGAGCATCTGACTAGGGAGCAGGATGTCGTAGGTTCGACCCCTTCCCTGGGTGGTGAGAATTATCCAGCTCACGTCACATAACAAGATTTAGATCTCAGGAACACTATGCACCTTAAGTCTATTGTAGGATCTATACCAATGGAATGTATTTTAAGGGGTATAATTGACAAGAAAGTGTTTAAACGTAAGGTCAAATGTTGCTTAACTAACAGCAATTATCAAATAGATTGGATAGTTTCATTGATCATATGTCATTACTTACAATGCCATTTAAGACTAATAAATGTAAAAGAATATTTCAAATTTATTTTAATTACCAGCCACAACCAAATGTTGTCATAATTTACTAAATTTACACAATAATAATAATTGATAAGAAATGCCTTTAATTTTCCAATGTCAAATTGAAGTAGAGTCAGTTAAAATGGAAAGTTTGACTAGTGGTTTTTAATGGACCACCCTGGCCCCCTAATGATATATAAATCCCCAAAATCACATTAGATGTTTTCCTTTGACAGCATGCCCCTGCTTGTTGGGTAAGTCTGTTTTATGAAGAACGTTCAGAAACACTACAATCAAGCATTTTCTATTATTATGTATATTCATTATTTAATTGTCATAATAAATGAAATATCAGGTTTTTGAATGGTTATGCTTAAGTTGATTTATTTAACCTCTAAGGTTGACGATGTGTAACATTTAAAACTATCAGTTGTTGAATGTTTCACTGCTCAATGATCTTTTTCTAGCCAGATGTTCATGCTGGATATAAAGCATGTACTTTGGGTGTTATAAAATGTCACATCATTTTTGCATACACATTTATTAATAGTATTATTAATTAAAAATGTGTATTTTTTGCTGCTTATAACGAACTTTGACCTCTTGAACTCCAAAGGACAGTATGTGTATATATATTATAAGTAAACAATTCAACAACAATGCTATTTTAAGACAACTTTAAATGGACATAATGATCGTTTTTAACATCCATTTACTTACAATAATTTAATGGCTTTTCATTTTTATTTTGAAGTTTTATGGTATAAACATACTAGGGTATTGCCATATAGTGTACATGGCATACTAAATTTAATTTATAAATAAATCAAAACAACAATTTTCAAAGTCCTTTCATGTTTGTATATGTTAAACAGAGTAAATCAAACCAAATATATGTAACTTTCACAATCATAACTGTCATTCACTGCTGCATGAACACCTGTGGTTTCTAATTGATAATGACATCTCATATCGTTAACACCTGAAAAGGTGGCTTTCATAGTTAAAACTGACTTTCTTTATGAGAACTTCATTAGCAATCAAAAAATTGTTCAAACTGTGAACTAAAGAGAACACAAGGGACAGAAACGAACAAATGAGGTAACTCTGTATATCAGCAGGACACTAATTGTACAAGAAAACCATTGATGCAAGGCATTAAAGGCAATGAAAATGATTAAAACAAATTAAAAAAAAATTGTGACATACATTTTTTTTAACTTAATTAAAGGTGGTATCCTGCAGTTTCCTTTATTCAAATAGATTAGATAAATAAATTAAAATAAAATAAAACAAAATAAAATTAGAGTTCCATGTGCTGAATAATGACCCGTATTTTACCGGAGTTATTAAAGTCTGCAGGTGTTGATGCGATTACAGTGAAGGCAGCAGTATATCATCTTCAAGGGAACAATGTCTCTTTGTAAATGACATTATTTGTTGGAGAGACAAGCATGTTTTAGTGGCAACTTTCTGCTTCTAACTACCTGGTATATGGAAAACAGTAATTTGTAGTTCTGAGATTGAGACAAAAGAGACAAAAATGAGATGAGTAGCAACATTCTGATTAACAACTACAATATATATTCCACTCTTATTTGGATGGGTTTATAAATACAGTTACACTGCCTGAAGAACACAGATTAATTCAGAATATTATCTGCATATTGTCCAATTTTTGTTTTAGCCTCATGTCATCTACTTCTGGTTTGCTCTGTGCTGTGACCAACAACAACCATGTGGCTGCCACTACTACTGCTGTTGATAATACTGTTGCTCATGTAAGCTTTCATCATATCATTTGTGAGTTTAGCAAGTACATGAGCAGAAGAACATTATATGTTAACTGAAAGGATAGGTATCATGGTAAGTCCTTAGAATGTAGGTAATCATAGAATCTAAGCTCAAGTATTTGTATCACAATAAATCCTTGTTTCCTTTTAATTTCTAAGTTCTGTTCCCAGCTGCTTAACTTTTAAAGATAGCTAAGCAGGAACTGATCTTGCCTAGGCATAAAGTGGAGAGCCAGATTAGCTAAGATGAAGCTGTGTGACCTTGAAATATACTATTTGCAGCTAGTGCTGTATCAACACTCCTTGTTAACTGTTATTAAATATGAAAACAAATAACTAAGAGTTTATTAACCTCTTATCTAGTTTGGGGTGGTGTATCTCTTAATGTGCAGTAAGTAATGCTTCAGTCCTTCAATTTAGAGGATGTGGGGTCATTTGCTGGTAAAGGGCCGCTAATTTGCTTAGCTTATGAGGACTGTTCTAGGGCTTGCTGGTTTCAGGATACTATGACACATGTGATTTTATTTTTTAAAGTAGGCTGTCATAGTGAAAGAAGCATATCTGCTTCAGGTGAATATTCTGCTTCAAGTGAACATCACAAATGTAAGACCTATCAGTGAAAAAATTGAAACCCAATTTAAGCACCCCAATCAGCCTTCATAAAGATATGGGACAGAATTTCACTATTTTTTTAGGACACATTTATAGGATCATGAATGAATGTCTATTTAACTAGCATCATTAATATACTAAGATGCATGTATGTATTTTCTGACATCAATGAATAGCTTTTTAGCATAATTCTTTATAAATTTGTATTTTTAGATATACTTTAAATGTCTATATTTTTCAGATTTCTGTATAGGCATTATACCTTTCTCCAGCGATATGGCATCAAAGGGCCCACACCTGTCCCTTTCTTTGGAACACTACTTCTGCAAATGAAATTGGTTGGAGCTAGATTTTCATACTTAACAAAATGTTTAATCTTAGTTTTTCTACATGTTTAATTATAATTGACACATACTTTTAATGTTATATTTAATTATATTACAATGATAACAGTATTCTTGTTTTTTTTGTTTTGTTTTCTGTTCTGCTGCTCAGTATTTGTAACAAATAAATCAATAAAAGTAAAACTTTTTCCTTAGAAAAAATATTTTGAAATGATGAAAAAACTTTAAAACAATAATAAATTGCTGTAACAAAAAAAATGGAAGGTTAAAATTGGCTTTGTTGAACTTTTCCAGAACAATCAATTTGTGCCATTTCTCCAAAGAAAGTTTGGCAATGTGTTTGGGTGAGTGGATTTTTATGTAACAAATTGTAGAGCTTTATCTGCTAAACAACATGTTCATTTGCTGAGTAATATAAACAGAGTATTATGGATGAAAATAAAACCAATTTTAGATAGAAATAATGAACTAGTTTTAGCTGGAGTTCTTAGATTTTTCTTTTATAAGTAGTTTCAGGATTAATTTGCAAGGTGTAAGCTAATGTTTGTGCTATGACATCACATTTATATCAGTGTATTTCATGAAAACAGCTCCAATACAAGATTAACATTATTTATACACAGAATCTACAATGGATACTACCCTACTGTTGTTGTCATGGAGCCAGAGATAATTAAGAACATACTGGTGAAGGACTTCTCAAATTTCACAGATAGAGGGAGGGCAAGTATATTTAACAAACATTAAAAACACCCATCTCAGTACACCTTTGAAGTAGAGTTTTTTAAAGCCATCTGTACAAAGTTGGATTTGCACAAAATTATTGGAGAAACAACAATAATAGAACACTATGAATAGATTAAACAATTATCTTGGATTAATTGTCTTTATGTGAAGATATTGTTCTTCAAATGAGTCTTTTTTATATTCTTCTTGTTCCATTACTGTACTTATCCTTCTCTGGGGCATGTTCGTACAGTGTGTATTTAGGTAAGATGATAACGGTTTCAAAGTGAATTTGCTAGTGATGTGGTTATGTCAGTGAACAATATTGTTTAGCTTGATAATTACACAATATTTAAAATAAGTATGTATTGATAGTACAACTCATGTCTCTTAACATCACATATATACACCAACATGTGACCACTCTATTTAAAAAATAAATAAATTGTACATGCAATTACAAAAATAAAACAAAATTTCAGCCTATGCAGCAGCTGGACCATCTGAAACTGGCACCATAAATACATACCCATTTTATTTGGTTCAATTGAAATAAATGTGATATTGTCAAAGATAAGACTTTTGTATTTTGTGTTAATTATATTATTGACTTTTATATTAGCCATTTTTCATTTTAACATCCCACTTACAACCTTTCAGTTATCAGGAGACAGTATTCAATTAAATCAGATATAGTGCTGCCTCACTCTGAAAGCAAGCTATGAACATTCTGGCATGTGGCACCCAGTCACATTCTTACACCCACCAGACCTGGAAGCGCAATCAGTAGGGCAAGTACGTGCGGCCACGGATTTGATCCTGAGCTGGGACATACCAAAGTTGTTAAAAATGGTAGTGATATAGCTCCCATGTTAATGGTCAAGGAGATATAAGGGTGGTTGGCCTAGTGTCAGGATAATATGACTGGGTGTGGTGTCATGCCAGTGTTCATGGTTTGCTATACACAGTGAAGGCAGCACTATATTTGCTTTAAATGGACACCATCTCCAGATAACTAAAATGAGCTTTAGTTTAAGCCTGGGATTTTCTGTGTACAGAGAGGGATGCTTATCTGATTGATAGTTATCACCTGTTACAGTTTATTGGTCCCACACCAGCACATCTGCTTGAAGGCATCTTCTTCATGAAGGGAAGTAAATGGAAGCGAATTAGAAACACAGTATCACCAATATTCAGCGCTAATAAACTTAAACAGGTACCCCATTGAACCTTTTTTGCCACAACACTAAATTTTCTCTTTCTTTTATTTATATGTTTTTATATTTTTTCTCGTATATTATATTTTAAATTATGTGACAAGTTGACATTTTTGATCAAACATAAATAGTATTATAATAATTTAATAGTAAATAATATTATTGAACTCATCCTTGTCAGACCTTTTTCTCCTCTCATAATGTCCATTTGTTTAGCAAGTAACAAAGGATTTATGATAAATGATTTACATACTTTATTTATTCAGTGTCCTGCAGCTTAAAATCTTGAAAAATGTCCTGAAAGTGAATGTCAATATAAAGCAAATTTTTGTTGACTTTCTAATTAGCTGTGTTTGAAAGCATGTTGTGAAGTTACATTTCCAGAGTTAAGATAATCCGCACCACACCCCTCCAAATTTTAATTAAATAGCCTTCCCTCTCACTTCTTGGAGTAGTGTCACCACACCTGGACAGAATATTTTTCAAGTAGGAAAGTTTCCCAGCAATTTTGCAGTATACATGGGAGATAAGCATACAGTACATAGCTCATCAGTGGTTCTACCCAGACAAGTGCTATTGTCTTCATTCACCATCAACAATAGTTTAAAAAATACAAAAAAGTTTAGTGTTCACTTGTCTGTGGCAATCATCACTTAAATATGATTTTTTTACAGTAATGTTGTAATGAAGTATAGGAATAATATAAAAAAAATGTCTTTGGATAAAATATTATTGATTTATCTTTAACATTTTTGCTGATTGATAAGCGATATTAAATTTAAAATAGTCATCTTTTAAACACAAAAAAAGATGAAAAAATACAACCTAAATACTCCGAATAAAGATGTTATATTTTATTTTATTTGTATATTTATTGTATTTATAAGTTTAAACAGCAACATAAGACAGAACTTTTTATTCATGATGTAATTAGATAAGTATTGCCATATTGTAACACATGTCCGTATTGCCAAAATGACAAACAGAAAATGAATGGCACTCCTTTAGAAGAAAAGGTTCAAACCCTTGCTAGTATTATTTGTTTAAGTAGTAATCATGATTGTTGTCCATAACAGATGGTACCCCTGCTTAATAAGTGTTGTTGTGATCTGGCTGGAGTGCTGGAGAAAGAGGTTGGACAGACGGTCCGTATCAAGGAGTAAGTTTCTTTTGTTTTTGTTAATCCTCTTACCTCTTATTCCAAATGTCCATATACTGAGGGCCTGTGGAGAAGCAGTTTACCTCCTGAGTTCTTACTTAAAGAGATGGAAAGTCTAGACTTGATGAAGACTCACAGAAAGAGGCCTTTTATTTGTCCAGTGAGGTGTCTGTTGTGCTATCCAAATATTTGTTTTCTTTTTCTTCTAACAGATACATGTAGATATTAACAAATATATTTGTGTTTTTAAACTTTTTACAACACAAGTCTTGTATACTTCAATTTTTTTTGCAAGCAAAGCAAACTCAAACATCAGTCTGCTTTAGTAGGAACAGTTTTCTGTTAATTTCAAGAAGGGTAGGAGTCTATAATATTTGTGAAACAGAAAAAAATCACTATTATATGGTTTCAAAGGAAATAATATCAAATAAATTATTATTAAAAAGATATTAGTAATTTTTATTCATACACATTTAGCGAAAAAGGTTTTGGTCGTGATAAATTTTAAGAACAATGGAATGATAAAAGTAATTTTGTCATATAAGTATCTATAAGTATCTATTAAATATTATAAGCACCACCAATTAGTTATTCAAATGTATCTAGTTTAACAACAATGCTATATGTTTTTTTTTGTTTTTTTTTCACCATCGATGAAAGACAAATAGTGTATGAATAATACTTAAAACTCATACTGATACTTACTTTAAAGGAGACAAGGGTTTATTCAATATTATATAGACTTTCTACGTAGAATGATACATAGTTGGAAAACAAACTCATTATTTTGGTAAGATATTTTGTAACATGTTTCTAAACAATACTGAAAACTTTATTAATATGTGTCAATATGTTTTTATAATATAGTGTTTTTCATAAGCACATCATAGCCAACCTGACACAGTCTTTTAAAATGTCAAGGTCATATAAGATAAGCGCCACATACAATTTGGGTTTAAGTCTTCAGTCATGGTGCTGTGCCAAAAAATTGACCGATAAAACATGCCTCTGCTAAATTCCAAGAACCCCACTTGGAACTCCTCTGGTAATTCCGACCTCAGCACAATCATCCCTCGAATGTATCTGGTGCAATGATACTTACAGAAATCATGATCGATTTGTTTGCCGGAAGTCGGGAAGAATATGCCTAAAATAGTTTGCACAAAACTTAAACAATGGCATCATTTGACAGTTGTGTGTTTGCTGCGCTGGGTAAATTAAATTTGGATGAGTTAAATTTGAAGCAGTCACAAATTGAAATTTTACCATCATCGTACTGTAGTGAGCTGTCATCCGAGCTGTCATCTTTGTTTTGACGTCTGTCACAAAAGAAGTTCCATTTAGAGATATGGCCGAGGTGATCCGACTACCTGCATACATCCGAGATGATTCGTGAATTATCCAAGGTGTTCCGATTGCCAAGAACCCTAGACTTTAACAAGAATGAGTTTCCTTCATTGCTGTTTTACCTGTCCTTGGGATGGATTTGATCTCACTTTACTTGAAAACTGTGTGTCAGATTATTTCAATAGAATTCATCAGATTGATCTAACAAGGTATTTAACTGCTAGGTCCACTGACACTGTTTGCAAGCATTTGCTAACTTCTTTGATGCACACTTGGCCATTAACTTCTATTAATCTTACCTGTAATGTTTATCTGTTACAATACTAACATCAGTTTTAGAGACTGTGCAGGGGTTGTTGTGCATGTGTAAGTGCTGTCCCTTTTGACATTTATGAAGACAAATCAATAAAACTTTCTGTGTTTGTCAAAAATATACTCAGATTATTAATACCAAATCTCAGGCTAATATTCTGAAGACTATCTTGCTGTAAATAAACTACATTTATTTTTTAATAACCTCTCAAAGTTTGTTTTATTTTTGTATTATTTACTAGATTTATAAATCATATACATTGTGAATTGCTTTCCAGTGGTGGTTTAACTGAGTGCTCACAATAACGGATCTGGTGTGTATGTTCTATATTGTTACTCCAAATCAGATTTGCCCCGATAATTTGAGCCCTGCATTTTTTAATCTTTGTAGACATTTAGGTCGGTTTTCGATGGACACTATATCATCAGCTACATTTGGACTAGACCTTGAACCCCACACCAACCCCGACCACCCTCTGATGAAAAGCATGCAAGCCTTTATGAGACCCAGCAAACTGGCAGTTGCTTCTTTCTTGCTATCAGGTGGGTTCTTTTGACAATTTACATAATATGTATTGATAATTGGTTTGAACCCTCTATAGCAAACTCAGGTCTTCAGTTTAGTACACTGATTGTTGTGTCATAATAATAGCTTCATCCCTACTTCAAACTTGTTATGAACATATTTAGACTGTGGAAAATTTAGTTCTTTTCTTCTTTTCTGCCTTTAACGAAAATATGTCTTGATGTCTCCTGAATGAATGTGTTCAACTGTTAAACATACTGGAATGTTAGACTTTTGTCTTGTTTCAAACCACCATATACACAATTCTCAAAAAATATTCGTCAAAACCTTAGTCTTGTTTTCCATGCAATATAAAACTTCATGAAAATTTAAATAGTTCAGTCCTCAGGACATGTTAAACTAACAACCTTACCATCTCTTTCCAAGTGACATTCAAGCGGATATCACAGGGTGTATGATAAAATACCTCAGCATGGGTTGAATTCAACATTAATATTCACAACAGTTTCATTAAAACAGAGCATAAGTTATTTAACTATATTTTGTGGTAGGAAGTGCACTGTCTCATATATATGAAGTTTTTAAAGCCTTTGGGTCCAAATTTGGCCTAATTAATTCTTGCTCCATGACAGTCATTCTTTGCACCCCGAATTCAAATACATCAATCTTTGATATCAAACTGCATTGCACCCTTTTTTTTTTTGGAGTTGATAACAACACAAATTTGAAGTGAAAAATATCATGTGACATTTCAATTTCTTTGCGTACAATTCTTAGTAAATATTCGGTGATGGATGATTGAAATTATAAGGTATAATAGATTAAAATGCATAGTACATGTCTGCATTTCCCTTAAATAGTTCTTAAAAATGTGTAGTGGAAATTTCAATAAGACATGTAGCATAATGAACAGATCCTGATTGGACAGTTCCCACAGAGAGTGAATAATTAGGATGTATAGTCTCTGCCTATGCTAGATATTTTAATATCAACGCTTCAAGCTAAAAATCTTTTCTGTCCTCTTTTTTTTAAACTATGGTTAAACCGTTATGGATAAGTAAGCATTTAATGAAAGAATGTTTTATATATTGAACTTGTTTCAAAACTGTTAATTTGTTTCTCTTTAGCCATGATTCCACCAATTCGTGATATATTTCTTCTTCTGGGAATCAGCTTTTGGAACAAAGATGCAAGTGATTATTTTGAAGAAACAGGAAAGAAACTTATTGCTGACAGGAAGGCAAATAGGGCAGTAGGTCTTTTTATTGTTTAACACAAGCATAAGTGTATTTGATAAGGTATATAGGCAAATAGAGTAGATTCAGGTAGACCCGGTCCTGCTGGAACATTAGAATTTGAAATCTGTTGATTGGACTTTCAAACTGTGTATTACAAAGTGCATCAAAACTAAAAAAGTAAGTTTGTAAAGCAAGCATTTGTTGTAATTCAAAGCAGAGAATTGTTTTAAGGGCAAGCAATTGCTTTATATTTTAAAAACTAATGTTTACATGTTATAGTATGCAGTTTGATTTTGAACAATTGTCACTTGTAAATATAAATTTTAGATATAAATATAGACAAATATAAGTTGAATAAATTAAAATCCCTTTAACTGCTGCATTTTGTTGATTTACCTCTTTGTGCTAAGTTATAAGGAAACCATACAAGAAAGTTACAAAACCTACTGCTAGAGACTTAGCAGCAAATAATGTTGGTCCTGATCAGATGACTTCCAAAACTGGCTGATTTAGACCTTCACCTTTTACCTAGTACTGATCGATTTGAATATAGCAGATACAGTAATTTTTATTTTTTATAAACTAAATCAATAAGTTATTTTTAAAGATAAAGGCTAAGCTTCCAGAGCATACATTTATAACGATTATTTGCTATCTGTTGGGAGCTGTGTGATTAGCATCTGCATTATTTGCTTCTGAGGCTGGCAATATGTCTTGGCACATTGGCTTTAGTATGGGTTAGTAACAATTGTAGCAAGCTAAGGGCTAAGGCAAAACTTACTTCTGACAATTTATTTGCTTTTTAATGGTCGCTATGTGAAGATGGGTTGCTGAAACTTATAAAAATAAGCTTGATTTCCACACTGCAGGACAGGCCTGATTTTATTCAGTACATGTTGGATGCAGAATTTAACACAACAACTGCAGAACATGGGGACCATTGTGCTGGAACCAACTTGGACAGTGACCAGATGAACATCCTAAGTAAGCACACACTTGGTATAAGTTAATAATTTTTTAAATTTTTTTTCATACATCTTCATTGATTTATAAATATTGTGCTTGAATATTTAGTTTTCATAAAAAAAAATCAGGTTTTAGTCCATGTTGGTATGTTCAGCTGATAACAATTCTGCTTATGCAGTTGTGTTTTGTCCTTGCCAGCATCAGATAGTCCCAATACATGTTAAATAGATATTTTGACTGATTAACATGATGACTTGTATCCCAATTTATTTGAAAGTTAAGGCATTAATAATTTATGTGAATTTATCTTTTAATAACAAACCATTTTACTGTAAAGCCATTAAATGTAAAATACATTCCTAATGAATATGCTAAGCTGTTAGACTGCTTATCAACTAAAAACAGCTCACATTGTAGCACTTGATGATAAGGGTTTAGCTCCTTTTTGTAATGTGGGTAAGTCCTTTGTCTTACTTTTGGTGCACCCATAGATGCTCCAACCAAACCAGGTAGATTCAAGATAAAGAGTATTTTTCTGTCAGTGTAATTAATCCAGCAAAAGAAACAAACATTTTTGTACAAATACAATGTTGAACTTGTAATTCCGTTTCCAGGACTTAGTGACAGGGAGATCAATAGTACAGCATTTACTTTGTTCTTTGGAGGCTACGAGACGACATCATCACTGCTCACTGTGGCTGCACACATCCTTTCTACACGGCAAGACCTTGACCAACGACTGTATGATGAAATATGTGCTGAGTTAGGGGATGTAAGTAGTTGTGTACCTGTTACCCTTCACTTTTTTGTTAGCTCACTTGAGCAGAATGTGCACAAGGTTAGCTTTTCGATACCCCTTCGTCAAAAATGAACTCTCTAGAGGCTACAGGTTTTATCTAATCTTCACTAAACTTGGTCAGAATGTTTGTCTGCAAGAAATCCTTGGATAAGTTTGTAACTGGTCCATGTAGCCTAAAAAACTAGGTCACTAGGTCCAATTTGAGAAAAAACTTGTGAACACAGTAGAGACCACATTTATGACTCATTATTCACCAAACCTGGCCAGAATGTTTGCCTATCTTTGATGAGTTCTTAACTGGGTCACATGGGATCAAAAAGTAGGCCACTAGGTCAAGTCCTAGAAAATGCTGTGATCACACCCAAGAGGCCACACTTATGGATCAATTCTTACCCAAAATTTAGTGACTGTTAATTAATTGACACCAGATATAACCCTACTAAAAGCCCTGTCCTCAGGTGAGCATTTAAGGGCCATTATAGGCCTTTTATTTTGTTTATGAACTGTTACTATGACAATCAATTTGGTAACATCCAGCAGTGATTTCTATAGTAAGAATACACCAACCCACCACTTGTCATCTCTTAACCTGTTAAGCATGACTTAGTCAGGATTTGTCAGATATTGTAGTTCCAGATCAGCCAGAACTGCTGGGAACTGTCTGTTCAGGATCCAAGTACCGGTATGTTTTGAGGAAATTAATTATGAATGGTTTCTGACATTTGCAGTGACTGTGAAGAAATTGAGAGGGACTTTGTCACAAGAAAATTTTCAAAATTCTATGCGACAAGAAATTGAAGGTTTTGTGACACAAATTTTGCAAAGATAAGTAGCATAAGTGTCACAGCCCAGTAAGATGGGGGCTTAAAGACTTCCCAGCCATCTTTTTAGCTCACCTGAGCACAATGTGCTCAAGGGGAGCTTTTGTGATACCGCTTCGTCCGTCGTTCGTCATCAACATTTTAGCTTGTGAACACGCTAGAGGCCACAGTTTTTATCCAATCTTCATCAAACTTGATCAGAATGTTAGTCTACATGAAATCTTTAATGAGTTCATTATTGGGTCACCTGGGGTCAAAAAGTAGGTCACCAGGTCAAAATTTAGGAAAACCTTGTGAACACACTAGGGGCCCCATTTATGACCCAATCTTCACCAAACTATGCCAGCATGTTTGCCAGTATGAAATCTTACATATGTTTTAAAGTGAGTCATGTGGATTCAGTAGGTTACTTGGTAAAATTCTAGAAAATGTTATCAACCTAGTGGCCACACTTATGGTCCAGTCTTCACCAAAGATTCCTCAAATAACTCTTAATTACTTGATGCCAGATTTGCGCCTACTAAAAGCCTGTGTCATCAGGTGAGCGATTAAGGGCCATCATGGCCCTCTTGTTATTAGTTTCCTACAAGACCTGTTACTGACAAGAGTGTTTATAATAAATTTGTGCCGAAAAGGCTAGAATTACTAATGCCAGTATTTATGTTTGTGGAATAAGTAGTTTTATGCTGAAGGCAATGTGTTTAGAAATAAAAAATAACACAAAATATGTTTGTATGTGTTAAATGTTTACATTCGATGTCATCAACCATTCTTCAGTTAGTCAGAACTAATTTCTTTTTTTACTTACATAAACTGTGGATATAAGATGCAAACTACATGTTATTTGTAAAAAGTTCATGAACCTACCCTGGTAACACAATAGGTACAGTGTCAGCTGCATGTATCGGCTTCCGCTTTAATCCAAAATTGTGATGTCAAAGATGTAAAAATGCTTGCAATCAAGTACTTAAAAGGGTAGTTCTATGACTGGTCGAACTGATGTTATGATAATGTAAAAATCATGTCAAAGGATTGTATGCTATTCTCAGTGAAGGCAGCACGATATCTATGTTAAGTTAACACATTTTGTGGATAATTGAAAGATTATTTGCAATTTGAATAACCATAGAAACAAACAGACAGATATATAGATTTTCTTCAAAATTTGTTTTTGTCTTATTTTTCTAGAAAACAAAAATGCTATTCCAATACAATTCAAGCTTAAAATAGTATTTCATTTGGCATTTTAGTCATAATCATTTGATTAACCCTGCTTAGTTGATAAGGATTATTCTGATTTGTTGTTAGGAAGAGCCGACTTATGAAACCCTTGGACAACTCAGATTCATGGAGATGTTTATGTTGGAGACTCTTCGTTTTTATCCACCTGTTTGCAGGTACAGTAAGCTAGTATATGATCTTAATTCAAGACAGTTAAGCAGTGACATTGTCAGTATTTCAATTATGGTTCATGGGCAATGGCACTTTGTCCTCTCCTTTATTATTGGGGATTATACAGTATAGTTACTTTAATTTGGTGGAGGTGTTAAAATTATTTAACCATTAATTGCTAGTGGTTGTGCAGGTCGGTGAGACACTAGGGCTATTTCGACATATTTCTGGTTCTTTTATATGACCAAAAACTATTTATGTGATCTCTGATATAATAGCAAGAGGACTTGACCACAGTCTTTCAATATACGTTAACCCTTAGTTTGCAACATTTTGTTAAAAATCCAGGCTATAAACTCAGTGTTTTTTGCTTTGATATTATATCTGCTACATGTCAAGGTTGATATACTTATAAACAGAGACTGAGCAACAAATAGTGTAGATCCTGATCTGGCAGCTCCCAGCAAGGAGCCAGCTAATCTGGATCTACACTGTTTGCCTAAGCCTTATAAATATGCAAATACCAGGCTATAAGTTAAAAAGAAAACAAAACAATGACACATTTGCAAAATGAGACCACAATATATTTCGTGTGCCAAAATAATCTTATTAAATTAACTTTTATGCAGAATTGTGTATAAATTTATGAAGTTGTATTCTTAATGAGTTGCAAAGTGACCTGCATAACCTGGAGATATGTCTTGTACCTTTGCTTGGAGATGTAGCTTTAAGTAGGATTTTGTATGGGTTATTTACAAACTGTACCATGAGAAGGGTTAAGTAGATTTCAAAATACTTTTATGAAGTATTGATTGTGGAATGTCAGACATAATGGGCATATTATATAAATGGGATGAAACATAACAAAGCAGCCTTGCATGCTCTTATTCCTTGTTAACTGTCATTTCCAGCTTAGATCGGGTGGCTAAGGAAGACTACCCTATAGGCAATGGTATGACTATACCTAGAGGCTGTCGTATACAGGTTCCTCTGTTTTATCTTCACCATAGTGAGGACCTGTATGAAAAACCCACAGAGTTTGATCCTGACAGGTATGTGTAGATCAAAATTATCCCATTGCTGTAATAATTGATGAAATGGGCAAGGTATTATGTCAAAAGTATAAATTTAAATATAATTTTTTTTATCAGAATAATCATATATATAAAATATTAAAAATAAGGTGTCTTTGGTAAGAACATGAATTTTTTAATAGTTTTTTTTTATCAAGATAATTTTTTTCATACCTCTTGAATGGAAAGTTTGAAAACCATTAACTTGCTTAGAAACAGTTAATCATTAACTTAATGTTATGTTAATCTAATTATTTTGTATACAGAAAAGCTTAAATTTATAGTGATATAGAAGTCTTATATGCTTATTAAAAAAAGGTTAAGTAATATGTTTAATTAATAACATTATGAACATAAAAGCAGTATAGAAACAATGTCTCTTGACCTCATGTTCTTCCATTAAACTGTGCCCTGGCTTTGAAACATTTTGTTGACAGAGGTAGTGATACAGTAAGGGATTGTTTATAATATACATGTGAGTATTTATATTTGTCTTCCTCAGGTTTTCTGCAGACCAGAAGACCCTTGATTCAGTGAAGTACTTGCCATTTGGCTTTGGACCCCACCATTGTGTTGGGATGAGATTTGCACGTGTGGTCATTAAGCTGGCACTTGTGAATATTCTAAGACAAGTGCGGTTTGTTAGATGTGATCAGACACAGGTTGGCAAATAATCCATTTCTTGTTGCATAACTAAAGTAACCCTTATCATGCTACATTTGTTAAAAGTCTCTAGGGTCTCTGTCTTTAGCTAACAACTGCATGCACAAGTATTTTTGCTAGAGACAAGGGAAATAGTGCAGATCCTGATCAAACAGCTCTCAGCAGGCCCTGGCTGGTCTGGATCTAAGTCAGACTGCCTAAGCCTGATCTGTTTGGATAAGAGTTAAAACATTTATATGTACATGCCTTTATACATACCAGTAACTGGTTCAATAATTTAGTTTTCAGTAATTTCTTATAACCATGCAAGCCACAGAATACAGTACATGTATTTCCTGAGAAGACATATTTTTAAGATCAAAAGTTCTATTTGTCTTCATTGTCTTCATAGTTTTTAGTAGATTTTGTTGTTCCATTAGACATTCAGTATGTACAAACTTAGGTCAAATCAGTTTTACCTTATTCATAAGGTTATTAAGTTTAAAATATAAAAGTTTAACAACCTCCTATTTAAAAACTACATTCAGTTCTCATTAGTTAAGTTTATTTTAACATAATATTCATCCTTAAATGTCTTGAGATATATTTTGGATGCTTTATATTTCTAAGAAAATGTATGGACTTTGTTTTAAAATCTTATGATTATAACATGCAGACAAATCGTGAAAATAGTATGTTGCATTATAGAGTGATATACAGTACCAACTGTGTCTGATTCTAGCACTACTTGTCACAATATGCGTCACATATATGCACAATATTTGAATAAATATTTTTAAAACTAAATACTATAGTTATGGCTTCATAACATTCTTTGTGGGTCATTTGTGATAATTTTTCATTAGAACTGATTGACCAAGTATTTAATCGTAAAGGAATATAGTGTTATAGCATCTGTTTGTATCAAGGTATTATAAACAGGTATACCTGTGTATAGCTTCATTAATTTGAATCATCTATCTAATAGGCATTTCTCAAGAAGTAGTGGTCAGGTGTTATGATTTTATAAACATGTTCGCTTTGGTAGATGTATACCTGTATGTACATGTATATTTAATCTGTGATTACAGGAAGCTCTGGACATTGTTGTGGGGGGATTGCTGAGGACAAAATCTCCAGTCATTGTTGGACTAGAAAAGCGCACGGAAGCATCAACAAGACAGTGACTGTATATAATCTTAAATATTGAACTGTATAAACCTTTCTCCTATTGAGTAATCAGTCATCGTACTTAACAGGTTCAAAACATATTCATATCCCTAGAACCAACAGTGCAGGTCAGCTGGAAGACCTTCTCTAGTGATATTTCTTAGCCCTAATAGGATTCAAAACCATGCGGTGAGCAGCAAATGTTATGTAGTATAGATCATTGTCTTTCATAATTTAAATGGATAATCCAAAATGGCCCATAACATACATATTATAAAGGCGTTCTTAAAGTTTCTATTTTAATTTTTATACGCCATAAAAGTGTGATGGTATCACCCATGGCGGGCCGGCGGCATCCAGATGTTTGACTGGAGCATAACTCCAATACTATCGAAGCTATTGACTTGAAACTTCATAGGTGGGTAGATCTCATTAAGAGTGCAGTGCACAAAAACTATTACTTTGCGCTTTATGATGTTGCAGTTATTGCCCTTTTAAACATTTTCTTATCCAGAGCATAACTCCTAAACTATAAGCTATTGACTTGGAAAGATCTCATTGAGATGGAGTGTAGTGCACATGAACCATCACTCTGCGCATCATGATATTTTAGTAATTCCCCTTTGTTTAATTTATTTCCTTATCTGGTGCATAACTCTAACACTATCAAAGCTATTGACTTGAAACTTCCTAGGTGGCTAGATCTCATTGGGACGGAATGCAGTGCACAAGAACCATCATTCTGCACTTCATGGTTTTGTAGTTATTTTCCTTTGTTTAATTTTCTTTTCTGGAGTATAACTCCTACCTTATCAAAGCTATTGTCCTGAAACATTTCTACACAAATGCCATTACTCTAATGTAAAATTGTGTATATTTTATGCTATTCCATTTGATTTTTTTTTTAATTATCCACATTGCAGTCCACATTCATGCATTTCACAACAGTGCACAGCAGTTTGACAGTTTGTCAGATTTAAGACTTTTTTTAATGTTATTCTATTTTCATGTCAGTTTTTTTTGCAACAACCCAGAGTGCAGTCCAAAACTTTGCCATACTGCATTGCACAAGAGTGCACTGCTGTTTGTTTCAAATTGCTCAATTGACGGGCCTATTTTGCTCCGCTTTGTGGTGCTCTTGTTGTAATTGTAAAAAATGTGCATTCAGTAATTGTTGATATGAATTAAACAATATCTATTCAAAACTTATGCACATTTAAACTGAAATAGTATGGATTTTTGCTGTCTAATTTGCAAAACTTTTTATGCTGATCATAAAGAATTATTGTTTTTCTTGCACACATAACCTTTAAAATGTATTAACAGCAGATAATAGTGCAGATCTTGATCAGACTGCTCCCCAATCAAGACATGCTTGGATGGGTTAATTTATCGAATGCTCCAGACTTTTAACCCATGCGTGTAATCTGTCATGGGCTTGGTCATGAAAATTCATTCAAAAGTCTTTGCCCTTATTATGAAAAATGAATGCCTTTGTTAAAATACTTTTAATATGCCAGCTTGCCTTATTAATTTTAAGCAACATTATATTCATATTGTATTTGTATATATTAGTTATATTGCAATTATAAGTTGATTTGGGTATGATTTTGGCTTGCTTAATGTGAACATATCTTATTACTGATGAGAATTACAGTTATTATATCCCTTGTATTGCTCTTGATTCCATATGAAATAACTCTTACACATAACAAAATGTGAACGCAACAACAAAGGTAGTTCTTTTGTATCTTTTTAATATAGCAGATTTGCTGTATGTAACAATTTATAGAAATCAATACATCATTCTGAAAAGTTCATAACTTCATTTGAGGACAAGTCAAATATATTTTTGTATGATAAGAGAGCACAATTTTATAGATTGTATTAAGTTTTGCAATGAGTGCATTAAACAATTCTCAATAATCAGTCTCTCCATCAGTATCTTTATCTACGATCAAGCATGTTGTTTAATATAGAAGAAGCAATAGAAGACACTTAATTTCTGTTTGCAAGTCTAAAAAACTCATCAATGTAAAATGTAACAGTGTAAAAAGAATTGAAAATTAAAAAACAAACTAATATACAAAGATAACATGAATTTTTTTGATATGTTAGATAAAAAATGAGCTGTAGCTCTTGACACAAGGTTTATGTACTGTATATGTGTCATTCCACATCATAAGTGCATGTCTTACATTTTCCAAAATGAAAAGATGACACATATTTTCTGCATTTTACTGCTATTTTGTCCATCAATTACATAAACAATTGTTTTTTTCTACATTAAACTTTTATTCCTACAAAATCCATGCATAAACCATCACGCTTTTTTTAAGTTGTACTGTGTTAAGGCATTGTTTAATCAAAGTTCAAAGGTGAATCCTAATGGTCTATCTGCTCCCATAGTTCACATTTTCTTGTATAGTGTACTATACTATAGTGAAGAATGTAGAAGTCAGTTCTAGCTGTCACTTTATTTCCTTCACTTAAAGTATGTTCTTAATAAAGCTATGCATTTGAGACGAATGTCATTTTTTAACAGAAGACTATGACATAAATAAAAACAGGTTGATCATATATCTTTATAGCTTTAAGCCTTGCCTGAAATCCAAAAGCTCATCTTCATTTCAAATGCTAGCTAATATATTGTTTTTGGATAATATTATTGTAATTCACGATCATGTTTAAAGTTTGCAGCTTCTTTGCTTGTAAGATGTACACTAGTAGTCCTTGTATAAATTGCATCATGTATACCCACTAATGTGAAGTAGGTGTGATACAAAGAAAAATGTGAGTTTTTCTCATTCTTGTTACTGTTTAAAGAACTGCCATTTTATCAGTTTACATCTCGAAAGCAGCTCTCTATTTGTTAACACACATGTTAAATATATATTCTTCTATTCTGCTTATATGCAACTGTCTCTGAAGGGGAAATTTTGCACACATTGTATGCAAACCTTTTTATCAGAAAATGTTAAATTAACTAGTGAAAGCTGAATTTAATAATATTTAACTCAGATCTTATACATGTGAAATTATTAGATTATACATTAGAATTTTCATTACCCAAATTTACTTTTTATATAATTGAAAACTTTTTTCTCAACTTAAGCTTTATTACGTATATATACCACAGTCTTACATTGTATAGACTAAAGAATAGTCAAATGTGTACCTGGTAAGTCGTGGCAGCATACCGCCACTGACAAAGCGCCCATCACAATAGGAATCGGGTGCAGAACCTTGTGACCCCAGGGAGCACAATCCCCCACAACCACGAGAGCTGTTCGCAATCGATTTTGGTACCTACAATCATTATAAAAATCAAGAAAGCATTGATTAGAAGCATTAATGGTCACCATGTAGCTATTTAACACTGGAACAATTTTGCATAATAACAAGCTGCAATTTAACAGCAAAACTAGTCTGAATTAGAAGTGCAAGCATTTGCATTTTTGTTTAAGTGTCTTCTATACATATTGTGTCAAATGTAAGCTGTGACAACTTTTTATCTTATTCCTTGTGTGGGCTATGCCTTGTATCTGGGATATTTTTAATAAAATAACATATCGTATAAAATGCATATAAATATTGTTTCTTACTTTGCTTAATAAAAATGCACATATTTTACTGAAGATATATAAAAACTACCAGACAGTCATATCCGGATTGACTTTGTGTGGCCTGTGGTTATTGTTTCTGTCTGGCCGCTCTGTGCTTGCAGATGGCAACGACAATTATCAATTATTGATGAATACAAGGCCGTTGGTCACTGGCACTCAAAGGATCAGGACTGTCATAGAGAAGAAAAAAGTACCACGTTAAAACAACATTCAATAACGAATACATATTCTGGTAATTCCGGGATGTAATATACCGTTTTCTTGTTGACCTACGACGTCATTGAGCAGCTCATAACGTTGCATTAGTCTGAATGTTTTATTTTAAGTTGTGCTTTACTACTTTACTCACTGTTTTCTTCTGAAACATTCTGAGAAATTAGACTTCCGTTCATATTGTTGATAAATATTAACTTTCATATTGTTCTTGTTCGCTCATTCAAACCCACCGCCTGCATGTGTTTGCTGTTAGTTGTCTTACTTTGATAGGATGTTCATATTTGTACTGTTTAGGGCTTCATTAAACCGGTTAAAGCGTTCCACTCGTCTGTCAATTAGCCGACTGACTGTTCCAAGGCGGGACTCAGTCTTTGTCTGCCTGCCTGTCCGTCTTTATGTCAGTCCGTCTCTCTTGCTCTTTTTTCTTTTTGTTCATTTTCTTTCCTTTTACATTTACCTTGTGACACCCTTGTCGATCTGTTAGAGCGTCGACTTGTAACTCATCTGCCCCTCGCCGCAAGGGTTTGAGAGCCTGTAGGGGCGAGAACTTTTATGTGGGGCGATCTTCCAGCTGATATTTTGTGCTCAGTGGTTCTACCCAAACTTATGCCTTACCACACCAGTTAATAGCTGGATGTCGTCAATATATCCATTTGTGCTTCGGTTTAACATTTAACTTTATGTTTTTATACCTACGTATTATACTCGTTCTTAACATTTGACTATATATTCACGAGTAAACATACTGTGCGTTTAGTTTCCGCCTTGTTCTAGAATTATTGAGTTTATAATTAACTTTGTTTTGTAGAAGGTGCTTACTTTCTGGAAATGTCACATTTGTACATTTACTTATCTATCTGTCTTATCATAGATTTAACTACCGCGACAAAGCCGGATCATCATTAGTAAATTATATTCCTGGGTTGATTTTAATCACATTAACTCTTCTTTTTTACTGGATTTCACAATTTCACAATTGTATTGTAATTTTGTAAAAAATTCCCATTTTACATTTTTCCATGGCTGTAAGAGCTATATACCATTTAATTTCGATGCATCAGCTTTGCATTACTGAACAATATCCGATGTGTTTTTCAGTCGGACTATGCAAAACTCGTTCTGGTTTGGTCGTAATGATTTCGAATTAGGCACGTGTTGTTTGATTGCCATCATGAAAACCCTCCAAAAATTTAGGACACGACGTTGGAATTTCTAAATCAATAACGACACATAAAAAATCCGAAATAAAAATGTTAGAAACTAAGCATGATATATCCAAAAATAGACAAAGTAAAGACAGGAATAAACAGAAAGCAAAGGCGTCCGACAAGAGACAGCTCCGTATTTCACTGGAGTCTAATTAAGAATACATGAATGGACATGTTCATTTACACCTTTGCTTGATATAGGCTGCAGTATTTAATGCATTTAAGAACAGCTCCTTGATCTTTCAGTACTTGACTTAAACAAAGTCGAAGATACAGATATATTATAATAAAAAACAGTGTAAAGATATACTTTTCCACTTTTTAATGATAATAATTTTTCAGTTGTTTTTCCCCTAATTTTTTACAAAAAAGTGACTAATAATTGATCGGGATTAATTTAAGGCTATTGATATAATACTTAATTAAAAATAGCTTATTTATCGACACAGGCAAAGCAAAAATAGTTACAGATTCCCAACTGACCGTTTCTTTTACAACCTAAGTCAGTTATAACATATTACCGTGCTAAAATATATATGTTGTCTATTTGACATAAACATTATCACATCAAATGTTGGCATATATTCAGGTTCATATTTATTTGCACAAACAGAAGCAAAATCGTTCTTACTAATAATAATTAAAGACACCAGTGCACCATGGGAAAGGAGAGATGCAACTATTGCTAACAGCAGTCAATGAAATGCTTACGAGATGTTCCTGGTGTATCAAGATTTACGATTTCGATTCAATTCTCTGAGTCACAGTCACGAGGTGTAGAATTAAAACCCATGCATAACAACTGCATAATAATAAAATGTTAAAATTACAAAATTGTTTACTTTTGTCGTTGTTTGTTCAAGTCCAGATCGGAGCGAAGGTTTATGTGTGGGAAAGCTGACCTGCGCTGTGCGGGTGGTTTATTTGTTTGATATAAAGTCTAGGTTCTTTTTACACAGTTACAAATTGCGTATTTGTGCCTTTGTCTTGTGCAATTTAATATTTACGGGGCCTTTCATTCTGACAAAGCTTACGTTTCTATTGTTGTGCTGTGTTAATGCAGTTTACCTTAAGGGATACGTTGCTGTTTTCATTCAAAGCTACACAAAGCGCGTGGTATCAGTATAAAACATGTTGACAGTAACCCATGTTTGTTATTATTTTTACAAGGTCTTTGCTCAGTATAATAACATCCCAAAAGTTGTGATAGCACGTATTATCCACCCTCGACATGGTTAAGTTGACCAATGCATACATAATACTATCACATAAACTAAGTAACAAATGAACACTAAAGTTTTAGTCAGTATGTAGCTTTGCAGACATGGTTATTGTTAGCAATAAAATTGACCTTGGATTGCGCCAAGGTCATTCAAACTACATATTGACCTTAACATACATTCCTAGAGACTCTGCAGAAATTAGGTCAGATCCTGCTTAGACTGCTCAAAGATTCAGCCGTGCTTAGCTGGCTAAGAGTTAATTCATTAAATACAGTAGATTTAACCAGTATGTGTATTCTATCCTGATCTAGACCATGAAAATTTGCTCAAAAACCTTTGTTTAATTCATCTTAAATAGATGTGTTTGTTTGAAAGTATTTTAAATATGCAAGCTTGCCTGTGTGGCGGTTGTAAAAATTCTCCCCGTGCATGTACTCTATGTTGTCATTTAATTCATCCTTTAAGGATTGTTACGTGTATTTCCTTCAATGGACATTGGACTTTGGTTCTTCAATTCCATCTTAACATGAACAGGATGCTACAACCATTTATTCGTCTCTGGTCATGTTTGTTCATGATTTAGAAGGTTAATATTATTTTAAGTCAACCATTTTTGTTTAGTTTTTCAAATCGAAATAATACCATATTCTTTTCTCAACACTATGGGGACACTATTTTCATTGACGTCACTACTTTCGTCATAACTTATAGACATTATCAGCGCTTGGACATTTTGTAATCAAATAGATCATTTTTCTTTTCATTGCTTGAATTTGAGAAACTCGTCATGAAGTGCGAGGTTAGAGCTCTGTAAAACCGGTTTAAGCACCCCAGTCGGTTCACATGCCAACTGATCGTTCCAAGGCGGTAACTGTCGGGTTTGCTCTTTTCTTTTTAATCGACTCATCAAAGATTTGTTCTTACTTTTCACTTGGCTTGCATGTGAAATACCTTTGTTCTGTGCCTTTTGCGGAGTTTGGTATACAATGCTCATAGGACTTTGTCATATATTCTTATTTAATGTAAACAACATTGTTTTTCATTCATATTGCATTTGTAAACATTAGTGTATTTGGTAGTAATATTGCAGTTGTTATAAATATATATGGGTGTGTGTACATTTCTTTTAACTTGGAGAATAGCAAAAGCATTATAGCATTAATATACAGTCATAGTATATATATACTATATATATATATATATTGTGTCATTCTTGTCTGTAAAGTCTACAGGAATCGACACTTCTAGGTAACTTAATTAACCAAAACAACAAATGTACTTCATTTTAATCTGTTTATTATAACATAGTTTACTGTATGTAACACTGAATAGGTAATAAACACAACGCTTAAAGAACATAACCTTCACTATATGACACTATATGATAAGGCAAATATATATGTTTTTGACATAAAATATGTGATATTTAAAAGAACGTAACTTTATATATTATATTATTAAGTTTTGATACGTGTGCAATAAGAAGATTCGAATAAAAACACTCGTTAAAGGCATTTTATGATCAAAGGCATATGCATGTGCAATCTTTTTTTTAATACCAATGAAGACCATAGAAAAACACTTGTTTGCATGTTTTACAAACACTCACTTATTTTTCATAATTAAAGCAACAGGTTACAGTTCACATGTACTTCTTTTTTATCCATCAACT